>CM049319.1:55293416-55868416 GCA_026874595.1 Sipunculus nudus | reverse complement strand
CACTACTGTTACTTCTACAACTACTTCTACTTAATTATTCAATTGTGGCAGAGAACTGAAGAACACACGCATATTAAAATGGAAATCATAAATATGAAAAATAATATAAATTGTGCTCACATAACTTCAGATCAGGAACCCTTATGAATATCTTATAATTAACCATATATTTGGTGTGTTCTGGCAGTGGTGTACAGGACACTAATAATGGCAATATCAAAAGTTAACGATACTTCTTGAAACAGTTCTTTACAAAATTCTCAGATTATTTGGAATATATTGTGACTGCCCCTGGACTACCACTCATATGCGAGAATTTCAACTTTCATGTCAACAAATCATATGATAAAGCAGCTGTGGATAAATAGATTTTGCTTGAAACAACAGGTGATTGATATTACACACCGTAATGGCAATACACTTGATCTAGTTCACACTCGGACCCAAGATCCCAACATACACTCGGTTTGTGCTGCTGATCATGGTTTCCCAGACCATTAGTCTGTTCTTGCACAGCTGAGTCTCTCTAAACCTCAACTCCCTAAACATGAGGTTACATACAGGAAGATATAGTCTATTACAGAATCTATGTTGACAGGAGCAATTTTATCCTCCTCTTTGGTATTCAAACCCATTGAAGACTTAACATTAGATGCTTTGGTGAACCTTTTTAATACTGAACTCAAAGAAATCTTAGATAGACTTGCTCCAAGTAAGACCAGGACAATTACCATACTTAGCCGAGAGACTTTGGAGAAAAAAAACAATCTCACTGTTCACAGAGAAATCAATATGGATAAACGGACCAAAGTAAACAAACTGGTTGAAAATTCAAAGTCAAACTACTACACGACTACCATAAATGAACACAAAGGGAAATTATTTAAGATTGTGAACTCATTGCTTGGTGTACCCAATGACTACCTTCCTTCTGAAATACCGTTGGTAGAATTAACTGAGAGATTCAGTGAATATTTTGTTGAAAAAAATACCGTTATTAGGAACTCAATTGATTTTGACTCAGTAATACCACAGTTGAGGTTCAGCTACCATTTACGAATTCCATACTAAGTGAGTTTCAATGTTTGCCAGAAGCTCGTGTTGCCAAAATTATATCAACCATTGCTTGTAAAAGCTGCGACTTAGACCCATTGCCTACTGATCTTTTTAAGAAGGTAACTCGCTTGCTTTGTCCATTGGTAAGTGCAATCATTAACAAGTCGATAGATAGTGGGGAATATCCGGAGAATTACAAGTTAGCATTAGTAAATCCTCTGAAAGTGGTGGCATCACAGCTTTGCAGTTATTTGGAAAATAATGACTTGTTCGGACCATGTCAATCTGCATACAGGAAAGGGCACAGTACAGAGACAGCTTTATTACGTATTCAGAATGATATACTCTGAGCCCTTGGTCAAAATAAGGCGGTTTTGTTAATCCTGTTAGGTCTCTCTGCAGCATTTGATACAATTGATCATGAATGTATGATAAAAACACTGCAGCAACTTGGATTTACAGACACTGTTTTGAAATGGTTTCAGTCATATCAGAGAAATCGTTCCCAAATAGTGAAGGTAAAGGGCAATAAATCTGGAGCAAAACAATTAATTAAGGGATACCACAAGGCTCAGTCCTTCGACCTATTTTATTTACAATATATCTATCAACCCTTGGTTCCCTTCTTCGTTAAAATTCGATCAACTATCATATTTATGCAGACGATACACTTTTATATGTAGTATTCAAATCTGGTGCACTTGACAGTACCATTCACCAGATGAAATTTTGTGTTTCAGCTGTAAAAAAGTGGATGAGTCTGCATCAATTGAAAATGAATGGTGAGAAGACAGAAGCCATATTAAAGCCGCACAAATATTTGTTAAGAGAAAATGGATTACCCACACTTCACATTGGCTCTCATCAATTAACACCATTATCGAAAGTAGGAAATATCGGTGTTATTTTTTATTCACATGCATCAATGGAAGCCAATGTAATAGCAGTCGGCAGGGCTTCATATATATATATATGTATATATATATATACATATATATGTATATATATACATATATATTCGTAATATCGGTAAAATAAGTCATGTGAACAGAGAGTCCTTTGAGCAAATACTTCATTCTTTCATTACTTCTAAATGAGATTATTGCAGTGCACTCTTGAGTGGAACTCCCTCGTCATTAACAAATCCACTGCAAAAAATACAGAATGCTGCGGCGAGGATTTACGGGTGCTTCAAAATCAGATCATATTAAACCATTTGTATTCTCTGAATTAGCTGCCCGTTGTGCAAATGGTGAAATCCAAAATGTGAATTCTTGTGTATATGGCAATAAATAATTTAGCTCGTCTTTACATGCAAGAGCTTATTCACAGATATACTCCATTAAGAAGCCATCGGTCAGCAGCTAAAAACTTACTGAATTTTGCTTTATACCAAATCGTCCTGTGCACAGAATCGGGCATTCAGTTTTATTGGCCCAAAATGTGGGATGACCTACCAGATACTCCAAAGAGAAGCCAACAGTCTCTCAGAATTTAAGTGTAAATTAAAAACATATTTGTTCATTGAATATTTTTATGCCTAGTGATTTTGTACAATACTTTACACTAGTGATAGTGAAATGTTTGAACATTTTAGTGAAATTATGATAGTTTTAACAGATAATTGAACTTTTGATTTTAATATGTCTTATTTAATACTGTCAGCTTCTGAAAATAATATTTTTTATTAATTGGACTTTAATTTCATAAAACGTTAAATGATTGCTGATTGTATTCTAGTTATGTAACAGCATTTTTGAGCATGTATTATCATGGATTTTACGCTTTACAAAATTAATTATTATTATATTATTTAAATATTCGCAATATAGTTGCATAGGTCGCAAAGTTGTGTCGCAGTTCTCGCACTTCATGTCCTGCGCATTCTTTTGAGAATGATACACGACTGTTGGGCACAGCCTTCCCATTAAGCCTGCAGAGCACTCACCCTGAGTGGGGCCGACCGTGAAAATCTCACCGCCTCGGCTGAGATTTGAACTCGCGACCTCCCGGCTTAGAGTCATGAGCTCTACCTCTGAGCGACAGAAGCCGGTCTCTTCTGCAATCTCTTGAAGATAAGTACCGTGTTAGAATGGCATACTTATAAAAATTTATTAATGTTAAATAACATATTTACGCCTGCCTTTGTCCGGAGGGGGAGGCTTATACGGGTTAATGGGTGTTTTTATATTGATAATTCGTTCAAGATTTTAGGAGGCGGAGGTGATTGGCTTTCACTCGATATTCATTACTGCTGATGCGCCAAAATAGAAAAATAAAATATCAGATTTAGCTTAATATTTAATATTTATTTTTTTACCTTTGCCAGATTTTCAAGGTTGTAAGCGACATAGCCTATTTCCTATTATCGCTCAGTTTGAGGAAGAGGAGGGCGATCGCTCGTCAACTACAGCCCTCTAATCTTCCATATTCATGAACTGGGCATTGATTCCCCAGACAAGCAGACCGGGAACCAATCTGCAATAGTAACAGAGACACCTGCTGTCGAATGTATGTGGATTCCCTGTCAGAAATATTATTCATTGCTAATTTAACGAAAGAACTGTCCTTTCATTTTATTCTTACACACGTTTTCTGGTATTTCTTAAAAGGAAAAATCGGGTTCAAAGATAATTGTATTTACATTTAAATTAGGGAAGATTTTCTCTGTATTTGAAGAAGTGCCACCTAACTCAGTTACAATTCATGTGAAATGTTTCAATATTGTTCAGTAATTCTCTAAATACCAAAATCATAAGAAATGAATTAAACTTTATATATCTCATATATACTAAGAGATATGTATTAATTCATAAGTTCAATGTATATGCTCCACAATGTTATTCTTTGTGTAATATATTTTCAAAAGTTATCAATATTGATAGGTAGTTTAGTATCAAAGACCACGCGAGGCGTGAAAATTAATTATTCCAAGTGGTGAGATGTTTTTGATATTGCAGCTTTTATCTAAAGGGTACTAAAAGTGTGAATGACTGCATGGTGAATAACCCCAGTGCATGAACACGTAATGATTACTGTTTGTGTGAAGGACATTTTTTTGTAAATGAAAGAAACCTTATGTTGTTGCTTAAATGTCAAACAGTGCAAGGTTGAGCGGATATTTTGCCGAAGGGAACTGACAAGCCATGAAATTGACACGACGTGCAGATTATCGAAATTCCCCTTATAAACGCCCGGTACCTAAATAGTTTGAACAACGTGCCTCTTTATTCCCTGAAAAATGGCCTTCAATAATACAGAAGCTCATATGTAACACAGATAGGCTATAATTTCACCTGCCCTTAATATTTTGGCCTGTTTGCTATGTTTGTTTATTAATTGAATATTAATGAAATATTTATTGAACTTTGTTTGTTTTTTTTCCAAGGATTGTAAAACTATTTATATAAACTAATGCTATGCACTCTCCATGGTTCAGACGGTGGCGTTTTGTTTTCTTGGTCGAGGAAAATGAATTAAGCCTGTATCTCACTGGGCTGCGACAGCTTTGCGACAAATTGCGAATGCATTCGAGAGAGAGAGTATCAAAAGTGTCTTAGAACATTTTTGCGGCGGTTCTCAATTTCCTAGCATGTTTCGCAAAATGTCGCTCACTTGTCTAATAAATTTTGAACATGTTAAAAAAATTCGCAAAAACAATTTATCTCGCAAAATAGTCGCAGAGGCGTCGCTGGTGTCTCAAACCCGTCTCAAATATGTCTCGAACTATCACAATCGCAATCTCGTCTAGGCGAATTTAAAATCCGCCTGGATTTTAATCTCGTCTCTCACACACACACACACACACATATATATATGTGTGTGTGTGTGTGTGTGTGTGTGTGTGAGAGAGAGAGAGAGAGAGAGAGAGAGAGAGAGAGAGAGAGAAAGATAAACATGTCGTGTGCTCGGGAAAGTTGCCAAAAGCTGGCTCTACATTTAATGTGACATAAATGATTAAATTGTTAGATATCAATGATTAATCAATGCCACGTACAGCGGAATATCAAACTTATTCAGTGTATCGCATCCATGGTTCAATTTTTGTGCAAAAACTGCCTCTTAAATATTTCAAAACTAGAAGTGACAAAAGAATTTATCTTACAAGAACTCTTCACGGGTAAACAACAAGGACCGTGTGAGGAACCATGACAATCAGGATGAGTTTGCAGATCGGAGTTGGAACCAGTCTACCGGGGGAACTGAAGATGGCGTTGTGCACCCGTCACTATTATTGGCTGAAGGACACGTGGCTGTTATTATTTTTCCTATATAACATCTATAAAAGACCTGAGGTTTGGGCCTTTTTTTTAATTATTTTCAAAATAAATTCTACTATGAAACTCTTTTTTTTACCTGAGAATTAGTATTTTCTTCAATGAAACTAGACCAAGAAAATGGGGGCTTGTGCATCTCCTTTTTAACCATCCTGGCCCGAATGCAGTGAAGCCCAAAATACCCCTCCAAGCAGTCCCAAACAAGTTTTTTGACATGTCTTTGATTGGCCACAGATTAAAAAAATATGACCAATACAGTCAATTTAATTGGAGATTATGCTTAACATACTTAAAAATCAAACAATGGGGTGCTTTTGATCCTGCATCACATGATGGCTAGAGCCAACCAGAGAAAGCCACACCATTCATTACTCTCCTTCAGGGCTTGGTGACCCTAGGTCATGTAAACAAATAGGACCTTGTGAACTGAATGGCGTTATAGAGCAGGGTACTAGTCTGCTTTAGGTCTTGTTTTGAGGACCGCATTGTAAGGCTCGATGAGAATGCAAATATTTTCGTCATTTCTGCACCTCATGAGCCTCATAGCCTACGCCATTTCTGCACCTCATGTCCTCATGTCAGATACCTAGGCATATTTGTATATCCTCTGCATGTCTGTTGTATTTTAGACTACATGTATTCAAGCATATCCCACACGGGTTACTGGACGACAGCAAAAGTTCGCTAAACAGGAAATGACTCGCTACCATAAAAATGAATTTTCACTTTAGTGTAAGATTTCAATTGTTTTCTTATGTGTTTATTCAACATTCGTAGCCTAATATATCACTTTCAGCTGTTTACCACGATATCGATGCAAACGTATGGATGGCCGTTGCAATGCATTTTCCCGTATTACTTGTGTCACGTTTAATTTAATTCAAATTCGGTACATGCGTTCGAGAGGTTTAAAATTTGCGACGTTTGCAAAACGAAACACACAGTGTAATCTTCATGAATAACATGAGTAAATAACCTGTAACCTGTATTAACCCTCATTAACACGGGTCATCTGTCAGTTATTCAGTCGCCATATTATCGTCTCACGATTCCGGTCTCGGAATTTTTTATGCGGGGGGTTTAAAAAGACGCGGCCGGTGCCTGAGAACCATACCTTTAATTTAATTGGCCTTATATTTACGTTTATTTATATATAAACTATGTTGCACTGTATAAATGTTGACCTGTGTTTATCTGTTTGTCTGTCACAAGAATACTGTGGTTCGCCTTTTATTTCGAGGTTCTCAATTTCGCGATATTACTCCGAAAAGGAAACTTGCGTAAATAAAGGCAAAAAAAAAAAGTATGGTTCTCAGGCACTTTTTATGAGAAATCAGTGCGGGCGGGCAACTTTTTTTTTGCCTTTTCGTATGTTTCGATGGAAATATCATATGATCAGGGAAAAGCATGCTAATGACATACTTTTATTTGCTAAACAGGTATAAACACTAGATGACAAAAGAAATCTTATTAATATTGTATGATTTTATCTTCTTGAAATGAAAAGAAGAAAATAAAAATATTTGATGCGGGGTTAAAGTTGACGCGGGCGGTGCCTGAGAACCATTCCTTTTTTTGACCTTATATGCCTTAACTTCACAGGTGAGTAGTCCTTTATACAACATCCTCATTGGCATCTCTGATATTTCAGGTTCATTTTCCGTAAAACTGAAGGACTAATATGATAAATAATAATATACATTTTATTATATTTGTGACAAAAAAATGCATAAATAAAACCAATATTTGGCATTATCTGGGATGATTGCTCAAGAATGTTCATTTCTCTTAGGATATTGTAAAACTATTTTTGCGCGAATATTAAATTGTTAATAAATCAAATGGGTATTCTTTGTGTAGATTAGTGTATAAAGTAGGATCGTGAAAATGGAATACTCGCCAAAGTGGAATATTTTATTTGAATTCAAACACAGTATTTTCAACAGACATTAATGGCCTGCCATGGAATGTTTGGGATGGAAGGCAGATCCGGATGCATTCTAACCAAAGGCAATCTTTTTTTGTATGTTCATTTATTTACCTACACATATATTATTAGTCTTATTTATAAACTATAATAAAAAAAAATATTAAATTGCTCCCTAAGTGCTTTCTTGACTACTGCCTGGCTTCATGAGGTTGGCATTGGTTGAACTTGACATTCAGTCCCAAAATCCTGTTATTTGAACCGCCCCGATGGCGTAAATGATTAGCTCTTACCTGGTCTCTCATGGTTTACCTGGAGTTGCGTTCATTACCAATGGATAAATATTCAGTCAGGGGTATTGGTTATAATAGATTGCGAAGGCGAAACACGGCCCACTTCCTTTATATTCTGATATTACTTGTGATGACTGCATATAGATAGTTACCTATTCTTAATCAGTAAATCCTGGTAAATGTGTTAGTGCCATTATGTGTTACGTGATTTCCGGTATATACCCTCAGTGTAGGAAGTCTACCGGATCAATAAATGAGAGGTTCTCTATATTACTCTGTGTAATAGTCTGACGTAACACTCAAACACAAATGGACCTGAAAATGGACATTCCTAAATGAAAATATTATGTTTAACGAACATGTGCAGTTAATTTAATTTTTTTTTCAGAAAATCAGTAAAAAATCAATCGATGTAAAATGCAAAAGCAATATTAAGAGGTCTTCTAATGATATTTGTTTAAAATGTGATGTCAATATAACTTATTATCATGCTTTACAATAGGAACAATTCTGTAATAAAACATATTTCATCTGCGAAACATACATTAAAACTAGACTGTTACCCAGCTCGTGTGAAGGGCCCGGAGCTAGTGACAGTGGCAACTAAGTCACATTATTCCTAATAAGGACATCAGGAAAATGCAGTAAGTGAACTAGTTTGTTTAAGTTTGATTTAAAAGCCTCACAAACTATAAAGGAGACGATAAATTTTGGTTTGCATCTTTGATCAAAAATCAAAATTTAGTATTCGACCGGTCTCACAGAGATTACGCATTTTACAAATATGTTGTAAGAGTCTGTCGTAATTCTATCTGATTCACTCATATTTCCCCCGAAAGAATCTTAAAATTAAGTAAATCAAAATAAGAAAACCTCGGAGATTTAAACAAATCCTTTTAAAAAGTGAGTATATATAATAGTATATATATATATATATATATATATATATATATACATTTAATAATTTCTTTAGGAGGGTTGTTGGTCCTTCCATAATCCTGTTATTTGTTCCTATCACATTTACTCAGCAAAAGTGCTTTTCTTTGGAAATCCCTTACTCTCTAAAAACAGCGCTTCACCTATAGACCTACTACCATTATCTTAAGCGCTGCTTATTTTTGGCTTGGAATTCTGGGTCCCTACACGAGAGGGGAGCACCAAATTATGGCCCAGTCAGATGAGACCTCGTGCTGGAAGTAACATCCTCATGATTGGCTTAAAAGGTAACATGATTTAAAGCATATATGGCTGCGCATTTGATTTATCGCGAGATAAACGTGACACACAATTGCTGTGACAAGGAATCTCCGACATTATAATCGGGACGTGTTCATTAGTGGCCAAGATAATTTTATATGTTTGGTAATTAATAAAAGCCAAGAATGCCACATACGGTTACACAGTTTTGAAGCGGCGCTTGTTCCGCAGCTATGGGCGCAGCCGTGTTGCCTGGCTTATGTTTGTTAACTGTCATTTGATTGTCTGCTGTTCACATCATGCGCTTGATGTTTTTCAGCAGACGTCGACCCGCCACCTGGTGTCTAAGTCCATCATTACGGCTCATTCTGGGCAGGGGTAAAATTCTGGAGCATTGAAATCATTGGTCAATTCATATATTACAATATAAAAAACAATAGTCGTAGAAAGTAAATTAATTCTTAATATCTCATGGGGACGACAGAGATCATTGTGATTTTAAACCTTAGATTCCCACTTTTGCTTTAACACTGGTTTTTATCTCACGTCACCTTAGTGTCCTGAACAACGTCACCTTAGTGTCCTGAACACTAACAATGTTATATGGACAGGAAGACTCCATATTAACGAATTATGCTGCAATTAACTTCATCTATTTGCAAGGAACCTCCACCCCTGGAATGTACCTCACGGACGCTATATACGATCTGCAATTTCTTAGTTCCGCCGACACCGAAGTTTATACTTAGTTACCTATGTCAGCGGCAGCTGACTTTTATGATTAAAGGTTAATACGTTATTATCACTAAATTACATCGTTATTATGAAAGCATGAGCATAAAGCATAATTTAAAGAGATTGTTAAATAAGTAAGCATAACACTAAGCTATCTGTATATTCTTATAAATGATACACTGAACTAAATGTGTCTTTTAAGAGGGTCCATGTGGACCATTTGAGATGAAAAATTACAACTCCCTAATTCGGTTAGATATTCAAAGGTCAAATATATTGCATAGTTATTTTGAATTTTAAAGATTTCAATTCATCTTTAAGAAACCGGCATCTTTGTAATAAATGAAATAAAATCTTGTTAAGATAGAAAGGACAATTGAATCAGATATTAAGTATATATATATATATATATATATATATATATATATATATATATATATATATATATATATATATATATGTGAAGAGTATCAGAATTTATCCGAAAAGGAAAATTAATATGAAAAAAGGAAAGGTTAAAAAGTTGGGGATCTGTTTCGATTTTAAATCGATGCGTTTTTGGATGTATTCATATTTTCTCTCTTTAATAATGTCAACTTTTTGGCGTTTTTCTTTTTTTTTTAAACGTGACATATTTATGGCACAAGCAACATAACAATGACGACTTTCTCTCACGCAAGTCTGTACTTTAGACTCTTGTTAACTGGCAGGTATTTTCTCATGAAACAGCAAAGGTATATGTAAAACGTGTTCAAGGGATTAGTTATTTTGAGATATAGGTCTCTTGCAAATAAAAAGGAAGTTTTTGTCACTTTACTACAGTGATATCTCGCTTAAAGCCTTAGTGCACGAGGAACTTTCGCTGCGTGCCGGCTGCGGTCGGGCTACGGATTCACCCCCGACATTGGGCGGAAAAACTCACGTTCATCTCAACTGCACGCACTTAACGCACTTTGCGTGGCAATCGCAAGGAGATCGTACGTTATATGCATGGTGAAAGCACGAACCACTCACTTACCACGTGCGCAACTTACCATGCACGCAACCGCTCATGGGCCACGTACTTACATCTTGCGCAACCGTGCGAGTGACGTGCGTTGACGTACTCCCTCCCTACTCTTGCTAATCCCTCCCGACGTTTTCAGAAAAACGTGGCGGCCGTGGCCTCCCCCCCCCCCCCTCCCCCCCAAAAAAAAAATAAAAAAAAAAAAAAAAAAAACGCACGTACTAAAAACACGCACGGTGGGTTGTGACCATGGGTTTTCATGACCACGTGCGGGACAAGTCAAAGTATAGTCGTGTTAGCGATTGTTGTGTTAGCGGGGGGATTTTATGATGATTAACATTAGTCCGGGATAAAAAAAGGGGTCGTCTTGGGTTGGTCACGATAGCGGGTGGTTGTTTAACGAGAGTTTACTGTAGTCATGATAAAAGCAGTGTCACATTTTTCAGTTTTGGAAGAACGCTCTATAGTGAGTTTTGAAAAAAGCGTGACATGTTCGTATATCTGAAGAGCTACACAACATACATTGAAATCCAAGATGCAGGAACATAAAATTTTAAGTCCTTTGCGGGGGGGGGGGGGGGACGTTTGAGAAATCTGCCCCAGTATGGCAATATCAGGTTTCTGCCACTCAGCCTCCGCAACTCCGACCACTGTGAACTGTATTTTTTTATAAAAATAATTTGTGCTAATTTTAAATATTATTATGAATTCATGTTCCAACATTTAACAACATATGATAGGGTTACTTTTTTGATATATCAATGAGGATATGAATGCATGCATATTACATCCTAAATTTATTTCAGTATGAGATTTTTTCATTCACAGATCATTGAGTATTCCATGATTCATGTTCCAACATTTAACAACATATGATAGGGTTACTTTTTTGATATATCAATGAGGATATGAATGCATGCATATTACATCCTAAATTTATTTCAGTATGAGATTTTTTCATTCACAGATCATTGAGTAAAATATGACGAAACTATGAGCCAATTGATATGATTATCTCATATCAAAGATAAAAGGTATGGTTCTAAGGCACCGACCGCATCAATTTTAAACCCCCCCCCCCCCCGCATAAAAAATGTTATTTTGATTTTCATGTTTCAAGAAGATAAAATAATACAATTTTAATAAGATTTCCTTTGTTATGTAGTGCTTTTACCTGTTTAACAAAAAAAATTATGTTGTTTTCATGCTTTTCCCTTATCATATTACATTTTTGTCGAAACATACAAGAAAAGGTAAAAATAAAAAATCGTCCGCCCGCACTGGTTTCTGAGAAAAATGTCGGAAAACCATACCTTTTTTTGCCTTTTCATTTGTTTCGGGAGGGATCCAATTTTTGCAATCCATCATAAATTCACCCAACCTTCACAAAAAAGCGTAACAATTGGGACAAATTAAACATCGACAGAGTAGACATTTTTGGCAGATAATTTGAAAATAACATGATCAAGTATTGATGTGGCCTCTTATTGACGATAATTTCCCTTTCGCGAAAATGGCGAATTCGTAACCCCCGCGAACAATAAGGTGAACACAGAATGTTTGTGTCATTACGGCGATCAATTTTCAAAATGGTTGCCAAAGAGCACACTTATTTGATGCGCTCTTCAGGGTGATCGGCACTGTTTATGATCTGTTCACTTGGATTTCCTTTGAGAATGTGTGAGTTGTTTACTGCACCCTCTTGTATTTAGCTAAGTGGTTGCAGTCACAGAGACAACCATTCATACACAGATATATGTCACTTTAAAATTAATTAACTGTATTTTAGCAGTCTGGCGGTGAGTCACTCTGGAACTGAAACAAGTATTTTATGAGAATAGGTGTAACCATAAATGTCTAGTGAAGAAAACTTCACGACTATAGTACATGTGGTTAACTAGCTTGGGATCTTAATAGGGCCCTGATCAAATACAAGGTATGTTAAATATGCATGAATTTTAGTGTCTTCGCCGTAAAATATCATGGTATAACCGAATTATTCGTTCTAAAAAAAATATGCTTAATTACTCCTGTAGACAAGTGCGAATATGCTTGCACCGGGCGTGATCAGTCATGAAAAACATACCATTACACATACGCCGAACCGCGCAACTTTGGAGTTCTTTTTCCAGGCTTCCTGTGTTCGCTCTTCTGTATATCTTCATCTTGTTTGGTCTTCTTATTTGAGAGCTGTCGCGCATGCGCACTTACATACTTGATTTTTTCCCCATACACCTATACTTTTTCCCATTTGAGTATTCATGCATTGAACGAATAATATTGTAGGGCGACAGACCAAAAGCGGTCAGCATGTGTGACGAAAACATCAGTATTTATGATGGAAACTCGGAAACAAAGGCAAAATTTCCTAAGTCAGCGGGCTAAATGGTGAGGTCTGCCAGTTTTGTTAGTCCAGAAAAGGGCCCGAGGTTGTCTGCAAACTGACCAGCTGAGTGACAATTTCTAAGTGTATTGTATGTCAGAGTCTGCGGACGACTAACGTAATCTCACGAACGGACTTGTGAGTTGTGTTTACAGTGACCGATGTGTATCTGCCGCGGTGATGCCCAGCAAACTAACCAGGACAATTGATACCCTGATCATTGTGAATGGTACCGAATATTGTCGTGTGCAGTGACATATTCAGGTACAGACTACTGGATATACCCAGGGTGATTATATTGGTACAGATCTTGTCTGAGAGAGATGCTACAGAGAAGGCTGTGTGCCTATCTGTCAGTGATTTAGATAAGCGAGTACTTCAAGAGTAGAGAATGTGCTTAGCCGTGATTTGTTTTACAAAAAGTATAAATTGTGCGTCGTATGTTTAGGGGTAAACCCCTGGACTCGAGGAGTACATACCTTAGTCACGTGCGGTACGATCATGTGACCAGCGGCCGTGGTGCCAAGCGTACTTTTAGTGATAAATGCATACGGCGAGTGTCAGGATTAATCACCACTCTATGAATCTGTATTATCATATCGACTCTATGGATTATTGTACCTTATCGTAGAACGCCTCTCCAGAGAATTATTAGTCTAATGCTTATTATATTTAAATTCTTTATGTTACACAAGTCTTTCTCATCTTTTTGAGTTTATGTGCGATCTTCAGCCGGTTAGCTCATCGTTAAAAAAAACTGAATTTTCCATTCCTTCCGGGTGTGACATATACAATGCATATTACAATCAAGGTTGTTATTTTAGAATATGAACAATTAAACGATAGTGCAGTGAAATACCATGACAAAAATTACCCAAATGACATCCTACTTATGATACAATACTGCACAAGAGCATACTTTTTTTTAATTCGAATTACATATATGATTTGATGAAGCGCTTCAGGAAAAGGGGCATACTGTAAAACCGGAATATTTCGCTGCATTGAATTTTAGTGAATTTATCGATGCTCTCAAAATTTTATTTGATTCTGCATCAATAAACCTTATGAATACATAGTGCAAGAAAAACGTTTGAAAAAGAGTATGTTTTTATTATCTGTGGAGTACAATGAACGATACGTTTTTTTAAAAATATAAAATACAGTTACCTATTGACCCATGACGATTTAGACAATCCTATAATTAGTTTCATTCTTTGAGAAGTTCATCGCGGAGGAATTTACTTTGCGAAGTGGTTTGGTGGGGGGGGGGGGGGATCACCTAGGGTCAGTTTAAATTATCGTAATTACATGTGGTAATGATTTGATCATTCATCCGGTGATACGATCATTTTCTTTATAATTAATTTTTTTTGTAAAACCCCAAGTCGCTCAGCGAACATAACTGACTGGCGGTTCATGTTGATTAAATTATATGTTCTATGGGATCAAAAGTGTTGGTGCAGACCATACATGTTTAGGGTAAATGTACTGGCAAATAAGGTCAGGAAAATTTCTAAAATAAGGGTTAAGCGACAGCACGTTTTAAAACGCGAAGAATGGTTCATAGTATTCTTATATCCGGCATTTATTGATCTGCACTTGCTGTGTATACGTCATCGATAAGTTTGCAAAGACTGTCGATTGTTTAAGATTAGAAGAGGCGGATTTTAATAACATAGAGTGCGCGATCAGCTGGGGTGCAATTATTTTTTTAATGATATACCGAGTATACATAGCGAGAGCAAATGCGCTTAGACCGTGTGATGTCCGACCTTAATTGTACCCCACAAGGTATTTTACCATTAATAATGGTCCCGCAAGTTAATAACACAGCACCATTTCTGACGTAAGCATGTCATAATATCCGGATAGAGAGAGTTAAAACAGAGTTCCATATAATTTCTAATATTCTTAGGCCTTGTAATTTAAAACAGCCAAATGTGTATACCTTTTCAACGTGGTCGTATTTTAATAGAGGAACCGTATGTCATTATCACCCATAATTGCCATAGAATTTTGGCAGGAAAGTTATATCCAGCCAAATGACTGCCTTTCCCCGCCGAGAACTATTTGCTGCAGTAACAGAGATTATTAAAAATGATACATTACCTCACATTTGATATGTATAGAGACAAGTTGCTCGCGATACAATATATACGATACAAAACAATAAAACAAAAGTTCCATTTCCTCGTCAATATTCATTTTTGTTCAATGAAAATTCTGTTGTTTATATAAGCCCGGCTATGACGGGACGTATTATGGTATACCAACGGTCCGTTCGTCTCTCCGTCCCGTCTGTCCGTCCGTTAACTCTTAGTGCAGCCGCGATTACTTACCATGGCTATAATGAATTTTTAGGAAACTTACCATACCTACCTAACAATAAATTATCTCGCCCGAGTTCATTTATGGGCAAAATCCACGCAGATTTTATGAGGTCAGAGGTCATGACTCACAAGTCCACTTTTTGGTGTCGCGCGCCACGAAAACTTATATGATGGAAGTGGTGATCTGTACTTGTTAACGACGTTAATCAGTTGTCTCCATGGTAAATAAGACCAAATATAAATACCTCTCCATGTTCACGAGAAAAAAAAATACCCTTTGTAAAAGTCATAAAGTAATAAACGTTTGCTGGAGCGAAGGAATACCTCATTGTAAACTAGACCCAGTTGTGGCTCTGTTGTAAATACAGAGCTACAGGTCCCTATCTTTATTTATCTAGCGGATGGGAACGCATGCATCTTCTGGCGATGCACCCATTTTAAGTACATGTATCTTATGCGATTGTTTACGCCAATGGTGTGCAGTGCACGTTTTACATCATCACTGCTGTGGACGTCCTTGTAACTGGACCACTGGCCACACAAGACCGCTGGCTACACGGGTAGTTATCAGGGTGACACGCACTGGATTGTTTCAGCCGGCAAGGTGCACGTGTCACATTTCAGCTAGGTGGTTAAGGAAGTTAGCAGTGATAATGTAACACGTGCACTGCACACCACTGGCTGATACAATCAACACGGCTCACCATTTTCTTCCAGTGCATGCATTCCCCTCCGCTAGATAAAGGGGCCCAATCACCTATGTGACCTTTATAAACTAAAGGTAATCCCTTGGAGCTTTTATAAGAAAAGGCTAGAAAACGTGGATATCACCGAAGACAGGCTAATTATTTTGTTTATACCAACCTGTTTATTATATGTGAGGGCCCACCAAAATAACCAAACCAAATTCAACAAGGGCATCCGGCAGCAAGTCAGATAAGCAAGTGCACTGCAAATGGCGTTTTGCAACAAGTGACCTTTCTACCTCTGCAAATATGCAACCTTCCACCTCAGGTTACATGTTTTTCCCGTGTGTAAACATTGCTGTATTTACAAACATGTTGTTGATAAACAAGTTCATACATCCTTTATGAAGGCGTAATAAGAACCTATTACAACCATATTTACGCCATTTATATATACACAGAGGAAGCCAGAAATCACATAGATTGTTTTTTTTTTCAAAAGGTAAGTGAATGGCACCTACAAATGAAGACAGCGACCTGTGGCTCTGTGTTTACAACAGAGCCACAACTGGGTCTTAATGTGAACCGGCTTCTGTGGCTCAGGGGTAGAGCACAGGACTACAAGAAGGGAGGTCGTGAGTTTAAATCTCAGCCGGTGAGATTTTCACGGTCGGTCCAAACCCAGGATTAGCGCTCTGAAGGCTTAATGGGAAAGCTGTACCCCACAGCCATGTATCACTCACAAGTGTGTCTTTTGGAGGTTCCTCGATGTTATGACCCAGCAATGGGGGCGATTAAACAACCAAAGGACGTCTAATTATTTGTTAACACACATACCTCACAGTCCCTTCATGATTCTGCAAAAAAAATTAAGCAAACTCGTATTAAAGGCTACATTAGAACAAGCGGCCCATGGGCCATGACGCTGAGCTGAATTCAGGGAACCTTGAACAATGGATAACATGGCTCCCAATGTGCTCAAAATCATGCGTTTTGCCAATAGACCTTAGATATAAGTTACAGTGACCTTATTCTACATCAAGCTGCTACCATATGTGCTCATGTCACTTAAAGAGTTCTTTAAGGAGCTCGCAGAAAAAAAGGCCACAGAACATTTTTTCATGTTTCCAAGAAATATTTACAGGAAGCTCCCTCGATCTTAATCAAATTAAATTTTTAGGTCCAACTGTTACCAATCCGGCAAATCTCAAATTTTGTTCATTCACATTTCTTGCAGAATATAGGTCACTATGACCTAATTATCTGGTTTCAAAAGAGATTTGCTGAAGAACTCCCTGGCCTGCTTTATTTGAAGGTCTCAAACACACAGAAAAAAATGCGTATTTAAAAAAAAAACACAGGTGACGCCACGAGTCTGCGGGAACTGATGAAATACTCTATGATCTATATGCATGCAAAGAATCATGGCAGCTATTGTATAAATTTTTTAATTATTCTGCATGGGGGTACTTGAGAGCCCATAGCTTGGAAGATATAGGTAACAGAGATCTTATTACAGGTTTCCAAGGAAATTTTTCTTAGATCTTACGGCATGTCAAGTTAAAGGATTCACGGTCTAACGGTTATGATTTGTGCCCTCTTAACGGACGACAGCTTCTTTTGAAGGTATCAAAAATGAGAAAATAATGTGTGGAAATTGGAAAAAAATACATTTGGCGCACTAGTCTGCAGAAACTGATGGAACGCTACATGATTAATATGCATACCAAGAATCCTGGCAATCAGTGCATTACTTATTCAGATACTGTAGCTTTTGAGTCTAATTTTTAATTATTCTGGGGGGGGGGGGGGGTGCTTGTAAGCCCCATAGCCCAAAGGATAGGGTAATAGAGAACCAATTTTACGTTTTCAAGGAGCTTTTTCATGGGCCTCCCTGGATATCAAGTTAAAAATTTCTATGTCCAACGTTCACTATTTGTGTTCTGTTTTCGGACGACTGCTTCTTTCAAGGTCTCAAAAATAGACAAAAATGCGAAAAAATTAGAATCATCAATATGCATGCAAATATTCATGGTAAGTAATGCATTAGTTATTCAGATACTGGAACTTTTGTATTAAATTTTTAATTTTTCTGAGGGGGGGGATTAATGAGCCCTATACCTCGGACGATATTGGTAACAGAGACCGAAATTCAGGTTCGAAGATGTTTTCATGGACCTCCCTGGATGTAAATTTAGAAGATTCTAGGTACAGCGGTTACGATCTGTTCCTGGTGAACGGACAGACGGACGGCACGACAACGGATGACGGGGCAAAGAGTGATCGCTATAGCTCAGATGACTTTCAGTCAGCTGAGTTAATAATTTATATGCATTTTACAGAATTTGACTCAGCAGGATTGCAGAAAAGAATTTTGCAGCCCTCAGTTTGATATAGGCTTACTTTGCCGCATGATCAAGTTAAGCTTTCAATAACACTTAAAAAATCAATGATATATATTAATATATATATATATATATATATATATATATATATATATATATATATAAGATATATAGCCCCCCCCCCCCCATCCCCCTTTACTGACGTCCCTGATCACAGGAGTAAAAATGTGTATATGAACTCCCCTTTTTCACGTGGACGGTTGAACAATGTTTAATCTTACCTCAGTGGCTTAGGATAAATTGAAAAAAAGAAATCTGTACTTAATTAATGTATGTGTAGGTGGGGCTTGTGTGTAGATGTGTGTTTGTGAGAGACACTGTATATAAGTAAGGTTCAGGGCCGGAGTACAGATGCAATCTGCGATCTGTTTCAGAAAACGTGGCAGTTACCGTCAAATTGACGGTTTGCATACTCTCCTGTGAGAAATTAAGAGAAGCCACGCCAAACCTGTGACGCCAATAATGTGGATAATGGGGCAGCACCGGGTTAACATGGCGTAATGGCCGCGTCATTACGTTCAATCGCTTATACCATAAATACCCGGATTTAGTGGGCCCTGTGAACTTCCGTCCCGTACGGCGTCCCTCAGTGAAAATACCATGACGTAATTAGAGTTAATGACAGTCATGGCGGCCAGGTTTTATTGAGCAGAATCACAAAAAGACCCACAGGCCTGATATAAAGACCAATCCGGCGTTGTGAGTGGATTTTTTTTTTCTGCCTTTCCATTTCGTCATCAGCTGATGGAGGATGGAATCACTTCTTCATAAATCATTGATAACAATGGAAAGACTTGCGTAGCACACGGCTAGCTCTCAGCAGATGTCTTCTGATGTGTGTAAAAGGTCATACAACACCCGAGAGACTGGAAGCAACAGTTAATGATAATGCGGCTAGCAAACGCTTCGTGCCTTGCAACGCACCAGCAGCATGACCTGACCAGCGTCCATACCTGGGCTGTGAAAAAAGTGATAGGCGCTACGTCCCAGAACGGTCTCCTCCCAGCCCTATCCCGAGAGTGCGGCTCAAGGCAATAGACGTGTTTTCCCTGGGTAGAACAAGACACAATATCCTAACCTAAAAGATTAATCCCGATGTTTGGAAAAAAATATGTCAAAAGTTGAGCTTCATTTCTTTCATTTCCATTTCTGTTTCGACTTTCTATACTAAAGACAAATATAGTGGGCGATATTAAATGCACAAGCATATTAGTTTTTTTTAAGATGATTATGGTATGTTATGGAAGACCAGCACTTACAGTAGGGAAATCGAGTCTACCTTTCACTGAAAGAAACCTATTCCAATATCTGACGTGTATCAAATAAAGAAAAGCTCGTAAACTATTTTTAAAAAATGCAAATAAGGACTGATACCTCGGTGAAAAGGCTGTCCTTTTTGTTTATATCCAAGTGTATATAACACGTGGGTGCCCCCCCCCCCCCCCAAAAAAAAAAATGGTTGTCGATCGTATTCCATACAACCCCAGCATTGACATCTAGGCGCATGTCAAATGTACTAGAAATTTGTAAATGACAAAAGATAGTATTGGTCTCAGGAGCAACAGCCGGTGCTCAATCAACCATCCCGAGTCACACATAGAATTGTGTTTGTCAACACAATACCGTGTACATGTACCGTGCTAATTAACATCTTGTAGATAAACAGGCTCATACAGCCGTCATCGTGAAACTATAAACGCTTCTAAGCAGGAATCAGAAAAAAAAAATGGATGCTTATACACAACATCCGAAGACAGGGAGTAAAACTTATGCACGAATGAATCTAGAAATATGGGCCGAAAAAGTGAATACAAACAAGGGTTAGAAAGCATCCCACAATAGCGATTCACACATGGCGGAGGCTTGCATTCCTTACAATGCAGATTTATATTCTCTCTCTCTCTCTCTCTCTCTCTCTCTCTCTCTCTCTCTCTCTCTCTCTCTATATATATATATATATATATATATATATATATATATATATATTTTACTTTCGTGAACGAGCAATCAGGACGTTATGCAAATGTTTAAATTATTTCTGTTATTTGGCAAAATTCCACCAATTTTGTGGATCGGTAAATTTAAAAAAAGGAAAACTGATCTCCCTCTTCTATCGTTATATTGATCCCTATTTATATACAGTTCTCGTTTTATGGATTGGTGTGTACAGTGTAACCTTATTTGCCGGAAAGTATACAGGGAAGTACTGGTGGACTTTTTTTTAAAGAATTGCCTATTTTATGGAGGGTTCCGCTATGAGAGGTTCGACTGTAGTGAAGGCCTGAGTCCCTGGGCGGAAAGCAGAGAATCTCCTCAGATATTGTGCCATTTGCATTATTTGAGAATCCAGTTTGTCAGAAATGAGGGAGAGGGTTCCACTAAATTATTTGACAAATAAAACCTCTTTACTTGGGGCGCAAAGCATTGACCCAAACAACGTCAAAGGCTTTTAACACGTTGAGAAACGCAACAAACCTGTATTTCTTTCCTTTCGGACCATTTGCTATATGGACCTGATAAATGGAAGAATATAATTGCAAGTTGATCTACCTAAGCGAAATTCTAACTGATATCGTTAAAAGGTGAACCACCGAGCTCAGCTTGCTGCATTAAATAGATCGTAGCAACTTTCAATGCTTATGTTATAATATTTTGCCCAAGCACAGCTACAAAGTGGTGAGTGACGTGTGTTTCCTTTTCAAAGTGACGTGATGTGTATGCGCACAAAGGGAGTTACTATAAAGCTAAGAATCCTCATGTACTGAATGCGGCATGCGGAATGCGGATAAAATCGATATTGACTATTAATAAATAAGGTGAGATTCCTTTTATGCGCGGTTCAGGCACGCAGAGTTCGTATCCGCAAAATGAATTACTACATATAACGATTCCTGAAGGTTCTCCATGGTAGCCAGGAGAAACACATAGAAAACCTGCATGATGCCGTGCAAGTTCATATGAAATCTTTCATCACACATTCCGCAAACGTGTAAGTACCACCGGCCCTTATCGTAGTCATTAATAGCTGATCGAAATCATTTCAGTTATTTTAATAACGGTCGTGTTGATACCTTTTTAATGTCTGGCTCATATTCAGGACAGATAAATAAATATCCGATGATGGAACCTCAGTTGTTTAACTGATAAAATCCCCTTTTATCCCCCATGAAAGAGTTGTCATCATATTCTACTATATGAGGTATGTAGAAGGGTTTTTTTTTATACTGGTTGATTTTATTTATTATTTGAATGAACTCCTGATATTTGACTTAAAAGAATTTATTGCAGCTTTGACTGTTACTTTATTTTTTGCTGTTAACTCATAAAATTATGATTTAAAAGGGCAATTAAATCTTAAATGTACAAAAATAATTTAATATTTGAAATTTTTATCTAGGAAAGGCTTCTTATTAAAGAACACATGTTTACAATGGTGAAAATCGAATGTGTTGAAACATATATGAAAGGAAAATATAGATTTAAAGTAAAAATAACTAAAATGGTATGAATTATTTTAAAAAATTGAGAAATTCGACAATTTCAGAAATCCTTAAGTTTTCTTTATTTTAGCTTTTGGAATATGTAAATGTCAAGTAGTCATAAGGAATATTAAGAGAAAAAAAACTGAAACAGTGTGTGGACAGATTCCTTAGACAGTTCTGAGGCCTTCATTATATACATAACTAGCTGATAAACCCGGTATACCAGGCTTATAACCGGGGTTGGGAAGATTATATTAAGTGAGATGTGGAATGTTAGCTCATTTTTTATTCTAAAAGAAAACAGAAAATATGTTTTCAGTAGGAAACTGTCTAAATAGGATATGTATAAATATTTTTACATTCATTTTATGGGGCTGTCCTCCTGGCAAGAAATTCATACCCCGTTACCTTGAAGACCTGGTCAGCGATGATGTTTAAATTGCGAACGGGGATGAGACGCGGGGGCATTTAGGTTTTCGATGATATTTGTCTGAATTCTATCGTTGGACGTATAAAGAATAGGTTGATGTGAGGAACACATGAAAGATTTATTAAATGTACGTTGCAAGGAAACTGTTCCTAGAGAAAGAAACAGAAAAAGGCATACCCCGTAAGTAACAGAAGCGGACCCAACAGGACTCCATGCAGAAGGTCCGTATCCTATTTACAGCCGCCGCAACTTTTGTTCCATCGTATCAGAGAATTGAGGCCCGAAACCCCCGACACCACTCCACCCCTCCCCACCCCACCCCACGTCTGTTCCTGAAATTTGGACCTTGAATTGGGTTTTGTCATTAAATCTCCCGAGTTTAACTCTCCATTTCATGAAGCGAGAAACATGTGTTTTTCTCTTTTACTGACCAAGCATGTGGGTGAGAGCCTCTGTAAAATGTAAGGGCCGAGAGTCTGAAATCCCTCACTGAAAGCGAGCGTTATTCACATGAACAATAGTAGTGACCATGCACGATGCACGCATTCCGGTCATTGCCGAAGGCAGTTCGGCTTCGCTCGGTCTAACCTCCGTGCAAGTTAGTAAAATGTAAAATCACTCAAAATTATATGTACATTAAAAATTATTTATCCTCATATCGCCTATGTCACTGCGGGGCTAATAACCTTTAAAATGATGTACGGTGCAGTATAGTACACAACGCGGTTTTAGAGAACATTATGAACAGACGTGAACCGAATTCTTTTTTTTTAAGAATTAGATAATATCCATATCAGTACCATCAAGGAACAAATCATCCAGTACCAACATCTATCAGACATGATTTTAAGAAGGCGTACTCAGTTGTGAATGAAACACGGCCGTCGGACACGGCCTTCCCATAAAGCCTGCAGAGAGCTCACCCAGGATGGGGCCGACCGGGAAAAAAATCTCACCGGCTCGGATGAGATTCAAACCCACGATCTCCCAGCTTTGAGTCCTGGGCTCTACCCCTGAGCCACAGAAGCCGGTTTGCAATATTCGAACCGCCAAATAAACTGAATGGAAATAACCGATGACTTAATTGAATTAAAGACCCTATATCAATCTAAAAACCTTATACAATGTTATATAACAGAAAATTCAGTCAGCGGGCGACTAATTCTACGGTTCAGGTATCAAATGTAAAATTTATGAAGGATACACATGTGGGCTACATTTCTTAAAATGGTAAATTTGCGTATGATAATATGATGAATAAAACTAACCTCGCCGATGGCGACATCTATTTATCTTCCTTAAAGCCACACGTTGACAGTCGAACTTGCAAGAGGACGACTTAGGGTTTGCGGGCCTTGAAACCTATGCCCTACCATGCGCCGGGGCATCTAAACACACGAGTGGCGTAGGAATAAGTTAATGTAATGAAGAGGGTATGTGGTCAATTCACAGGTGCTAGATAAGAATTGTTTGGAGGCAAATTACTTTAAAACAGGTGTTTTGTAGTGAGGATTTCACGGAATTAGTAAAATGTTGTAAGCATGCCTAGAGAAACATTTAAACATTTAAATAGAAGGTGTTATCTTGAAATGTAACAAATTTGTATTTTGAAGTTTGACAGTTGAGACTAGAAATCTCGGAAAGGTGCCCTTGAGCATCTAATGTCAGATTTATTTTACATTATACTATTAACCCCGCAATGATTGTTTTTAGAGACAAACACGGGGATGGAAAATTATTAATGGGCAGTTAACTTCTGCAGTACCCCAAGCCCTGATCCTAGAACATAAAATACGGATTTACTCGTTTCAGCACATCCCCAGTTTTTAACTTATTGTCCCATCCCTCTTAAAACGGCAGTGTCATCTATCGGTCATGGTTACGAGTCCGTGTGAGAAAACCTGTTAATTGAAGAACGGACCAAATTACATTTTATAAGAGCTACATATGATGTAGGATTAACCCGTAAATATTTGTTCATAGCTGGTTGCCAAATGTAATTACCTTATTCGTTAAGCTGAATTTCTGTGTCGGCAGTCGTTTGTGCAGAAGATATAGAAGATTTCAAGCAATTAACCTGTGATATATATATATATTTTATTAATTCAAATGTAATATTCGAATTTTGCCACATCATCTAGTGTAACTGAACTGGGACGTGAAACCAGGCACCCTTAATAAGAGGGAAATACTGAATTCTCACGAATTGACAGATCGAGAGAAATTAATAATAAGGGATGTTAGGACAAGTGTAAAGATAAAACCAAGTTTGTGAACCCTGAGCGTCCCACAAAGCAGTATTAATAATATCTTTTAATACAGGCAGACCATGTCTCGCCATATTGACCGTTCAAATATTTGAATATTGTTCACAAAGGCTGCCCGGGGGATTATTGGAGTCACAGAGCAAGTTAGTGTCAGACGGGACAGAGGCTAGAAGAAAGTACTGAGGAGGTTATTGTGAACGCAAATAAATATAGCGCTGAATGGAACTACTTTTTGTAATTACCGTAAAGCCTCGAAATTACGACCACCAACAGGATCTCGACGATAAAGTGGTCGGATTTGCGAGGTATTCGTCTAAACGAGGTCTGACATGAAGAACAAAAAATGTTACCGTGAAAATGTGGTCGTAATTGTGAGGTGGTCGGTTAAACGAGGTGGTCGTCCAAGCGAAGTCTGAGTTAAAGAGCAAATACGAATCAGGACCTTTACGAAGTGGTTGTTATTTTTAGATGGTCACTTAACTTTGGTGGTCGTTAGACGAGGTTTTACTGTATCAGAACAGTTTACACCTTTCATAGTCCTTTAACTAGTCTTTCTACCAACACTTACCCTCCCCACGAAGTGGATATACACTGCAGTCGTTCCAGATCTTTCCTGTAAACGCTACCCGTATAACAAGTTTCTCTGGGTTCGACCACTTGGGTGGCTAAAGAAGTGTAACCATGCAGACCAATGATAGCGTGGTATCGCATTGTGCATCCAGCTCTAAATTGAAAAATACGATGCCCGTTGTCGTTGTTTAACATTTATGCCAATAGGGATTCAGTCGACTGTGGTTATAAGCGGTATTTTACGGTGGCTGATTTAGGACACAGAAAAAAAAATATTTATCTCGTGATCTCGAGATAACATCTCGAGATCTCGACATAGAATTTCGCAAAAAAAAAAAATTTTAGGAAGCAAAAAAAAAATTTTTAGGAAGCAAAAAAAAAATTTTTGGAAGCAAAAAAAAAAAAATTTAGGAAGCATAAAATAAAACTTTATGAAGAAAAAAAAAATTTAGGAAGCATAAAAAAAAAATTTATGAAGCAAAAAAAAAAAAAAATTTAGGAAGCAAAAAAAAAGATTTTAGGAAGCAAAAAAAAAAAAATTTTAGGAAGCAAAAAAAAAAAAAAATTAGGAAGCAAAAAAAAAAATTTAGGAAGAAACCCCAGCTGGGAATGGGTCTTATAACGTCACTTTGACGTATAAACATTTCATCTAAAGGCTACTTGTATACAAGCCACTTGAGCAAGTGTTAACATACAGATTAAAACATGTAACCGAGTTATTGAAAGATCACTAGTTGATATTCGTTAGAGCATGTCAAGCAATGCAGTATTTGTCATTTACAGAAATCTGTAATCTCTGAATTGAAGCCAGATGTTTCTGCCGGACGTCTTTCTATTACGATCGGTGGCAATTTTTGCATCCCCCCCCCCCCCGACCCATGTTATAAAAAAACGTGGATATAGACAAAGACACCGCCTTTACCCATGGCATTGGCTCATTTTTATGAAAGATTGATAGATTATGTTTACCTAGATTATGTTTATGATTACTTTCACTTCTTTAATATGTATATGCAGAGTTAGCCTGTATTACAAAGATTCTATAAATAAGGCAGGTGAATAGCGACTTCAAGACCAAAGCAGAGCATTTTGCTGAAGAAAAATCATGATGAGAGATGATCGAAATTTTAAACCGTTTATTTATGAATATAAAACATTTATGAATATAGGTTGATTAAATTAATCTGAGCTATAGTAAGAGCTATAGTGGATCAAGACTTGGGCTTTAGGGGCTGAAGCAACGCCCCTCCCCGAACCTTTTATGAATATAAAACATTTATGAATATAGGTTGATTAAATTAATCTGAGCTATAGTAAGAGCTATAGTGGATCAAGACTTGGGCTTTAGGGGCTGAAGCAACGCCCCTCCCCGAACCTTTTATGAATATAAAACATTTATGAAGATAGGTTGATTAAATTAATCTGAGCTATAGTAAGAGCTATAGTGGACCAAGACTTGGGCTTTAGGGGCTTAAGCAACGCCCCTCCCCGACCCCCCCCCCCCCCAGCGTATCTACCCGAAAACACAGTAATCAGTTTTAGCATATTTTAATTTATGATGGTCTAATACATGTTCCATAAAACGACACACCATTTCAATAAAACAAAATCTGAAAGAAATTGTACAAAAAGCGTGTTTCTATAAGAAGCTCATATTTGTTTGTATTCTTAATATAATAAGGTACCCACAATGCATGCATGCAGACCTAAACATTTCTATTTGAGTGATTTAACAGACATGGCTCCGAATCCGCCGTTCAGGTAGAATGTTTCAGATTCTTTAGGCTTTGACATCTTCCTTACGGATATGAATATTAAATATTGAATTTATATTGAACTTTTCTTCAACTCGCCTTATCTCAGAGGATATACAAATTTGATTGATTTAAAATTAATTATATTGTATTACCGTTCAGTTAAACACAGTATACATGGTCTTTGTTTTATAATTGCAATAGTAAGCACTCTTAACGTATACTGTCCCCATAAGGTTGCTTTGTTTTATGTCAATTCAGCTTAGAATGGTTGGTACAAGTGTGACATTTTTTTCTGGAGATCTCGAGGATAAATTTTTTTTTTGCTTCCTAAAATTTTTTTTTTTTGCTTTCTAAAATTTTTTTTTTGCTTCCTAAAAATTTTTTTTTTTTGCTTCCTAAAAATTTTTTTTTTGCTTTCTAAAAATTTTTTTTTGCTTCCTAAATTTTTTTTTTTGCTTCCTAAAAATTTTTTTTTTTGCTTCCTAAAATTTTTTTTTTTGCTTCCTAAATTTTTTTTTTTTGCTTCCTAAAATTTTTTTTTTTGCGAAATTCTATGTCGAGATCTCGAGATGTTATCTCGAGATCTCGAGATAAATATTTTTTTTTCTGTGTCCTAAATCAGCCACCGTAGTATTTTATATGTAAGTAAAAAGGAGAGCGGACACATTGGCGTCTCTTTCTCTCGAGATCTTATTTAAATATGATTGTGTTATGTTTCGCTTCTTCTCATTAACCCTCTATGTAAATAGGTGGATATACTTTTAAACACACTGGTGTAAAATAGCTTCCAAAGTGAAAAATATCGGCTGAGAGCAGTTACACATTTGATTGAACAAAATATTGAAACTGAGTACATGAGATTTATACAAGATACTTAAATTCCACAGGGCTAGAGTTTTAACGCCACATTTTCAAACAATGATAACAAAGTTCATTTTAAAAGAGTCACGGAAGCCGGAAGGTATCGCCTATCTATATATATATACTAGAAGTATATAGGTGCAGAACGAATCTAACAGTGCTCCATTAGCCTGATGCTAAGAGCTGATACACAGAATTTACAACGAAAATGTTCAGTTACACATTAACTCGTGTTTTCATGCTGCCGCAATCATCAGATGTGAAATGTTAAGGAACGGTTGGTGACATTATGTAATTACGTGCCGAAGCACTGAGCCATGGTCAGGTGGGAGTGTGGGGGGATTATGATTATGTCTGCATTTGGAAATGAGCTCTGATCTTTTGTTGAGTTTTGAAAAGATCAGAGCTCATATATATATATATATATATATATATATATATATATATATATATATATATATATCGCCTTAATTCACTATATATATATATATATATTTATATATATATATATGTTTGTGTGTATGTATGGCTTTCAATAGCAAGAAAACGTGAAGAGTTCGGGACACTTAGGCTACAAAACTGGAGAATCACATGGTATTTTTTAAAGGGTAATGAAGATTTTGAAGACTTTTTCATATTATGCGCCATTATCGGCTCAATATATGGTTATATATCTTGGTTTTGATGACCGTCTTATCATAGTGTAACTAGATCGAACTAACATTCACAAAGCACGCACGCCACCAGTCCTGATGGCCGTTCCGCGCAAAATCACGATTTATCAATCTTCCATGTTTCTTCTTTGTTTACTGAGAGCTGTCTGGCATGGACAATCAAATACCTCAAGCCAAACAGTTTTATTATGGTAAACATGCACATTTGCACTTTGTTTACTCACACATAGAGGAATAACAATGAATAAAACGTGTACTGGTGGATTGCATATAATAAGTCCGTGTGCTGGGATGGTTTTGCATTGAAACTTAAGTATTAAGCAATAACTAGAAAATTGGAGCCGTTTGATTCCATTTCAGAGGGGGTGGGGTGTGGGGGGTATATTGCCGCGTATTGTATTACCAGACCCGTAAGGTAGCGAACTACCCAGACTCGTTAGGCAGCGTTGTCTGGCAGTGGATACGGAACTAATCCATATTCGTCTATGTGGTAATGAGCCAAGGTGAAGGTCAGCAATTGCGAGCGGTTTGATCTCATGCGAAATATCTTCGATGTGATCCTGCTGCCGGGAATTCAATTGTGTGCAAGGGGAATGGCCAAATTAGCGTGTATTCTGTAAGTATGGGCATATGACTGACGCCGATAGCAAAACGAGCCCACTGTCATCAAGGGCGTAGCGTTCGCACCCCCCCCCCCCGGTTGGCTCCAAGGATGATCACCATATTGCAAGACGATATATGCAACACCAAATTTGAAGAGATGCATGGTCTTTATACATACACTTATGTATGCGAGACAATATTTTATACTTTTCCACTAATACTTATAAAACCAAAGGTTTATAGAATCAAGAATTCCATTTTCATTTCAAATTCCATAAAAAGGTTGAACTGTGTTGGCTGCCAAGTGTTCATACTTATGTTTTTACAGGCCTCTGGATAGTTTATATGCATCGCTTTTAAATTCACAGTGCCCTAGTAAGTAAATGGAATACATGTACATTATATATATATAATTTATATATATATATATATATATATATATATATATATATATATATATATATATATATACACCCTCCATAGTTTCACCCAACTAATCGGCTGCTTTCATAAGTTTACACAGTTGCATTTTTCCAGATGTTTTAGGTCGAGTTGTGTTCGAATTAGGCTTTACAATCACAAGTGAAGATTTATAATCAAGACAATGTTTCTAAGTTTGTTTTTTTTCGTATACATAAATTGTTCAGTATTTTTGCCAACCAAAACACTTAATTACAATAGCCTATATAGTATACTGTGTATATGATCGAGGGTGCAATCAAGCTTATAATATAGGCCTATTTTAAATATTAAACTCGGAGGAACCAGCAGGCCAACTTTTGGTTGTTTGCAGATATAATTAGATCGGATAACTGAAAAGGATATGGCAAGCAGGAACGACGGGCAACACATCTATAAGACGCATACATTAGGTCCCCTAAAAAAATTAGTTTCGATGTGCCAGTATATTCAAGCAAGAGAAGTAAAGGTATATATAACGTTAAAGGCAGGGTTCAACAGTAGAGCAGAAAGCACCACTTGCTTGAGGACAAGTGAAAAACTAAATATTTATAAATACTTCGCATTAAACCGGTGGTCCTTGAAATTAAGTTTGCTATTTATTTCATTGATATTCTAGCTATTTTAATTACCAATCCATCAGGTATTCTAATTCGTGTGAAAGCGCTTTATGAAATCCAATCATTGGAAGATCTAAATTGTTGTTAGATGCATGTGAAATCCAAATAATTGTATTCCCTCGTCTGTATCTAGAAATAACATCAATAACATCTTTTTTCTTTTATAATCAAAATGTAATATCACAATGGATATATATATATATATATATATATATATATATATATATATATATATATATATATATTTAAAAATAATGCGGACGAGTCCCATTCATTTGATTAAAGGAGGGCATGTCGTATTTTACGTAAGTTGAGACGTCATAGTTTTATTAGCCTCGAGAGACTGGAATTAACATCTAGAATGATGCCTAGTAAAGAAAAGAGTCCAAAAGTTGCTACTTTTAATACAGGTGAAGCAGGTCAATTTTCCGACTGCATCTTTACATCTTTATGAAAGAAACTGATGTTATAAGGCTGTTGCCTTTATAAACACAATAAAGCAGACGTACGTATATATGATATAATATAATATTTATAGTCCTATATGTATATTCATTTGTGTGCATGTTAAAAGAAACGGTCTTGCTTAATAGTTCGAAATGTGCTCGAACGCACCTCCCCGTACTAAGATCACGCTACGCCCCTGGTCATGGTCCGTTTCTGCGGAAGTTCTGGGACAAATAAACAAACATACAGACAGGACAGTGTTAGTAGTAGATAGATGAACAAATAGCGTAAATAATACACAAACTATGGCAAAGATTCATGTATTTGTCAGTGAATTTGTTTCCTATTTGTCGATGCTCCTGAGTTTGTAGAGAAAAGGCTTGAGCGCCTTGTTTCTCATGCGTAATTACTGACCGTTTACAACGAGACCATTTTTTATATATCATATGTTGCATCTAATATATAATTATATACATTTGGTACATATATTTTGGTACATATATTTTGTTGTTTTTGGTGTGATTTATTTGTAAAAAAGGAACCGGCAGCTTCGTCGGAGATGGTTGTGTTATAAAATGCGAAATATACCGCATAATGTATATCTATCATACCCGAAACGGTCTTAGTATTAGATACGGGACAAGAAGAAACCAGATTTGAGCCAGCTGCTTTTCTCCAAAAGAAAGACATAACGTGACCGTAAATAAAAAATACAAAGGTATATGTATTAACATTGAGGAACATGGAAGAAAATAGTGCTAACTCGAGAATTTTACCAAGACACGACTACATGTTCAAAATTGCATGAAATTAAGGTAATAAGTGTGAATGCGTATACCGAATTCAGGTTCTCCTCTTGGTCAATTAATCCAAAAGTGATTTTCTCTTCTGTTTGGGAGCTGGATGAGCGTGGCAAAATGTCAAAGACACAAATTTGTAGACTTTGCCACCGATAATGTTCCCGGGATAGATACAAGCTTCAGTCTTGCCTCTAGTCACGCGAAGGGCGCATTGCCAATAGTAATTATAATTACAAAACCCACGGCTTTAATCCCACGAGGTGCATGGACAGATAAGATGCGGTCTATTTACGTACCGATTGCGAAGCAGAAATTGTGTCATAATCTTAATAGCATTAGGCACATGTCTAAACCTACGTATGGTTAAACACAATTCCTACACACACAGGAAAGCTCCCCAATCCTTCATAATTGACTTATAAATATAGGACCTGTTACTGTTATTAAAAAAGTAACACAAAAGTAACAGCATATTTTTTTAAAGAAAGTGATGAAAAGCTGAAATCAGTGTTCAACGAGGTGCAAGATGAGAGATGAAAGGCTTTCGAAGGTCACGTGACCAACTGTTGTCACGCGCCTAATTACTCCCTCGGGTGGACAGACACCTGCTTGCGCCAAAAAAGAATATAGCATGAGCAAACCAAGATGCGAGACGAATTAATATTACAGAAACAAGAGATGAACTTATGTTCGTTCCCCAGTGCAATTTTAAGATTACTTGGTTATAATTCGGATTTGATTGTACCCTTGCTGTGGACCATTTAGCCAAACTAGCGTATCATTCCCTTTCGTTATGTTGCACTTTACGACCATCCCGAATACGTCAGATGATGCTTCAATATAATAAAGATTGGTTGAACTGTTTTTATATTAACAGATAACATAACAACATACCCGTGACATGTGATCATGTGCATGTCTAGAGATAAGGTGTACACTACCTAGCAACAGGCAAGATTAAATTTTATTTCAAATCTTTTTTACCACATATTGTTAATAGAATGAAGTTGTGTTTGTTGATGTTTATGGACAACTGAAAATTTTGTAATATTTGACTGTACGAGTCTCAGAAACACTAGAGTGGATGGCCTGAGGTAATGATTAAGAATCGCAAACTGCTTCCTGCTTTTACACACAATCGTAGTTGCCGACAGATGGCGAAGCAATAGCCGCTTGAATATTTCATTTGAAATATATCTGGATGTATGGAAAAATAAGGAAAAAGACTCCTCTTAGGACACATTTTGTATCATTCACTACAGTTTAAGAACAAAAACGTACATCCGAGGCGTCGTTACAGAAGACTTACGTGGTGAAAGTCCAATGCCACCACCGTCAATTTATAATATAGATGTAGTGAATGAATTTTTTAGCACTTTTGAAATACGGTATGAATTTATAATGGACAGCACATTCTAAATGCAATAAAGTCGACACGCGGTACGTGAATTATACGATTTATAATATATTTTATATGAAATATTAATATTAAATAAATTAAACATGTGGCATTTCACTAAAATAATTGTTTTGACTTAATCCCTGGACGGATGTCATCAAGGGTATATTTTATGGAAATTTAATAAGTGCACTAACTTTGCACATATCGTTCCTCGGTGAGCAAAAAGGTGAGTCCTATATATTTTGGTACAAATAGTTATATAGCAGTTGAAGGCTAAGGGTTCATCAGCGACATAGGACTTTTGATTTTAAAAGGACCAAAGAACCTATCTGACTTTTATAAACTAAAAGGTAATCTCTTGGAGCTTTTATAAAAATAGGCCAGAAAATGTGGATATCACAGCACAGAGTCGGCTTGTTTTGTATATATCACTGTGTTTATTATATATATGAGGGCCAACTAAAATAATCAAAACTAAGGCATTGGCGGCAAGTCAGATAAGCCAGAGTTTTGCAACAAGTGACCTTTCTGCCTCCACATTTATGCAGCCTCCCACCTTAGATTACATGTTTTTCCCGTTTGTCAACAATTCTGTGTTTACAGACACGTTGTCGATAAACACGTTCATACATCCATCACAGAGGTGTTATAAGAACTTTTCATAACCAGTATTACCCTTAGATAATTTTTATATACACAAAGGAAGCAATATTTTTTACTGGAGATAAGTGAAGGGCAGCTTTAAGGCTGAACCTTCACCTGTCGAGACCGAATCTGTTACGTCATAATAAAATCCAGTCCATATCAGAAGAACCTGCACTTAGTCTATAAAGTATACGTGGACTGAAAATCCAGAATTCCATACAAGAGAAAATTATATGGTGCATTGCCTTGGTCTAAGTTGTTAATGAAATTAAGGTATATTTCAGCTTGTGACTAGAAGAAACTGATTTTGTAGAACTGCAAAAAAATTAGAATTACAAGAGAACATTTTCCTGTTGCACGTTAGAATATATCTTTCGGATCATTTTTTTCTCTCACTGTTTAGTGCATGGGTTAACAATATTTATAAATCTAACACTGAAGACTCGATAAAAATAGTGGCTGCACCTGAAATTGTAAAAATCTGAGCTTCTATGCAGGATTATTCACATAATATTTTCATCTAAACCTCCAAACTTTCTGTTTTTAACACATGGTCAGCTGCCCAATTGAAAATTGGACAGTCTGACCACACAAGAAGAAATAAAATAACCAGTCCAAAGAACTCTTTGCAGAACCACCATGTAGTTTAAAAAGGTCAAAGTGGAGACAAAGTGAAGTGAACTAAAAAACAGTATATGTTAAAAGGAAGAAAGCACATATGAGTATATGTACAGATTTAGGAGGCAGAGTGGTTCTGTCGGAGTACAACACAGTTTTACAGCGTTGTATAAAGAAAGGTCTCTTGAGAGGACGTCCATATCGCGTGGACCGGGCCATTGTGGAGTTACCTACAATAATCTAAATTCTTTAGAACCACTTGGGATCACTTTAGTCCCCGCAGGACTTAATGAAAGCACAAACAAGCCATGTGCTTAACTGGACAAGCTACGCCCAGGTGACACGCACTGGAAATAAATGCGACAGTTTTGACAATAAGGCCGGGTCTGTTGGGAAAGCCGTTCTGGCCACATAGCGCCCAAGAGCACTGTCACCCGGCTTGTTTCTCCATTTGTTTGCCGTAATGACGGATTCAAAATAACATCATTTACTGCGATGCTATTTTGTACCGTCTTAAAGTTCAACATTTCTTTTCATTCGGTGGATAGTTTTATTAACCGAAAAAAAATCCGTGGTAAAAAAAAACTTTTTTTTTTTGCTCAGCTGACTTTTATTCAAGCTTAAGGGATGGGTCTATTTCTGTCGTCCTTCCGCCCGTCCGTCCGGCCGTTAGCAGGGCACAATTCGTAACCGTAAACCCAGAATCTTTCAACTTACTTTCCATTGAGGTCCTTGAAAATTATCTCAGAATCGGGATACTGCTATCTTTATTTTCCGGGTTACGGGCGTGTTGGTGCACCACAAAATTAGTTTTCATTGGGCCGGGGGGGGGGGGGGGTCCATTTGTACATCTGTAAAGAATGATGTGGTTTCCTACGGTCTTCTACGATAAACGGAACATGTGAGAGAACTCAACAAATTACTATCTTTGCTAATCGTATAAAGTCATAGCGAAGGTGAAGTTTGGAAATGTTCAAAATGGTTGACGCATCGTAACATATCAAAGAAAATGACAGGTAAGTGGTTGTCGTACTCAATGATATCATGCAAATTCCAGCAATTTGTAGGAAATCGTTGCATTTGGCTGCGTAGTAAATTGTATCGCATTCGAGGCATTCTTTACAGTCTGTCGAGAGTATATCATTTTTTCCTCTGAGGTTCTAGCTTTTAAAGTATAAAGGCACATTCACAATTGCAATAATATGTACATTATCTCACGCCATAAGTGCAGATTAGTTCAATACAAAAGTTTCCTGGCAAAACTATCCCGGAACACGGGTTTACTATCTCCAAGTTTTCTGTTCTATACGATGTTATGGTTCTGTGTGTGAGTAAACACATTCCACGTGTTTGTTTGCCTTAACAAAACTGCGTGACCAACGGTCAGATCGAAACATCGCTTGAAAGCTTGAAAATCTTTATTTGTTAAGTCCACTGGGCAATCCCGATGCATGCATTTTTTTCCAACTTACGTACAGGGGTAAGCAAACGGTTTAAGAACAAAATATTGGTATCTGCCATGCTATTTTAAGGAGAAAACATTATATTCCGTCTATATCCAACATAGTTGGCATGTGAATAGGTCCCTTTAATGCTAATATTTTGCTTACGGTGACCATTTCTAGAGTATCAGTGCTGGTGACAGGCAAATTGTGTATAAAATTTTCTTCCTTTCAGATTGCTTCTGGTGTAAAAATATAAGTTTACCCAGTTTTCAGATTACCCCCGGGAGTAGTTTGAACGCACTTTCAAAAGGTTTCCCCCGCACAGCTCAGATTACCTTCCTTATTGAAGGAGATGGTAAATTCTCATGTTTTAAACTCTTTATATATTAATTAAGTAAAACACGTGAAGATGCGAGACTAAAAACCTGGAATCAATCTGCGAAAAATAAAATTGTTGCAAAATGATAATTATATATTGTTAATAATATTTCCATTTCCTCGTGCACTTCACCTAAGCACATGACAGATTTCATACACATAAGCAATGTATAAGGATCCAACCTAATTTGACAAATGTAGAAGAAATAAATTATAAGAATTTTGAGTAATTAAACGTAAAGAAAACGACGTATTTGAGGGGTATAATCTGAAATCGCTACACCGGTAACAGGGATTTCAGATAACCTCCGCCTGTAATATATACGTTATTTCAGCTAGGTGACATCTGCCCTCTTAATTTTCTAATTATGTCCCCTCCTTAATGGTGCTTACTACACGTATTTATTATCCACAGCCTCATTGGCTGTATAGAGATATCCCACAAGCCCTTAAAAACCGTTACTCATGTAACTAACTGCAATGGCTTTTGTATCTTATATATGTCCGCTCAGCTGATCAAGTTTCTGTTACGCTTAGTTGAGTTTTCATTTAATGTTTGTTCAACTAATTAATCAATACAACGCCATATCTCTGAAATATTGTTCATATCGACTATAGTTGACCTGTTTATATACAAGTAGTTGTAATCTCGGTGTAATTTCGATTGATTTGTGCTTTTTACTTATTAGAATATAGGTAATTTTGTGTCAAATATCCGAGTCAAAATCAGAGTCTGAAATCGTTTCAAATAACCGGTGAGGGTTATCTGAAATCGTGACACCTCTTTAATAATAATTGAATTTATCAAATATAATTGCTGAATTTTTTTTAGTAAGCATTTCTAAGCCATGCATAACTAAATTCATGGTTATCAGTATCTCAGCTGAAAATTAATATTAAACAAGTGACCCTTGGGTCATGACGCTCAGCTGACTGGGAAGAGATTCACAAAAGGAAATTTTATCATCTGAATGGTAGTATATACCCATTCAACTGAAGCATCAAACAGATTAATCAACAGGCCTAGATTGTGTCTGCATTTACTAGTATATGTTTAAAAAATAAAGGAAAAATGCGTAAACTTAAAAAAAATACAGGTGGCTCCACCAGTCTGCAGAAACTAATAAAAACACTTAATGGTCAATATACATGCAAAGAATCATGGTGATCTCTGCATTAGTTGTTCAGATACTTCAGCTTTTGTATCAAATTTTCCATTATTCTGAAGGGATACTTCAGAGTCCTATTGCTTGAAGGATATGGGAAACAGAGACCTAATTTCAGGTTCCCACAGACACTTTTCATGGGCCTCCTTGCATGACAAGAATGAAGATTATAGGTCCAGTTGTTACTATTTGTACCCTGTTGACAGATAACCACATCTTAAAAGGTCTCAAAAATAGAGAAAAAAATTGTAAAAATTTGAAAAAAAATAGAGGTGGCCTACCCAGTCAACAGAAACTGATGGAACACCTCATGATCAATATGTATGCGAAAAATTATGACCATCAGTGTTGTAGTTATTGAGATACTGCAGTTTTGTATCAAATTTTTCATTATTCTGGGGGGTATTTTGGAGCCATACAGCTAAAAGGATATGGGTAACAGAGACCTAATTTCAGGTTTCCATTGAGACTTTTCATGGGTCTCCCTGTGTGTCAAGAATGAAGATCTAGGTCTAGTTGTTATGATTTGTGCCCTGTTAACAGATGTTCATATCTTTAAAGGTCTCAAAATAGAGAAAAAAAAATCTTAAAAAACCTGAACAAATACAGGTGGTGCCACCAGGCTGCAGATACTGATGAAACACTCCATGATCAATATCCATGCAAACAATTATGGTGACCTCTGCTTTAGTTGTTCAGATACTTCAGCTTTTGTATCAAATTTCCATTATTCTGAGCTGTACTTTGGAGTGCCATAGCTCAAAGGATATGGGTAACAGAGACCTAATTTCAGGTTTCCATGGAGACTTTTTATAGGTCTCTCACTGTGTCAAAAATAAAGATTCTAGGTCCAGTCTTTACGATTTGTGCCTTGTTAACAGATGTTCACATTTTTAAAGGTCTCAAAAATAGAGAAAACAATTCGTAAAGAATCGAAAAATACAGATGGCGCCACCGGTCTAAAGAAACTGATGAAACATCTCATGATCAATATGTATGCCAAAAATCATGACCATCAGTGATGTAGTCAATGAGATATTGAAGTTTTTGTATGAAATTTTCGACTATTCTGGGGGGTACTTTGGGGCTCCATAGCTCAAAGGATATCGGCAACAGAGACCTAATTTCAGGTTTCCATGGAGACTTTTCATAGGTCTCTCAACGTGTAAAGAATGAAGTTTCTAGGTCCAGTCTTTACGATTCGTGCCTTGTTAACAGATGTTCACATTTTTAAAGGTCTCAAAATAGAGAAAAAAATTCGTAAAAAATCGAAAAATACAGGTGGCGCCATCAGTCTGCAGGAACTAATGGAACATCTCATGATCAATATGTATGCCAAAAATCATGACCATCAGTGATGTAGTTAATGAGAAATTGAAGTTTTTGTATGAATTTTTTTTACTTTGGGACCCCATAGCTCAAAGGATATGGGGAACAGATACTTCATTACTGGTTTCCAAGGAGATTTTTCATGGACCTCTTAGAATGTCAAGTTACAAGTTTCTAGGTCCAGTGGTTACGATTTGTGCCAGGTTAACGGACGGACGGACAGACGGACAGACAGACGGACAGACGGACAGACGGACGACGGACAAAGGGTGATCGCTATAGCTTAGATGACTTACAGTCAGCTGAGCTAAAAATTATAAAATTGTTAATTTTGTATAACCAGTTGAAAATGCTTCGTTGGAAAAAAATAATTGGGACAAAATAGCACAAAGCAAAGAGCTTCAACGTGTTTAACTTCTTCCAAGCAAATTCTGCGACTGAGAATAATCCGGGATTGGTTTGGTCAGGCATAAAATCGCTTAGAGCCATTGTCTAGAAGGATATAGTTCCTCGTTGGTCAGCATTGTACAGCGCCAATGTTCCATATTTGTTTCCCGCCGTCGCCAAAGGCGTCGCCGGCGGGGGACATATAAATGATGAGCGTCCGGCCGTCTCTCGTGTCGTCCGTTTTGCCGTCCATTCGTCCGTCACACATTTGTTAACGCAATAACTCGAAAATAATTTGAGGTACAAACACCAAACAAGCAGCATTGATGCACCTGATCAAGAGCTAGTGTAAGCCGAACATGGATGACCTTAACGTATTTTCAAGGTCACAGTGACGATAATGCTAAAATGATGTAAACGCAATAACTCGAAAAGAATTTTAGGCACAGTAACCAACCTTTTAGCATTGACCAAATGAAGGGCTAGGTCAAGTTCGAATATGGATGACCTTTTGCAGTTTTCAAGGTCACAGAGGTAATCTTGGTGTGTGATATTGACCCATCTCAAATTTCATGCATGTATTCACTTATTTTTCTTTCAAACTATTCCCCTATTAGGTGGGGGACATACTTGATATGTTCCACAGATCAACTTTACCCTTGTTATTATTTACGGTAGTATCTTTTTTTCTCTGCACATTAAGACAGAATGTATTTCGAGGTGTCTAAATATAGAATTAACAGAAAACGTCGGATCACATCGTATGGGAATCGAACCCATGACCCTCCGATTGCCGGGCGTCTGCTTTATCATTGAGTTGGCAGGGATTCCCAACCACACTGTGTACCAACACACTTTCAGAGTAGAACAGCGGCCAAGGCCCATTTTTTTCACCAGAATTGCTCAAATTTTGCAGAAAGCATGACACTGCATAGGGATACTACACCTAGCCATCTTTAAAAAAATTAGACCCCAAAATTCCAAGCCCCTAGTGGCCGCCATCTTGATTTTTAATATGGTGTCCAAAATGTGCATTTTCCCGTATCCGTGACACTTGTTTCCAATCTATCAGACATAAAAAACTTGACTGGTCAGCACAAAATAAGGGGAAAATGTTATAAAGGATTTTTTGTCTTGGGCTTTCCATTAAAGCTTGATTAAGTACCATTGTGGTACTATTGCGTAACATATGAGCTGGTTTCTATGGCAACGTACGTTAATTTTTCAATCATTTTATCAGTAAAAAGTGTTTAAATAAATGACCTTAAACAATTGCTAAAATTTTGCAGAAAGCATGAAACTTTGCTCAGGGATACTACTACCCCTATGTATCTTAAGAAAATAGACCCCAAAAACTCAAGCCCCTAGTGCCCGCCATCTTGATTTAAAAACGCATTTTTCCGCATCTGGAATACTGCTTCTCTACCAGGCAGACCTAAAACCATGGCAGGTCAGCACAAAAAGAGGGACAAATGCTGTCAAGGGTGTTATTCGATAGGGATTTGGAATATTAATTTGAAAAATGAAGTAAATTACTTTATTAAATTACCAGGGTGATTCCACTGTGTAACATATGAGCTGTTTTCCGTGGCAACCTTTGTTTATATTGCAACCACATTATTTATATCGAAGTTTTCTGACTTACTATGGTGAAATATTAAAGAAGTGTAGATAATTCCTGCATAGAAAGGTTCTTATAATGACAGGCAGCCATTTTGTCGGGCCCCCACATGTTATCAACACGTGACTATAAACAAAACGGATAGCCTGTGTAACGCTGGATCGGCGCTTTGATGGTAATTTTATCAAGAATCATCTTAATTCAACAGACGTCGCATATCGAAATAGGGCCCTATAAAGTAATTGGCGACATCAAAAGACAGATTTCATGAATTATTGATTTAAAATGGATGAATAAATGCTACAGAGAATTAAAAATATCTGCCTTAAAGGGCGCTTTTTCTCCATTAACAAATTAGATAAAAAAAATATGTTTATTGACTTACATTCGGAATTTCAAACGCCTCCGCCTCTCCCCCTTTCGGAAGGTTCTTCTTTCAAAAGCGAGTGCTAATAGGGTTCCTGTGTAACCATAAGTTAGCAAGTGTATGAAACATTATATTTGTTTTCGTGTTATATATTTCATTTATACTACTACTACTTCTGCTGCTACTAATAATGATAATAATTAAATTGATAAACCTATCAATTTTTAACCCCACATCAATTTTTTATTTGATTTACAATAGAAAATTACCAAGTTTGAGTTCCTGCAGCTCGGACAATTCTTCAAGATTAAAATAATACAATTTTTTAAAATAAAATTTCCCTTGTGTTGTAGTGCTTTGACTTGTTTAGAAAAAAAAACAAATCTGTTATTTTCATGCTTTTCCCTGATTATATGAAACACACAAAACATACAAAAACAGGTAAAAAAATCTCGCATTGTTTATGAAAAAAGTGCCGAAGAATCAAATCTTTTTTCCCCCATACAATGATGATGATGGCGCGGGCAACTGTTTACCTCTGGCTTCTATATTTACAAGTTACAGCTCTATTAAAACCAGACTCCCTTAACAGATAGAATCCCAGCTTCTGACTGTCATCGGGGTTTGCAACTGTTGAACTATCCTTGTTGTTGTGCTCTTGTTGTTGTGCGCTTATCAAACCCTGCAAGCATATCGAAATCGCTCATGGGTACACACTAAATCCCGGACGTCACAAGTCGCGAATAGGAATGTGTATACCGCTAGTAGTAACCACTACCTCTACTACTATACTACATGTATAATTCCAATATATGCTACTACTATTACTACAATTTTAACTACTACTACTTATTTTTATTATTATTGTTATTATTATTATTATTATTATTATTATTATTATTAATAATAAATTATTATTATTATTATCACTTCAGAGCTCACTTAAATAGAGCCTTTTCATGGCCAGTTGGCATTCCAATGTGTTGGGGAATGAATACGGCAATCATTAAGAACACATGAATTATAGATCGTAATCAGATCTTTTGCAAGATATAAAGAACCTGAATAAACAAAGTATAACAAAAGCTGTGATAAAATACTCCAAATACACTTGGACTTGTTGTATTAAATATATAATGCTTGTTAAAAATAATAAACCAGCTGTACTTAAGAGGTACATTGTTACATATGTCTGTTTTAATGTGAGCTGTTGATATGACTCTTTTATTGTGCGCTGTTGACATTCTGATTCATGTTTGGCTCAAGCCCTGGCGTTGCTATGGTTCTTGTTCTAGCTGGCTGGGTGCGGCCCACGTGTAAACACAGCGGTCATGCTAGTCTGGGGCTTTCTCGCCTGGCCCAGCCGGACCGGCACACATGTGAACCCTGATATGTCACCCCACACAGCGATGGTGTACTAGATGTTTCCTGTAACGTGTGTACTATTGGGTTCTTTGGACTGTTCGAAAAATGGAAAGTTCTCGGCTTGAGGTGAAAAGTTATATAAAGGGGCATTTCCTGTAATTGCGGCAGTTATAGAGTTTCTTCTAAATTTGTGACGGATCTTATATAGGCTTCAGTTTGCTTTCGGGATTATAACAAGATATTCACTTTGGGATTACAACGGATTGATTTTGTGAATGAACTGGACTGTTATTCTCTGAGAAGTTTTATATGAACTCTTCATCTGGGTTGTACGTTATAAAGGAATAGTTGTCGCTGTGACAGTGGTGGTAACCAGGTACTGTACACTTTATTTATATAGGTGTATTGATTTACTGTTGTACTGTTGTTATACTGTGTAATTGTATTGATTTAGTGGATTGTAATGTTAGGATTTTTTTAAGGAAAAAAACATAATTATTTGTTAACAAAAAAACACCGACTTCTTTATTTATTCTCCTAGACTTTTCACGCTGTCTAATGTTACAGAATCTGATTTTTTTTAATCTCCATTACAAAATTTATGTTCGTCATGCATACGTGATCTGTTGATATTAGGTTCCGTAACAACACGCATACGTGATCTGTTGATATTAGGTTCCGTAACAACATAGATTTTGACATTTCATCATATTGCACTCTATTTGTGTTAATTATATGTTTATTTGTGTGGGAACAAAACGTGTGTAGGGGCTGTCCCACTTAGGTGACTTTGTAGGCGATCGTCATTGTCGTAGCAGGTTGCCGAAAAACCGTCGACATGACCCCCGCTACGACAAAGTCTATGAGAAGCTACAATAGCTTGACGACTATCTGACGTCAAGCTACGGCAAGCTGCAGACCACCAGCGACACAATCGGCGCGACAAAGGACAATCACCTACGACCACACCTAAGACAACTTACGACTACACTGGCGACAACTTACGACACCTGAATTAATGCTACGTCCATCCGTTGCAAGCTACGACGAATCTCGACCCTGTACTGTTTGTGGAGCCGGAGACAAGGATGGGCCCTGTATCAAGTAACGACTACTCACGACAGCACCTGCGACAACCTACGTTACCTAGCGACAGCCTACGATAGAACATACGCCAGGAGACGTCACCTAGCGACAGCCTACGACAACACCTACGCCAGTAGAAGTCACGCTACGCTCATTTGCGTCAAACAGGCTGTCGCCTGAGTATTTTGAACATGTTGAAAATCCAGCAGCGACAGGTATTATTTGCATTAAGGTGAATTATCTCACGATATTAGTTCATTTTGGCTCATTACCAACGTTTAACAACATAACCATCAAGTAAATTGCTTTGCTGTCTAAAGTTCAGTTATTTTTTCGTTGTTATGGTTCTTTGTGTGATAATACACATTCCCCATACGTCGGTTTTCCAAAACACCACCGCGTTACAACACCGATCAAGGAGAAGATACATGGAAGAATAAACATAGAATAAGCACCGGCTGTGATCTTAAAATATCTTGATTAGTGAAGATGTTTGATAGGGCCACTAGGGGGCGAGCTCGCTATGTTTATTTATTTATTTTTTTTTTGCACCATTCATCGCGCCTCTGTGTAAGCTTTTTTCCATGTGTGTACAATATTAAGCAAACGGTTAAAGTACAAATTATAGGTAAAAACCATAAGTGTTTAGAGAGGAAACAATAATTTAAGTATATTTAATTTAAATAACTGATATGTTAATACTAATAACAGGTCCCTTTTAAAGAGATTTTCGATGAATGAGATGAATAAGAGAGGGAATCCATTAAAAAACGTCACTTCAATCAGCAGGTCCAGATCTGGATCCACGATTCCTCTATAGCTTTCTAGTTCGCTGTTTCCCCGTATTTTATGCTGCACTCTTAATAACAGGTTCATGAAATATGGAAGCATACCGAAAGGTTGTGTGTTTCAGTAACAGGTATACCTTAAGAGGACTCAGGGGCTGAGATTGCAGGAAAGTTAAAGTTTCCCGGGACTACCGTAAAAACGGCCTAAAATGGACGGATTGTATCACTACAACAATCAACAATCAACAACTATTTGCCAAGGAAGCTGCAAGAGTTAAATGCTGGCTAAACAAAATTGTTGAGGGATCGATATGATAGAGCTGCGTCTGGTACACGCCCGCTTAAATAAATGGCTGAATACTGCATTGATTTGCGCAAGGTTTGGTTAAAAAAGTTGAATTTTATCCGGGTCTGTTATAAATAAAAATGTATATAGAAAGAAAATATCTCTCTCAAGGGCCGGTGTTGTGGAAGACAGGGACCCGCCCTAGGCTCTCCTTCTGTTATGAGAAAGGTGACAATTCAGTGAATGTTTGATTTATAGGCCATATTATAAGGAGAAATTAAGAAGGGGTAGAGATGAAAAGCTACGATCCATCAATGTTGATTGATGCAGCGCCAGATCCCTCTCACTTAACAAATCTACTAGCTTAATGGATGTGATTGTTATGGATGTCTCGATCTACATAGGATTAAGTAGGATTTTGTGTTGAGGAGGAACGGGTTTACCTTGACTGTTGCATGGTTGTGTTTATTTGTTTAGATTTGTATTGAGTTTATGTGTTTTATTCCGTTTTTAAGAATTGCTATTGTAAGTGTAAGGGTTGTTTGATACACCCGATATATGATTGTTCGGAAAGTAGAAGAGCATATTGACCATTTTATAGTTGAGAATATAACAGCACAAGCTATCAGTCCTCAGAGAGTATTCCTCGAGCTATTACTGTATCTCTAAGGCCAAAAAAAAAATAAAGGTATGGTTCTCAGTCTCTTTTTCTAATCACTGCGGGCGGGCGGTATTTTTATTTTTTACATGTTTCGATTAAAATGTCATGTGATAAGGGAAAAGCATGAATATAACTAATTTTTTTTGTTAAACAGTTAAAAGCTCTACATAAATTGTATTATTTATCTTCTTGAAAGATTAAAATCATTATAAAAATTATTGATGCGGGGGGGGGGGGTCCTGAGAACCATACCTTTTTTTGGCCTAAGCATCAGATCATATTTATATGATGAATTTGTGATGTATAGGGTAATCTTAATGCTAATTCATTCATTTTAATGTCTTTGACTTGACAGTAAAGCAGATACGTACATCATGCATTCATATGGACTGAGTAAAAGATTTTATCGTTTCAATGTATGTGCTTGAACCTAGACTGCCCCCCCCCCAGCGGTGAAATTTATATCGCGAATCCTAAAATTTATGAAAAGAAGCTGTTTATGTTTATTTACATATAATTAAATTAACATCAAAGTATTGTCTCACAGTCCAGATAGAGATGTTTTTCTATGAAAATATATGATGATTATTCCCAACATTAAAGATTTTTGTTGCATAAACGCAATATATATTTTATATCAACATTACCTGTTAGCAGAGCAACCCATAATATAAAGGCAGGCAAACTCCTATTTTTGACAGTGTTTTAAAGGGGCCTAATCATTTAATCAGCTATCTGACCTTAATAGACTAAAGGTCAGCCATTGTAGCTTTCATAAAAATAGGCTAGAAACTTGGATATCACCGCACACAGGCTGCTTGCTTTGTTTATATATCAACGTGATTATAAAATGTGGAGGCCCTGCCAAAAATCAAAACAAATTCAACAATTGAGGGAATCTGGCGTCAAGTCAGATAAGCCAGAGCAAAAGGCGTTTTGCAAAAAGTGACCTTTCTACTTCCGAATTTATGCAACCTACGACCTTCGGTTACAAGTTTTCCTGTTTGTCAACATTGCTGTGTTGACAAACACATCGTTGATATACAAGATCATTCATCTTCACAGAGGTCTTATAAGAATTTATAATAATCTGAGGTACCCTTAGGTCATAATTTTTTACAGAGGATGCCAAAAATCACATAAATTCTTTTTCAAAAGGAAGGTTAATAGGCAGCTTTAAATCTGAATGTGTGTTTGTATGCATTGGCAGTGTAGTTTGTATATATTTTGAATTATACATAACCATGGTTGTATAAGGAATCGTTCGATCAAACGTGAGTATATACTGAGATTGGCTTCATATACGCGCGGTTATATATTCGCGATTAGCGCACCTTTCGCGAGGGTTTAATTTACGCGATTTAACATACAACACCATTATTATATCGATATAAAAATTTTCACATGTGCACGAGGAGGTAAAGGAACAAAGAACAGAGGAAGTTCTGCATTCAAGAGTGGCAGATATATTAAAGGATTGATATTATATAAATCATCGATCTGTCAATTACGGGTAACATAAAAAAAATATGCTGCTATTGACGCTACCAGTAGAATATACGTGAGATGCCATAGAAGCGATACTACACATTACTGTTCTACTGTGCAGATGAGGGGGCGTATTCACAAAGGTTTATTTACGCGATAATTTCCCCTTCGCGAATATCGCAAATCTTCAGTATATGTAACTTGATTCAATAAAATATTAGCACTTATACCCTCCTGTGGGAGGCAATAATTTCTAAGTAGATGACGAGATGAAAATACAGGGATAATGCATTGCTTTCAGAAACTTCTTTTCTCAAACAAACTTTTCAAATGTGTAAACACTGTGCTTAAAGCTGGCCTAATATTCCATTATAATCAATTGATGATAATCTCAATAATGAAAATCTGTGAAAATTTTTAAATGATTTCTAATCATTATCATATGATAATAACATAAAATACAAAAAATATATAACATTTTACGTAATCAATCAAATTTTGACACTTATCATGTCCCTTTGGGACTCTCCAAACTCAGATGGACTCACCAATACGTTGGCGTGGGCATGCCGGACTTTTAAAATCATCTTCATATTGAAATCCTGCTAATAGTATTAATTCGAGCTTCAATATCAGAATAGCAATTGACAGACCTATTGTGGATGCAGACTATATAGGAACAATCTCAACTGAGAGACCACTTTTCCTCAAACATCTCACATATTGCCTTGTTACCTTGAAATTAGCAAAAACTAAATGACGTCGCCAACCTGGCCTTGACTTATGACCCGGAAGTATCATTGGGCCAGATTTCTTAGGAAGCTCTATCCGCGTTAGAGGCCTTCTTTAGCTTACGTTATCTATGGTTTAGACTGGCATTCCAGCTTATATTATTGCTTTGTTTCCTGTCAACAGGTCGAGGGTATGGGGACCTCAGCTCATCAGTGGACCAATATAGTTTGTCCTCAGCAGCGGCCCGGCTTCTTCTCAATCTTTATCAGCTATTTCATTCCCTTCCCCTGCTTTGTTTGTGTCTGCTGAACCCTTTAAATGCAGCGTTTCCGGTATATATTTACCCAGTCGTTTCCGTGAACCTGGGTCGTGTCCTTGCATCTTTCATTCAAACCAATATATGACTGTAGAATGAATATGTTAACCAAGCAAGAGCCCGGATATCTTTATTCTCTTAACTTTAACGACATTTTTTTGGGAGCTTGGTTATTCCTATAGAAGATACCTTGTGGCATAGAATGTCAGAATGGGAACACTCTTTATAGCTAACAATTCAAATTACTAGACGTAAAAGCGGTCAGATATGGTACATTGTAAAAGGTAATAAAATATATGCAGTTTCACAGCTGCATACGCCCATCCAAATTAAGCGTAAGTTTTTCTTTTACCATCTTTTCTTAAACTAAACTTTATTTGTTTTACACGGATTTTACAACTAGTTATAATAACTAATGCCAGGCACTCTCCATGGCTCAGGTGGTATATATCTTTCGGTAGTGTCTAGAGGTAAAGGAAACTGGCGAACCCGGCTGTCCAGGTTCCTCAACATACCGCAAATCCCAGTGAAATGCTGAAAATACCGAGTAAATGCTAAATAGAAGAAGTTAGGGTCATGCCATGAAGCAATTAAGAAAATGAACCAGTGTGTTTTAGAAGATCGCGTGTCTGCCTGATGGGCACAATCCGTATGTTTTATGAAATGTATAATCAAAAATAAAAGGACCTAGATATTGGTCATGGAAAGATTGCGCCTCCAGTTAAGTTTACATTTCTAATATCCTACAACTGTCAATCATCCAGCGTGAAATACGTTCTCCTTAAATCTGTACATGAAAAACCAGGACAACATAATATTAAATATCTGTAACGTGTACCATGAAGTGCCTTGAAAACATATCACACATTATTAAGACATATGGCCCTGTATACTTGCCTATTAATCAGTCGCAGCAATTGGCTACTCTAGCTTAGCTTTTGAATGTGAAGAAATAAGTTGCGAACTATTAACTGCATTTAGGAGAAAGGCTTGTCGGTTCAATTATGGTTACAAAGGTATAAGATTGGTTAATTGCTATAATAACAGAAAATTAATGTTATGTCAAAACGCTTATTCTATAAAGGCTATAAGACATTAATTCATATTTATCTAAAGGCAACATCTAACACAAGCACTCTATCAGGCAGCATTACGGTAACATATTTTTGGAATTCCTGAAATAGTATGAGCAGCCGGAAGCGGATGTACATTGTCCTCTTGTGACTCTTTTACCGAAAGTAGCAGGGTGAACATGATCTGACTGAAGTACTAAAAATAGATCTCACACTTCCGGGTATCAACAGTGTGACTTTCATTGAGTCTCATAGTTATGATTCACTGTGAGCATCGGGTCGTAATTGACTAATTGCGCGGGGTACCAGCCACAGTCAAACCTCCCTGCGGTCAGCGCACAGCGTAGAGTACCGTACGGTTTATTGCGACCGCGGGAATACTAGAGCCTCGGTCACAACCGCTGCGGTCACAGCACACCGTGGATCACCGTTAGGATTTTGAAACCGCAGTAATACTTATGCGACCGTCGTGCGGGAACGGCAGGGTGTCTCCCTCATTCTCACGGCCTACGCACGGTAAAGTAAGCTAACCCTGCGGCAGCCGCAAAGATCCCTAAAGCCGTGGTCCCAACCCGCCGTACTTACAAGTGCGTGCTGTTTACTTGCAAAAACGTGGGCAAAATTTGGGGATCCGTACGTGGTGAGTACCGCCTCAATACGCATTCGGGAGCACGCAGACACGCCGTAACACTTTTAGTTCACGAGGAACTTTCGCTCCGTTCGGGCTGCGGTCGGGCTACGGATTCACCACAGTACGGATGACGCGTGTGCACTCTACAGCCAATGAGCTCACAACGCACTGACTCCGTGAGTCTTTTTAGTTTTTCCCACGGTCACTTGCTCTACGGACGGCGCACTTAGCACGTGCGTGCTGCGCACGTGATTAAATGCGTCGTCCGTGCTTACAATAATTAAAACTTTCATATACGGGTTTGTAAATCATTGAATAAAACGCGCGAGTTCCAACCCTTTATACTGAAAATCAACCGCTTTGGTATTTTATATCAAGAGGAATTCACAAGGACATTCTAGAATATCCCCGATTATATGACGTCATGGTAGGGATTCCTGTCCGCACCCGTCGTCCGCTTCCGTCGTGAATCGGTCCCAGACTGATTTGTGCGGACGGTGAGGCGGGTGCGGGTTCGGAAGCGGATAGGTGTGAATGCCCTTTGTATTTTTGACTGACTTGAATTTGACGGTCGACGGATGACGGAAGCGGACGCAGAAGAAAAAAAAAACGGAGAGGTGTGAACGCCCCTTAAGAAAACACAGAAGAGAGGGGTGAGCTGCAGCATCAGAACACGGAGTCTCTGCGGTGGAATGGGCGGCATCTTGAGGCAGCAGAAGCAGGGACTTCTAGAGAGCTCGGAAGGTCGTCCTATATATACCCCCCCCCCCCGACATCGGGAGGAAAAACTCACGTTCGTTGTACGCACTTACAACATGCTAGTGAGTAAGGACACGTACGTGAGCAGCACGTGTAAGACAACCTCCGCGTTAAGCCTCGGTCACAACCGGGATACAGTCGCCGTACGGCGAGTGTTTTGGGCTATTCCGTGCGGTTGACGTACGGCAACCGTGCGTTTTTCAAAGGCCGTACGGACTCCGCAACGACCGTAACTAACATTAGCGCAAGCGCTTAAGTTGATGCGGCGGCCGTGCGTCAGGCAGCCATCTACGGGCTCCGTACGATCACCGTAAAGTAGACGTATGGATGTCGTAGGATGCCCGTGCGATTTTTAACGCCTACTCAGCTACACGAGATACATACGGTGTACCTGCGGCTGTTGTAAGGGGTGTTTGCGGCTTCCGCAAGTTTAGCCTGCGGCTTCCGCAGGGTTAGCTCACTTTACCGTGCGAAGGCCGTGATAAATGTGGAAGACACCTTGCCGTTCCCGCACGTTGGCCGCATAAGTATTCCTGCGATTTCAAAAATCGAACGGTGATCTACGGTGTGCGGTGACCGCAGCGGGTTGTGACCGAGGCTTAAAAATTTCTGCGGTCCCAAAAACCGTACGGTACTCTACGGTGTGCGGTGACCGCAGCGGGTTGTGACCGAGGCTTAAAACGGCAATCACACGGAGATTGTACGTTTCAAGCACGTTGTGAGCACGTACAACTCACTGAAGGCCGTGTCACACAGTCGTTGACGCATAAATTGCGCATAATGTACGCATAAAATTGAAAAATCTGGATTTATACGCGGACATACGTGGAAAAAAATTAGAAAAGTAGGGGGTTATGCCTGAAATTTTTTACAGATGAATCACGCAAGAACGACGCATAAACTACGCATGAAATACGAATAAACTGCGCAAAGAACACGCATATCCACGTGAAAGCCAAATTCCTAGATAATTCCCACGTAATGTGCGTAGTTCTTAGCGGTATACGCGATATATAAGTGATACATCTGCGATACATGCGTGTTTTATGCGTGAAAGGTTCGTTAAACATACGCGGACATACGCGGAACGGTCGTGAAAATCGCCGATTTTGCGTAACAATCTCGTATGTATCGCGCACATGCGCGTATGAATTACGCATGATTTGCGTAAGAACTGCGTATAAACTACGTAAATTACGCATAGATCGCGTAAATCCAAAAAGAGGAAAAATTTTGTGCAGCTCAAAACCGTTTTCGCGTATGTCCGCGTATGCCAACCCCGGCCCCCACTCGCTGCGCATGGCGACGAATGAAATGCGCAGGAAAAACTTACGTATATCGCGCATGAATTGCGTATCTCCGCGTATGCCTCATTATGCGTACATTATGCGCAATTTATGCGTCAACGGCTGTGTGACACGGCCCCACGTGCACAACGTACGATGCATGCAACAGCTCAACCGCCAGGCATGGCACGTATTCAAACTTGCGTGACCGTGCTAGTAACGTGCGTTGAAGTAATATCTCCCTGCTCTAGCCACTCCCTGATCACGTTTTCGGAAAAACGTGGCGGCCGTGGCCTCTCCCTCCCCCCCCCCCCAAAAAAAAAAAAAAAAAAAAAAAAAAAACGTACGGACTAAGGACACGCACGGTGGGTTGTCACCGGGCCTTAAGACAGCCGCAGGTACATCGTTCTTCTCTCAGGTAGCCGAGTAGGCGTTAAAAATCGCACGGGCATCCTACGACATCTGTTCTACATACGTCTACTGTACGGTGCCCGTACGGAGCCCGTAGATGGCGGCTTCACGCGGGGCCGCCGAAGGAACTGAAGCCCTTGTGGAGTCCTTGCGGACTTTGAAACGCACGGTTACCGTACGTCAACCGCTAGGAATAGCCTAAAAACACCCCCTACGGCGACTGTATCCCGTTTGTGACAGAGGCTTCAACGGTATTGTGAATATAAACAGAATGCATATGCTTGCTTGATGATAACGTGATACATCTGTTTCTGGAATTGTTGAACATGTATTTATATACAATGATCACACACTGACACCTGTTTTGGCCAGTAAAACGTGGAACACGATCACTTGACATAAATGGTGGCAGGGGGAAATATCCAGAAAGCATGCCTTCATAACAAGTGAGGCCCAGGAGATTAAGGGACATATGTTGTCAAAAGTAATTACAGTGAAACTGGGCCTCTGTCTAGGCCAGGGTTCAGGTAAAGTACGCTTACATCAATTATAATCAGCAGAGTCGATTTGTATAACACTTTAGATCTTGACCCTGCGTGTCCAACACTGTGCATGTATAGCAGCAGGGGGTTATAATTTTCCCAAATAAATCTTACCCTAGACTGGTACCCTGCTTTTTAATGGCACCGCTGCTCTAGGCTTGGCTGAGGGCCATAATAGAGCAGGGTACCAGTCTAATCTTGCCCCTGCTTGGGGGGGGGGGTAGTTTCCGGTATCCGGGCTTCGTTTTCGCGCAGGAACACCACTCATTACGTTTATCTGGCGTTAGAACTCAGGTCTTGCGAGCCATGGTTTTCTATAAAATAGTAATATCAACATGTCTCAGTCAATCTGGAGCAACACAAGCTGACAAATCCATCCCTCCACAGACGAGATTGTTGGATTTGTAATTTATTATTTGTTAGACCTTCTTTATCTTGACTGTCTCTGTCCGGTTCCCAAGTAAAAGCCAACTGTCAGAATGAACGATTTCTTTTTCACCGTCGCCATAGCAAAAAATATGACAATGTAATCAAAGGATTAACCCGATGGTTTCTGTTAGATCTATAATTCGATTTTCGGGCGTGTCACTTGGGAAACGGTAACAACTATCACTTCCATGCCCTCTTTCCTTGTTTAAAACGCATTTCTGTATTAAAACACTATATCTTGTACCAATGTCTTTAGTAGCCACTATTTATCTCGAGTTAATGTACAGTGTATAAAATATATAATACTCACCTGTTATTGTTCGAATTGTCAATTATTTACAAGTGATCTACAAAAGAAACAAGTGACACATCGGTGTCATGTTGGGCTCGGGAGATTTTTAACTTTGTGGTTGAGGATGGTTGGATTACAATTTAGCCAGAAGCTAAACACCAGCTTTGAAGTAAGGGCCAAATCAATGAAGTTGATAAGTTTTTTTTCCTGTTTAAATTTGATTAAGGTCTGACTACAGCTATATATTATAACAGAGTGAAAGAAGAAACATTTTTTTGGTGATCAGACCATGATTTTTTTTTGCTCAAGTCACACAAAGACCTTGTAGCTTTTAATTAAATTTAAATCAAATAAAATGAAATAAAATGCTCCAAGCAAATCTGTGAATAAAAGATACATACCCGTATATACAATAACACTTAAACAAATCTTGAATAAAGCAGAAATACTAAAAGAACGAGCCAAGTTTAAAGTTTAAATATAGGAAAAATATTCTACATTTTTGTTGGATGGAAATTAAGTATTGATTAAAATAATTTGTTTTGATGAAATCTCCCTTATTGTTATGTTCTGCTTTAATCAAGTATAAGTTTGTCATTTTAGTGTAATTTCTGATTAATTATTTCATCTTGTCACCCGTTTACAATTAAATTACCAGCAAAAAATTGGGCCAAGAGTAGAAATACAAATAAAATTACTTATGATATCTTTAATGCATCATTTAACCAATTGTCGATTAGAGGTTCCATTTTTGTGGACTGATTTTTAATACTAAAACCAAAGTCATTTATTAAATCTTTCATTAATATCTCTGATCTGATGTCACCAGTATCCGGTTTAATATTGGTTCTTCGATTTTAATTTGTAATTGCAAACCACTTTCAAATGTTCTTTGCTGATCGAAAACAGAGAATTAATGCTTAAACCTCGCTTTAATCTTCTATTTGAACCACTCCATCACCATTAGTCCAGTCAACTTTAAAATCACCCTCTTCCCCTGAAATGCCAAACTTTTGATTAGAACAGAGACGATGAAAAGATAAAATATTAAAATTAAAAAAAAAAATGAAATAATAATCAAGAGCTACTTACAAATAGCAACAGATTTTTATTCACAGCTGGCACCCAGAGATCCGATTGCCAGCTGCCTAAGAACGGTACCCGTATATTGTTTAAACAAGGGCTTAAGCAACCAGTGATAGCCCAGGGGCGGATACAAATTTGAGAATTTGAGATAAGGGGGGGGGGGCGCAGAGGAAGGAAGGGGTAAGGTAGCAAGTTTTATCCTCACATAGTGTGGAACAATTTCGGAAATGTAGCCTAAAATAAAAAAAAACGGGTAGTTTAAAGAGCCTAATCAGGGGCAATATTATGCCTATTCTTTTACAATATCAGTTCAGTTTTGCTTTATACAAAAGTTTCCCGGCAAAACCATTCAAACACAGTCTCAGTACCTCACATACGCCTGTTTAACACCTTTTTATGACTCTAGGTGTTGGTAAACACAGTCCACGTTTGAATGATTACAATAACAAGGCCGTGTGACCGTAGGTTTGATTGTGAGCCGCAACACCCGATGTTTCAGCCAGCGGGAACATGTATAACATTTTTTTTACAAAGTTAGTCAGAGCATCTCCTGGTTTACACGTGTGTGGCCCGGTCGGTATATGTCGCAGTGTTTATGTTGACGCTGTTTTTAACACTCGTTGTCAGGAGTAAGCATACGGTTTCAGGGCAATAATTTGGCAGGTAAAAAATTATTTTAAAGGGAATTAGCTATTTATCATGTTAATTCAACATGTTTTATAGGTAATTGGGCCCCTTTAACATGCATCAGGATGCGAAATCCGGCTTTGCATCTTCTTCAGTATTAATTGTTTTTTTGTTCTATTTCCAAAAATTTTTGGCCAAAAAAGTGGTATAATGCGTTCTCTGTAAACTTGCTTTGCTCGCCGGACATGTGCGCCACCGACATGGGTTTGAATCCCGGATCGGCCCAGTGTTTTCCCCTGAGCAATTTGTCTTCGTAACAAAAAGGGGGCTTGTCCAACGTGACGGTAAACTTTGTGGCCCAGTGAATAAGCTCATCAAAGTGTGACCCTGGGATAATCAGTCTTGTTCTGATAGGAGGAAGCTCTTAAGAGTGGGAGTGTTACGGGGTGACATAAAAGCGGATCGAACTGCTAGCGAAGCGGTTGGAACGCCGGACATGTGCGCCACCGACATGTGTTCGAATCCCGGATCGGCTCTGTTTTCCCCTGAGCATTTTGTCTTCGTAACAAAATTCGTAAAAAAGTCAATTATAAGATTGCAGCCTCTTTGGTCAGTCGGTGTTTCAATTTTATGTGTAGGTGTGGTCTACTCTTGGTCTCTCTGTTTCGAGGGCTGTATACAACCTGGCATAGCTCTCAAGATGTGGGGTTTTGTCAAAGTACTACAATATATTTTAAAACGATACAACAATCAATTTGAAGTCAGAGGTAAAAATACAGTTAAGACAACTGAAATAATGTGAAAATTAATGGCACATATATATATATATTGCGAAAGGTATATTGTTAATAACGTAGTGGGGTTTATCCTCCATGCTACGATAAATAATCTTTTTCCGTTTCCCTGAGTCTTAAAAGCTAGCTTAAACACTACTTCCTGGATTTGTGAACCTCATTTTCAAAGTATTAGTTCCTCGGTTGGACTAGCAGCCGACGGCGACCCAACAGTTTTCTAATTATGCTGCGTCGCCGGCCCCCCAAAAGGTTAATTGGGATTATAGCACGATCTTAGAAAGGAAATTGAATAACAATATTTCCCACGGTTGTGACATACCAATGTTCACATTATTTTGTAGGTTGAAAGGTCTGTGATGAAAAAAAATTATCATTATGGAAAGCATGAAGCACCTTTTATATCGATAACTGATTTTTTTTGTCCAGGGAGAACCGAAGTAAAAGCAGCCCGGTAGACATCTTGTATTTTGTGGAAGTCCTGTACAATGAATCAGGTCTGTGTACTCTTATGTACATATTTTCATTTCCTGGGTGCAAACAAGTTCTGAGAATAGTGAGTAATGTTATTCTCTGGTCAAATATACAGTTCACATAGAAGTACTGAACATAAATCAATGGAAACATGTTAAATCCCACAGTTGTATATGGAGCGTTATAATCAAAGTTTTTTTTCCAGATTATGTTGTTGGAGGTAAGCGCCTCTATTTTTTTAAAGGTTTGCTTAACTAAGTAAAATGTACGTGACAGGAGCTTACACGCGATAATTCTAGCGTCAACCAGGCACAGTGTACCACTCCTGTGGTCCTGGGTGTGTATCATCCCCATTGGTTGGTCATAACACCGAGGAACCCCCGAAAGGCGCACTCGTGTGTGAGTATAACACGACTGTTGGACATAGTCTCCCGTATTAGGCCTGCAGAGCGATCACCCTGGGTTGGGGCAGTCCGTGAAAAATCTCACCGCCTTGGCTGAGTTCAAACTCACGATCTCCCGGCTTTAAGCCCTATACTCCACCCTTGAGCCACAGAAGCCGGTTATTATAATAAAAGTTAAACGTTATAAATCCATGGATTCTCTATACACTCTAAGAAAAAAAGGTTCTAGCTAGAACCTAAAAGGGTTCTTCGGAGTGGATTGAGTGGGGAACCTTTTAAGGTTCCAGCTGGAAGCTTAAAGACAGGGTTCTTTCTGGAACCTCCCAATAGGGTACTTTGATTGAACCTGGAACCTCTAAGATTATTCACAATGGACTGAGTGGAAACCCCATTTGTACGGTTCTTTATAGAACCTTCAATGCAGTCTGGAATGTAATATCATACGCTCAGGATAAATTAATCACCAGTCATATGTCCATATTTAAGGGAAACAGTTTTATTAAATAATTTGAAAAATTATAAAGACATTTCTCATAGAAAGTGGGTACTGAAAAAAAAATCATATTTAATATTGTGTCCTGTAAGTATGATAAATCCTTCCACTTGAAATAAAAACACTTTTTTAAGGAAACACATTTTTTTATTCTGTTGAAAAGGAAGAAATTTCGAAAAATGTGCAACAGCCAAAAAGGATTTGCTCATGAATGCGCCTAAATAATATAAGTTGGCATTTTCGATGCAGAGTTCATGAACGCCTTACACAATTCATAGTCGATTCCTAAATATGAATACTTACACTTTGAATCGTTCATCGATGACCAAGTCTTTGATATTTCAGGCAAATGTTATGTTTTGCCTGCAATAATTTCATTTTGGTTGTTATACTAACAATGAAAATGCATTCTTCGTAGTTCGATCTGTCTTTCTCATCCGCACACACAAAAATGACGAAAGAATTTACATTCACTTTTTTTTTGTTTGTTTGATAGCTCAGGTACATCATGAATACATTTTTGTTTGTTTGCGTGTTCTTTGGTGAATGTTTATCTTTTATCACTCCAGGTCCTCTTGTTTAGTAAATCTGTATTATAACATTAATGGGTATCTGTTTTACGAAGTCGTATAGCAATATGTAATCGACAAACAGCAGTCAGCAGGTGATGTAAAGTTTCAATTTCGATGTAATGCTAGTACAGATCGTACGCCTCATTGATTGATTCAAACGTACACATGCAAGTCCCTTGGACAAATGTATTGTTTCTAAGTATACAAGTCTTCTATCCAAAACGATATGTCTGCGTAGAATCGACGCAATATGTGATCGGTGATATACTCTAGAACATCGAGAATGTCGAAATATCCAGTGTTCTGTACGTGTCACCATATCACTTAATTGCTTGCTGGGTCGCCGTACGGTGAGTGTTTTGGGCTATTCCGTGCGGTACACGCACGACAACCGTGCGTTTTTCAAAGGCTTAATGTTCCTAGAGTGTATAAAAGCAGTTGAGGTGTGCATACTAATGGGCTACGATGGGATGAGCAAGCCATGTTCACAACACAACCGCATATACACTGAATAAGGTATCGAATACGGTATCGAATGCGGTATCGAATGCCTTATCGAATGGGTATCTACATATTTACGTTATCTTTAACCTATACACACGTTTCCATTCGGGGTTCGTTCAGTATCGGTGAAATCACATCGGGATATAAACGTATGCGTGTTGAATAATGCATCCGCACATTCGAAATACCTCGCCTGAACCGTTTGCTCTGGGATATACATAGATGGCCGCAAGGTATTCGGACAAGGCAAGGTGAAGGCCTTGTCCACTGCACACCTGTTGTGCGCTTTGTAAGAGCAAAACAATGTATTTGTGTACAGGTACTGTCACATATTCTATCTTTAAAGCTATAAGACCACACCGATCAAAGAAATGAAGGGTAAAATCCCAGGTATACTGGTTAAGACCGCACGAGGATACAGTTCACGCCAGGAAGTCCATCCCGAGTGGGCGACGTATGAGGCATTTGTGTATATATTTATATATACACGCATATATATATATATATATATATATATACGCATTTATATATACCTTTTACAGTGTCTCTGAGTGGCATATTCAACTATATATCTATATATGTATAATTATTATAAACATATATATATACTTAATCATAATTCAAATAATTATAATGTTTTAGAAAAATAAGTTATTTTGTGAATTCGTAGCAAGGTTTAGAAATAACATTTTTTAGTAAATAGATCCCAAGTCTTTAATTCAATTTATTAATATTTTTCATTTGCAATATCATATATTATTCTCTGAAAAGGGGGGGGGGGAGGATGATTACATTGACCATCCCCCTTACCAAAAAAGTTGGGCGTATATATACCCCCCCTATATTGACGCCCCTGCATTTGTGATAAACTGAATTTTCAAGTACTGTCGCATCCTGGTAATATTTGATGTTTACCAGCATATCGATTAAGCCAATATTATACACATTATAATGGCAAATAAAGCATTCTTTGTGGAAAAAAAATGTGTTATTTTCTTAGACGAGTCAGTAGAAATGGCAACCCGGCGGATTTCCGGCGAACTTCTTCCTAATTGGTGGTGTATTATTGGGCCTCAGATACATCCATGGCTGGAAGCCTGCGGATTCCACCGAGATGTTCCGAATGCGTTTCGTCAATAAATAAACAACTGAACATTAACATGCATGCGCTTTAACTGCAAACAGAGCTAGGATATTGTACTGGTTATGTGTTAAACTGACGCAGTATGACTAAATGTATCTTATACCACTTGTTGAATTAAGTAATGGGGAAACGATATTCGATTTCAACATGCTCGACGTATGAAAACAATACAATTCTTGCTCTGGATCTTATGTTCTACTACTCTAACAGTTATAACGGCCCAATCACCTATCTGACCTTTATAAACTAAAGATAATCCCTTGGAGTTTTCATAAAAATAGGCCAGAAAACGTGGATATCACCGCACACAGGCTGCTTGTTTTTGTTTATATCTACACGTTTATAATATGTGGAGGCCTCGCCAAAATAATCAAAACAAATTCATAAAAATTGAAGGGCATCTGGCAGCAAGTCAGATAAGCAACAGCTTTGCAAATGGCGTTTTGCAACAAGTGACCTTTCTACCTTTGCATATATGCAACCTACCACCTTAGATTTGCATGATTTTCTTATTTGTCAACATTGTTGTGTTTACAAACACGTTGTTGATAAAAAAAAAACTTCACACATCCTTCACGAAGACTTATAAGAATTTTTCACCACCAAAAATTACCCCTAGATCATTAAAATATACACAGCGGAAGCCCGAAATGACATAAATTCTTTTTCAAAAGGTGGGTGCTTGGACACCTTTAACACTATCCGTACGTTAACCGTTCTCACACTATAAGAGTGTCAAATATTGTTTTCAAAAACTAACTCAACATACGCGTACGGTATTCAATACAATCCTTGGTTACACTGCAACCAAATAAACAAGCGTCCTCCAGTCTGGAACGGGGGGGGGGGGGGGGGGGGGAGAGTGGCAAGCGTCTGTGATAGTCAAAATGTAAATCGGACGCTCGGTTCTAGGGTTCCAGTCGTCCAAGCAGACGCGCGACATTTCTGGCTGTTGAACCGAGAGGATCAATGTAAATTGGCTCTTGTGGCATTCACTGATCACTGCCAACTACTTTAAAAAAGTTCAGTTGTTTAAACAATAACCCTTAGACACAAACTCCATGCAAAAAATCATATAGTGACACTATTTTTAACACTATACCAATACGAAAATGGTTTTAAATGAAAAAAGGTTCAATTTTCGCCATCCCTCATTAGCACGCTCCTAATTATAATATGAGGCCCAAAATTCCGGACTCTTCAAATGTTCTTCCAAATCAGATGAAATGTTCGAATCAGTTCTCATGTTTGCACTTATGGTGGGTATACGAGGAAATAGTTTTCCTATAGTGAATCCACTGCGGAGACGGGTTTTGACGCGTATACAGTTAACGCGTGTTTAAAATGCGTTGATGCGATTTACGAATTAATATATATATATATATATATATATATATATATATATATATACATATATATATGTATATATATAAATATATATATATATCTTTATATATTTATATATATACATGAATTTAGTGAATGTAAAAGGGTATAGTGCGAAAAGAACGTGGATTTACGGGGTGGTAAAATGGTATTCGATTAGTGAGTACTGGTGTTGTGTGCACACGGCTTCCGTAACGGAAGGTGTACTTAGAACGGTATGGAGGTGTTCAATTATGATTTTATTTTAGTTTTGTAGTCCACGTGTAATCAAGATACAGAGAGGTGATGATGAAATTGCTCAGGTTCTTATATCATAAAAAAAACTAGAATATCAGCAGAAGCTGACAAAAGCCCTCAGCCAAAAGAACAGTGTCTACGGGTGGTAACAGTAACAAGTATGAAATATTTGTTCTCACATGGATGTATATCTGTACATGTCTAAGTCATATATTTAAACTGGAGAGGTATGTAGTACCTTTGCAAGTATAGTAAGACCGATCTTATGCAGGACTTACAGATCATCAAGGCATATCATTATAATATGTCTCATTACAATCCACCCAGTGGTTCCGGAGAAATAAGCTCCGAAGTTTTTTTCTAATCTAAGCTCTGTGACCTTGAAAAGAAGGTCAAGGTCACCCATCTTTGAACTTGACGAAGATTTTGTTAATATGATCAGCACTGAAGAAATGAAGCTCCTGTATCGATTACCTTTGGTGATATCCCGCTCACAAGGACAGAATTGAAAAATCCGATAAAAAATCATAAAAATATCAGAAATTGTAGGAGGCGCCACCAAACTTACATAACAGGTACAGACTATCAGTCCCAATGATAATAGTAATTTTTGTGAAAATCCACCCAATGGTTCCTGGGAAATAAGCTTCTAAGTGTTTTTCTATAATCAGCTCTAAAACGTAGAAAATAAGTAAAGGTCACCAATTTTTGATCTTGACCAAGATTTTATTAATATAAAACTTCACTGAAGAAATAAAATTCCTACGGTGACTCTTTTTAGAGAAATCCCGCTCACAAGGTAAAAGTTGACGGGCGCCGGACGGACGGACGGACGGACAGCTACGGTGACGACAAAAGCCTAAGGGCTGAGGGCTAAAAAATGACATTAATAATGAAACGCAGTGATCTTATAGGTGTTTTGTAAAAACATTTGAGTGTAAATTAATGTTAAAAGAATAGCATTTAAATTCAGATGCCAACACCGCGTGGGGTGTATACAGGACCACTTGTCGGCTCAGCGAGAACCAACTGCTTGCTGGTCAGCTACTCACTGGCGGTGCAGAGTAAATCGTTGATTGAGAGGCGGACGGGGGCTGCAGATCTGTCAGTCTATAAGCAGGGTTTGTCTTAATTACCGCCACTGGATAATTGACACTAATTAATGTAAATACTCCCTCAGAGCCTCTTGGCCCTTAACAATGCTGCACGTCGTACTCCTAAAGTCACAGAATTTAGTTTACGTTACTCCCCCAAATTACGCCATTGCAACCCTAAACTGGTGTAATGCAATTTAGGAAGGCACCATTTCCGATTCTCATTTGTTCATGTATTTAAACGATAAGGCCTGCGTGGACACGAAGATTCTATTAGTAAGTTTTCTTTTTCATGCTCTAATTCTGTTTAAATTGTTTACAAGCATCAGGCACAATAACAGCTAATAGGTTCATTGGGTACGAGAGTCGATCAGCTGTTCATGTAGGCTTTGATGTATAATGTTTCCAGTTTTAGGAGAATATTTAACCCTTTTTTCCTAATTACTTTGCACTAGAATAAATCAATCTGTCATTTTATGGCCATAATGTAAATGCATTTTTGACTAAGATAATAGTGTTTGTAGACCCTCCTATGCCCATTACAGCATAAAGTCAGGCATTTATGTCATGCCCGATGAAATCTATTGAATTTTAAGCACTAAATAAATGTAGCCTAAACTTTTATCCATCATGCGTGTCCACGCCATTTGAGGTGACAAATCATCACTAAGTATGAAAGCCATTGGTCAACATCCTTATTGACCATGATTTATACTGCGAAACGAGTAATGCAACACGTAATATTCCACGACTAATTTTCGAATTTATTAAATTTACATATCGATATATAATGTTATTTTATTAGGACATATTTCCCTCTTGAGAAACAACAAATGACAGCTTGTATAAATAAAATCATACAATATAAATGGCCCAAGATACTTCTATTAAAACCCGCTTATAGTGAGCGGATCAGGAGGTATTGAAAAACTGTCTCCGAGAATGGCGGGCGTCTCGTCTGGGGTCACGTCGTGCCATTCAAAACAGCCCCACAGCAAGATGACACGATGTTGGTCCCGTGGTCAATACCTAGGTCACACGTGATAGGTTAAAATATAAAGAGGTATTAGGCATGTTTGATATCAATGTCTTAGGTTTTATTCTTTGTTGTGAATACACGAAATTTCATCTGTATTATGGCTTCATAAGCTGGGGCTTGTCAGGCAGGTGCGCTTCGTAGTAACAGGTCATTTGATACTTGAACGACAAAAAACTCTCAATGAAATTCATAAGCGATTTTTACTCTCAAGAAAGGTATTACATAAAGCTAAGCTTCAACAATTATAATACACCCTGACAGATTCCGTTTATGCATTACAAATAAAATCAAATAAAATCCCGTGATGATTTTTTCAGGTCATTAAAAAGAATTTCGAGAAGACGGATTCTCAGGACTGTGGATTTTTTTACACTAAATATGTACTTTTCTATAAGCATAAAGTCAAACTTAAAAAAATGTAATTTTTACTTCTATTTGATGTGATATAAACTTATTTAATTAAAATAAAAAACTCGAAGTTTGAAATGTTATGATTAGTATTCTTATATTCAAGATCTTGTGCAGTGTAAATATATATATATATATAATTATATATATATATATATATATATATATATATATATATATATATATATATATATATATATATATATATATATATATATATATATAAAATTATATATATAATGATTAATTGTAGAACTGTGTTGGTCTGTAGTCGAAGTTTAGGTAAAGAGTAAAAGAGCGCTAGCACCTTTTGGATAGACTGACTTTTCAATTATCGCACAAGCCTTCGAGGCTTCTTCGTTAGGTGATAAGTGGCCTGTTTTAATGCACTTACCAACTAGCGGAGAAGCCTGTACGCTTCGAAAGCTTGTGTGGTAGTAATGAAGTTTGTCTATCTAAATGACGTCACTCTCACTGTCTGTCTCTCTCTCTCTCACTTGCTGTATATACATGTATATGTATATATGTATATATATATATATATATATATATATATATATTGGGAATGTCTGGAATTTTTCTAAAAGTTGCAGCTCATCAAATTTCACACTCTTCAATCCATATATTTAACCCTTCCATTATCACTAGTAAAATCCCTACAGACTGGGATCCGCTAGGATCACCAGCAGTAAGGATGATCCAAATAACTATCGACCTATTTCAGTAATAGGTCATGGACCGAAAAAAAAACTAGAAAGTTGGTTTTAAACAAGCCTTGTTACTTTTTTTAATAACGATGATCTATTTATAGAAAAACCCCTTTGCATACCTTCAAAGCAGATCAGCTTCATTTGCCTTACACAGTATAATCGATGAATGCTTAATCAGTACAATTAAATACTGTTACCGCAGCATGTTTTATTGATATCATAGTAAGGAAAGGCTTTGATAGCCTCTGTCACCCCGTTTTGCTTACTTAATTGAAAAAGTATTGTGTAGAAGGCATATCGTTATTATTGTTTCATAATTAATTATCTAATCAGACTCCTGTTGTTCACTCAAATGAAGTTCGGTCTAAGCAGCGCAGCTTATATATAGGCACTCCACAAGGCACCGTGCACGGGCCAGTTTTGTTACTTATTTACCTTAATGACTTTCCTCTGTTCCGCCATGATAAATGTGTTAAATATGCTGATGATATTACTATTTATGCGTCTGCACATTCGGTTAATAAAGCTATTAAACAACAACAGGCACATGAATGGTTTAGGGATAATCAACTGTGTAGCAATACTCAAAAATCCACAGTTGTGTTATTTGGCCCTGTATCAGAAACCAAATAAGATCATTAAAGTATTTTAATATAGCTAATACCAACGTGGCACCAGTAGGTCATACAGAACTTATAGGCGATTTATTGACTCTGGTCTTACCTGGAATAATCATATACCACATGTCTGTGATAAAATCGCATCTAAATGTTGTCATCTTTTTTAGACATAGTCGATTTTAGATACCGACTTTATACTTTGCTTTCATTCAGAGTCATATAGACTACTACATATCTCTTTGGAGTACCTTTTCCAAACTCATCTATCACAACTTCAAAAACTTCAAAATAAGGCTGCTCGATTTGTTTCAGAACTTTTAATACTTACTTATATCCTCTTTGTTACTTATTTAAACGTTTTGTTTGATGAACGTTCATCAAAGATACCAATATTTTGTTTCCTCGACGTTTTAAAATGCCTGACTGGTAATGCACCTAGTTCATAACGTTGTTAAAACTTCATATTAAACTTGATTCTCTCAAGGTTTTAATTCATCTCTTCCAAAAAAAATTAAAGAAAATCCTTTAAAGTTAGTCTTACATATGCCGGGCCAAGCAATTGGAATGTACACCTTATGAGTGTAAAAACTGCAAAGACTATTATATAGCCAATTTAAATCTTTGTACAAGCAGTAAATTCATTAATTTTTAGAATCTATATTCATCATTCCATTAAAAGCTTTAGTACTACGAATTAAAAAAATATTAAAATATATATATATAAAACCACCTGTTTAATAGAAACCTAATAATAGTTATATATATATTATATGTTGAATATGTAAAGTGGTCATGCAGGGAAAAGGCCAGTTATCGCAGCAGGGGGTAGCGGCCAAGCTATTAATAAGGCACTTCAGTTGCAGCGCTCTACTTAGTCCAGCGGGCAAGCTCCCATATTTGGAGGAATTGTGCAAAAAATGAAAGAAGCATGAAAGTTGGCAAAAGTATTCTTTGTAGCTTATTGATGAATTCAGATATAGGGCCAAGCTGAAAAAAAATTATCTTGGCCAAAATCCAAGATAGCGGCCAAGATGGCCGCCAGATTAGAACATGTCAATAACTTGAGTTATAATGTCCCCAGAAAACATTGCAAATACTCTAATTTTATGGGGTTTTTTTTGGGCTGAGAAAAAAAAATTTTAGGTTTCAAACCTCTGCAGATACTCATTAGCTGGGTTTTTTTTTTATCAGGAATTTGGTAAAATTCCCATAATTCCAGCGGTAAAGCTGCATATTGAAAAGAATTGTGCAAAAGATGATAGAAGAATGAAACTTGGCATAATAATTTTCCAGACCATACTCTTTATGTTCAGATATGGAGCCGAGCCATGTTTTGGTAAAATTCAAGATAGCGGCAAAGATGGCCACCGAAATATAAAATACTAATACAGCCGGTTATATGTGTCCTAGAATGCATTGCAAGTGCACTGTTTTCATGTTATTGGGGTCGAGAAATTCATTTATAAGGGTTTGAGGTCTGTATCATGAATGTGTGAATGAAGTCTGATTTAGTTGGGATTGAAATTTTACTAAAATTGCCCTTTTTACCAGCACATCTAACGGTAAAACGTATTTGTTGATTACCCTGTTGATATTTAATATATTTGTAAATTTTAAGTATTTAAACACTGTCTCTTTCAATGTAATGAAAGGGACAGTCGATTGGTAAAACGCTCGGCTCTCTTCACCTGCGACCAAGTTTCTATCCCTGATGTTGCTATGAGAGTGGCTTGTAGTGGTCCGTATACAGAGTCGGTTGTTTTCTTCGTGTCCTCTGATTCCGTCCACTACTATTTTGAGGTAATCAAGTTGAAGATAAAATGCATGTTTGGAACCTGAGGGTGCATAATATTTTTTAACCTTATTTTTTGAATTCGACTCTCTATATCTTTTGCCTTGCATTTCCATTTTCTGAGTATCCATCCATAAAGTTCAGCTAGCTTGAACCTGGTAGCACCGACTCATACATGTAGTGAATATTTCTAACAATACATGCAGGTACTTCATGAATCTACAAATGTGCAAAATGTCAGCAAATGAAAATATTTTGTTGACATAAACACATTATGCAAAGTGAATTTTAATGACAACTCGTTGGCAAGGAACTAGTTCTATATCACAAAGAAAGCATAACAACAAAGGGCAGTGATATTTTACTGACACGTGTTGGTCCTTTCATACGAGCATACAATCTAAAGTCTGCATCTTCACCATATCACAAAAATAGTAATCTGCAAAAGGTATCTACATGAGTATTGATTATTTCATGCATTTATCACCATATTACTAAGGCAGCATATAGCAACATGTTGCGCACCTCTAAATGTGTGTTGATTCTACTTCATGCCAACATACAGTCTGAAAGCCATCACTTAATGGCAAAAGAAGCTTAGAATCTATAAAGCAAACAGGTGTGGCCTTCTACATAAGCGCATATCTTGTCATGCACGCATGTAGTCTAAATAAATTATAAATAAAAGTCTTTCTTTTGAAACAGACATGATGTTCAAATACATGTAACTAGTACATGTTAATTCAATTTCAGCTGAACTTTTTTATATTGCTTAATTGCACTAATAAAGATTTTGAATGTTAAGTTGATGGTAAAATTTAATAATATGTTTGTAGATTTTTTTAAAAATTCATAGCTATTCTTCACGGATATATTAAACTCCCACTTTGATACGAGACAGGATACCTAAGTTTCTTTCATCCCTCACCTCTGCAAAGCAGTTAATACATTCGTTAGCATGCAAATAATGGGATATCAAACAGAGGAAATCAGCTATGAATTAATATAATAAAACCTACCCCAGCAAATGACACTTTTATTTAAAGGTGCAGTATTAAAAGATTTTTATTAAATTTAACCGTTGGGTGTGCTGATGAAAAAAAAGGACTTTTAGCACGTACAATTTCAGTAGGCACACAAGGCAATCTATACAGCTGACAGGTGTGAGCTTCTTACATAGGTCTCTATCCTGCCACGCACGCATTCAGTCTGATATAAACGTTAGAAGCAAGATAAACTCTATATTATATGGATTGTCTAGTTTATTTTATTATAATATATAGTTTATATGGACAGTTAGTTATAATTACTATTACAAGCCACTCTCCATGGCTTGGATGGTAGCGTTTGGTGGTATATATATACAGGGGTGGGGGAAAGCGAAGGACAAGGAGGAATTCGCCCACTTTGGACGGGCCATTTCAACCCACTAACAGGAACGATGTTAATTAAAAACGGGGCGCCAGTGGAGATAGCCGAGCGTTTTACAACTCGATTGTCCATTACATTACATAGAAACAGATATAGGGCTCAAATACGTAAAATTAATGAATATATATATATATATATACATATAAATAATTTATATATATATATGTATATATTTATATATATATATATATAAAATGTCAGCACATTTTGATTTATGCATTTGATATTTCCCAATTGCACTAACAGAGGTTTACATGAAAGCTGATCGTAAAATCTAATTACATGTATGTAGGTTTAAAACATTCTAATGATTTGTGTTTACGGACATATCAAGTTCAATCCTAATTTTATTGCAGATTTCGACAGATAAGTTTTTTTGCAACCATCATCTCTTCAAAGCAACTACATTTGTAAGCATGCAAATAAAGGAAAATTCAAAGGAAGAATATTGCAACAAAAACTGTTTTACAATTCGGGCATCCAAATGCATGACAAAGCAGACAAACCCAAGCTATCAAAGGACACTTTCATTTGAATACAATCACAATGTATGCGACTATAGTGCAAAAGCCAACAAATAATGTTTGCTGTACATGTACTGTAAACGAAAGCAAATTTATGACAATTTCAATATAAACAAAACTAGGATTCATTCACATAGTCATTTTACAGACTTTAAACCATTATAAATGAATTAATCGACCCTGAAAACATAGGAATAGTGCACTTGGAAAGCATTCTAGGACAAATATAACCGAATGTATTGATATTTTAGAATCCGGCGGTCATCTTGGCCGCCATCTTGGATTTTGACCAACATTGGGTGAATTCCGCTTGGCCCTATATCTGAAAATATTGAGTATTGTCTGGCCAACTATTATGCCAAGTTTCATGCTTCTTTCACTTTTTGCACAATTCTTCTCTTAACAGCTTGGCACCCGAGTTGTTTAGCTCGGGATATTTCGAGTAAAGTTAATAATCAGTTATTCCGTATTAGCAATAGTTAATGACGTCAAAGGGGCTTGCTAAAACTTCAAGGAAGTTGTGCTGGCCAGGTTAGCTTAAGGTTATAGTGGACTCACCAAGGATAGGGGTGTTAGAATCTGATGAACATAATCATCTCCAGCATGTAAAGTTATTATAAATTGATAATCAGTTATTGGGAACATTAAATGGATTATCATTAGTTTAGTCATACGTTTCAGTACATAGGCAATTTACATGGGCATTACCAATGGTCCGGAAGGAGCAACATGATAGGCAGAATCCACGTCACACTGAGCTCAACAGAGTCCCCAAACCGAGGGCCGGTGATAATTAATACAGTAGAACGCCTGTATTACGGTCACCATCGGGACTGGATGAAAGTGGTCTTAATACAGGAGTGACTGTTATACAGGACGTGACCATGATAGGGGGTTAAACCACTGCCACATGACATCGTTCAGATCTGTCTTTTTCTACTTGAATTTGTGCATCCTTAATACTGTTCCATGATTTCTCGCTTCCTCTTAAGTATGTTTTGAACTTGAATTCAGCCGACACCACAGATTTCTGCTATCTATCGGTTGCTTTTCCCGTCACTCTTCCTGATCAGATCTACCTTTTCTTAGAGAGCAAGTTTATGTCCTTTCTTGGTCGCCAAAATGGTCAAAGTGAATGGGACAGAGTATGCGTAACATTTTATACATGTTACAATAATTATTTTGCATTCATAATTATTCATGTATGAATAAATTCTGCGATGTTTGCCGTACTGTTTTCGTTTGATGCACGTGTTCACAAGGACATTACAGAATGTTTAAAGACCGCAGTTTGCCTAACGTTTTTCTGATGATATAATCATCGGGACCCGCTAGTTGTCATTCGTTAATTAAATGACAAACACCCTGATTACGATCCGGCTCGCACGACTGATACCCAAACATACACATGGAACACATGCCTTACTATTGTGCATACTAATGAGGCTGAGTAGGGTTGTATGACGCTGGCTACGTGTCAAACAACTCAGCCACCGTCGAGTGGTTACCTTTATCCAGGCACACATTAACAGACACTTGTGTAATGATATTAAGGTCGATTTGCGGAACCCGTGTCACGGAGTCACTGCCCCTGACCGAGAAACCTGCCGTAATACGGAATAGAGGAGTGACCGTAATTGACAACAAAATTGATTATGAAATATAAAGGTCGAAAATTTGGGACCGGAAAATCTGACCGTTATAGACGTATTGACCGTTATTGAGGCGTGGCCGTAAGCAGGCGTTCTACTATATAATAATAATAATAATAATAATAATAATAATATATATATATATATATATATATATATATATAACTGTGCACTTATACAATGCAGACGAGTCCGGCGTATAAAAAACGAAAAGCGGAACTTGTGGTTCCACTACGGGGATTTCCAGAACTCTCCGGGCCGTCGTACTGTTCACTCAGCAGACGACACCCAAGTTCCACCTAAATTATAGACTTTTGGGAATTTTAAGGGGCAACCCGCATAGCCACGATGCTTCAGTGCACTTAGCTGGATCCAACGGGCCATTTTTTTTTACATTTTTAGCAGGAAGGGGGTGCTACAGGAAGATTTTTGTACATTATATGATTTCCCTTGAGTGTGGTGCCGGCCGCCATTGAAGGGATATTAAGCGGCATTAGCCTGAGACGGGGAAATGTATGTCACGTTGTGTTGTCATTATTCTGCCATGAGTACTTAGACTAAATCCATGTTAAGTTTGTCCGCCCCAGTTGCGATAAACTCTTTAACAATGGCCTCTTGACGCACAAACTTATGGGACGGGTTCAGTTACACCGCCAGGGGGCGATGCGGAAACCAGGGAATTAGGATTTAACCACAAGATATACTGTCATCAGACTTAGGACTGGTGAGCAAAGCTTAATCAGATGGAAAGTGTTCTATTATTCATGGTGTAACGTCTCTCGTCGTTCTGAAGAATATTGTCCACCCCTATGGAATTACCGTAAATACTGAGCATTTACCGTAAAGAGCATAGCGAACATACAGGTCCAGAAGCTCTTTAGCTATCCAAAGTAAACTTCCCTAGACTTTTTTCTCTTTGAACCAATTTTTATTCATTTACAGTATAACTTTCCTGTTATATTTTATTTCAAAAGTCACGGTTTGAACTCACTCAGATTTACCTGTTTCCAAACTTAAAGCAAACCTTAAATTCCTAGCTAAACAGTTTACCACCATCTTACAACATACTAAAAATGTAATTTCTTTATATATCGGTTTATAATTTTACATGTCAATATGTATGTGTTATTGTAAAACAAGATGGTTAATTTTAATAATTAACTGATTATTTCTCCCTCTTATGTAGAAGTCCATACATAAAAGAATTATATTATGCATGCATGGAAACATATCCTACAGTTTTTATTGCCTTCGGCAACACACATGTAATGTTTGTCTATAGTAAAAACCTAAATGATTCGTCTGATTTTTTTCCTTGAAAACCGTACACCTGTCTGGACCGATCAATCTAACATTATGATTCAAACGAGTAGCAAATATTGGGGATGGATGAAATATGTAATCTTGATTTTGGCATATTATTACACATATTATTTTATGTTCTCAGTTTAGGCTAAGCCACCTCTTAGATGTGTAAAATATAGTAAAATATTAATTTGTTGTTAAAAAATGCCAGGTATTAATTATTCCTTAATTATCAATATCCAGCCTTCAGCCACCTTCAGTGCAGTACATAAATGTAATTGTATCCGCCAAAATAGAGTTTTGCGGATACAATGTTTTCAGTCGGACGCCGCCGAACTCCTCCGTAACCACTGGGCAGATTTTTTTTTATTCGGAATTATGATCGGGTCACATGTGAACTGCTGCGCCCTCATTTCTTGTTGACCTCTGACCTTTCCTCTCTGCCCAGCGTCCTTTTGTGCGTCTGTTTCCTCACATAAACCCACATATTTCGGGAACCGTTTGACCGATCAGGCTAAAAATTTTGCATAAATGTAGCCCTTGGATAGCTTTATAACATACACTAAAAACGATGGCGCCACCTGCAACCATTTTTGCACAGCGTCCATCTGTTCATCTGCTTTGGTATAAAATCACTCATATCTCTGCATTGGTTGGACTTATCCACCTGAAATTTAGCAGGTTTATACATCATGGACAGCTTTCTTGATTTTATGACAGGTGGTGCCACCTACTATCACGTTTCCGCCGCAGACATCCAAGCTCATATCTCGGGAACCGTTTGACCGATTGGGCAAAAATTTTGCATAAACGCAAAACTGGTGGCGCCACCTGCAACCATTTTTGCACAGCGTCCATCTGTTCATCTGCCTTGGGATAAATTCACTCATATCTCGGCAGTGGTTTGACTTATCTGCCTAAAATTGTGTATGTTTATACATCTTGGATAGCTTTCTCGATTTTATGGCAGGTGGCGCCACCTACGTTTATGTTAACGCTACAGACATGCAGGCTTATATCCCAGGACTGGTTTGACATATCCCCCTGAAATTTTTCATGTGTATAGATACCACATAGCTCTTAATCATACACAAAATGCCACCATTTTTGCACAGCGTCCTTCTGTTTGTCTGCTGTGGAATAACATCACTCATGTACAAGAAGTGGTTTGACTTATCTGCCTAAAATTTTGCATATGTATATGCAACTTGGACAGCTTTCTGGATTTTGTGGTAGGTGGCGCAACCTACATACACATTTCGGCTGCACGCACCCATGCTAATATGCAACAAACCTCACTCTATTTCCCCTTGCCACTCAATCCTTGACTAACTTCACCCGTCCCACTCTGATTTCGGCAGATTCACGTAGTTGCTTGTCGACTACCCGTATTCTATTAATTCTATAGATTTTGCTATGTTCGTTTAGCCATGCGTCTTGTTTCAAAGGGGGGGGAGAGGGGGAGATACAACTCACTTTTTTTAGGGATGGGGTTGGACAAAGTCTTTCCTAGGGGAAAAACGCATGATTATGAACAATTTGTTAATCCATTTTATAGGGTCTTTTTATTCAGCTCAATAATTCTTAAATTGTGCATCTAGGACTGAGAAAACTGGGAATATGCCATAAATATTAGCTTGCACAGTATGTTGTTTAAATGGTCAAATCAGATATAAATTATTACAAATTGAGTTAAAATTTCAGAAAAAAATAATTTCGTATTTACAATAAAATAAACTATTCCATTATTAGTTTTGGGAATGAAGACAATTTTCATAGTCTGGGAGTGGGCTATTGCCGTCGTGTCTTATAAAGTGGGTGTTGCCGGGGGGGGGGGGGGGGCAGACAAGGCCAATGGATTTAGCCGTTAGGAAAATAGGACTCTGCCTGTCAATTCTGATCAATTGGTTTGTCTTACGTAAATGAATTCGTAAATGTCACATTAAGATTCAAAGAAAAGTACACCGGTCATTGAACGATTCTAAATATATGTATAAAATGTAATGCAAGGCCATAATACATCACTCTTGGATTCATAATATGCCATTTCTAACAACTGGATAAATAAATAAGATTGACCTTTGTCCCTGTGTATACATGTTTTCCAAATCAATAGTCAAACGTGTCATGTTTTTTTCTGTTGAATTCAGTTGGGTTAGCATAATACGCCCGGTCCTTTTGTAAACCTCTGGGATTTGGTCGGTGTGTGATGTGCTTTTTAAACAACCGGCTTTAAGCTCTATAGATCCTTTGCCCATGAGGACAGTTTCTGATTTGGAAAAGCTTCAGTGGCGACGCCATAAAGCGCGCGAATACAATTAAGTTAATTAGAATATCAAGACAAAGGTGTTACAGCGGCTAGTCTGCATTCCACCACTCAACGAGCCATTTGCATTAATCACTTTGCTTTTCAAGTAGTCTGTGAAAATCCTCTTTAGCACCCTCGGCGGGATTCTGTGAGCGAAATCGCCAACTTCGCCCACAATTACTCGAAAAATGTTGATGAAAATACCATAAATCAGCTGAACCCGTCGTTATAAGATTTTATCGCACGCGAGATGAGCGCATGATAATTGGGCGTAAGCTCTCTGATCTAGCACACGTTTTAATATGCATTATTATAAAGTCTTAAAAGTAATTAATCTCATTATACTTTCCTCATTTAGACTTTAATCATACAAACTAAATTACATCACATAGTTTTCCGTCAATATGTCCAAAAATAAGAAATATATTTAATGTTCACAGAATTTACAACCTCAATACTGAAGGAACGTATCTCGTAGGTGTGTTTAATTTTTGTAAAGCTCCAATGCAGTATTTATTTAAATGAAAAATATTTGTTGCGGATATTACATGAGAAACAGATGTCTGTATTACTTTTCCTTTGCTGTTCAATTTAGCATTAAAACGTATGACGCAATGTAAGTCTGTTGGGCTTTTTAACATCCGAGCCTAATGGCTCATCAGGCCGGAGCTTATCCCGGTTTCGGTAGCGTGAAGCGACTTCGAAGTTAAACTCCTCCCGGATGGAATGCTAGTCCATCGCAGGTTACCTTCCCAGTATTTGCTGGCACCCATTTCTACTGCTGGGTTCACAGTGGCACACTTGCGGTCGGGACCTTGCCTAAGGGCCTTGGCAGGATGCGGTTCTGACCAGGATTCGAACTCATGACCTCTCGATCGCCGGGAATGAGCGAAAATTATATGATGCCGATTGGGTGGTTAATGGAAAAAATATATTCTCTATGAACCTGTTAGCAAATAATATATCCCCTTAAAATTTTGAACATTATACTTTCTTCCACATTCAGTTTCGGGTATAATTAAAAAAAATGAAATAACGTACATGTTAACCCGACATTTGATCTATGTTCTTGCAGATCTCAGGTGAAATAAATCGCAGAGTGGTATTATATTTTCTGTTTCCAAGTGTAACGGCAAAGCTTAATCAATAGAAAAGTACACAATTATTTCAAAACCATTCACTGTTAGTTGTTCAAGAGCAATAAAAATATTAATTGAGATTTCTACATTGATTGCGTGACTCTTAAAACATTTACGCTTTATAGTTATTGTGAGTAAGCCTTGGATGTCCATAACAAAGTTCTTTTATGCTACTTAAAGTTTTAGGAATAGTAAAATGTTACTAAAATTAACAAAAGTTCATGGTTTTAACTTTAAAAGAAAGCATTTGAAAATGTAGAGGACATGGATACTGGAGCATAGATATGTAACACATTCCGAATTATCGAAACACTTATACACATATTGCATAAATGATAGATCCTCGGCACCTTAAATATTTATTAATTTTGAAAAAAAAAATGTAATAAGCTCAGCTGACCATTAATAATGCTGAGCTATAGCAATTTCCGTTTGTCTATCGTCTTAATTTGTCTCTCCATTGAAATGGCACGAATAGTTACTGTATGACATTTATTCTATTTTATTACTTTACGCATGCGTAATTCTCAGGAAATCAAAAACTCCTTGTAATCCTGAAAATTAGGTCACTGTAGCCCTGTCCCTCAAGCTTCGCACGTTTATGACTTTTTCTTTTGCCAATAAAAATCATACTTTTGTTGGTGATAAGGGTAAACACACATTTTTTATTCACCCTTTAAATAAAAGATTTTGTATTTTTCCAACACCTACCGACGACTTCACATGTAATTTTCAGACAATATGCCCAACTATAGTTCTTCAGTACTATTGTAGAGTTGCAAGATTCTAAGTTACAGATAATTTTATAATTATACTTTATATGCAATGACACAGTGATGAGTTTATTAATATATAACACATTTTAAGGAGAGTATGGATTGTCTTGAAATTCTGTATGTTTATATATCTTGGATACTCTTCTAGGGCCCAGTCTCTAAATCAGCTAGACTGATTTTGTTTTTTATCTTTACACATGACCCGCACTATTTTGCTTTGTATATTAGACATGTCACAGTTTGAACCCAGAAAATAAACTGGTTTTCTTTCATCTGAAAGAGGAGGCATTATTCACAAGATTTCAACACTATGCGGTCATTTTGGTCTGAATTAACCGAATTATTTCTAAACTTTTTTCATATAATTGCATAAATATTTAGGAAAAGCACATGGTTAATAACCTAAATGGACCATCATATGATTTTCTTAATAAATTTTTAAAAAGCTCCTAATAAACGTCATACTAGTACAGGACCTATCAATATATGATATATTTAATTACATTTATCTAAACGTATCTGTTTACGTAGTGTATAATAATGTCATGCTATATTTGTTTAAAAATGTTTGAAATGTTGTTTTCTATCAGGGCTTTTTTGAAGATCAATATATTCTGAACAAGCCACATAACCATGTGCAATGTTCAGCTTTAAAACCATGCGGACAGAGTAAAAAAATACTTTAATATAAATTTTCTGACTGGTTTAATGGATTGTTTGAAAACCGTGTTGCCAAATAACAAGGCTGGTAGTATCAATTAAGTATATGTATTTTTTTTATATAATTACTTGTAAAATTCACAGCTATTGTGTCATTTCCCTACCATTGGCTTAATGGGTTGTCCTGAAACTTGGAACACTTGTTTATACAAGGGATATATTTGAATTATTTCTGAGACTAATGACGCAATTTAAAAAAAAAATTAAATGTTGTTTAAACTTAATCCTTTTAGACTGTAAATCACAGCAGACGCATGTTGACCACGGATAGCTTAATCAGTTGAACAAGGCTGATGGCACGACCTACTTTTTTTTTCATTTTAAGCATTACTTAGAGTCTCCAGCTTAACAACAATTGTTCATTTCATAACCATTGCCTGTTGTATCTGCACACATTGTGACCACAAGAGCAAGACTAAAATAAGAACATGACGTGTTAAGCAAAGTCCAGCCATTGTGTGCCATGCGAAAACATTGCCTTATTAATAAAATATTTACGCCCTAACTTACAGTCAAGAGTAGGACATCTTTTATTTGTGTGTGAAACAAAGCTAAATCTTTCTCGTTTCAGTTCAGTTCGGCCTCACTGTGAATGTTCTATGAATACTGTTTATTGGTATACATTTAAAATCATTTCCTATTGAACAATACGCCTGTATAAAGTGACACCCGGTCACTTATAAAAGCTGGAAAATTGCTCTATCAAATGTTACCAACAAAGTAAAAAAGGGATAGCAACCAACTCATATTTTAAGGCCCTTTCTAATCACTTGTTTCCAACTTGACTTATCAAATTTTTTACCTCTATCGAAATAATAAATATCTAAATCTGTAGAGAATAAAAAACAAGGGACCCATGGGTCACATCGCTCAGCTGAATTTTGGAAAATATTAGTAACTGCAAAATATTTTTATTTCTTTTAGTTTTTCATGTATATTATCATTAGAAAAGCTATGAGAAAATGGCCCTGCTAAAATGAAACTCTGGAAATTATAGAATAATGGACATGAGCTATACCATTTAGTGATGCACCAAGGGAACAAATAGGCCTGCGGTAAGTGTTATATAAAAGTAACATTTCATAAACAAATAATGTGTGAAGGTAATTAAGTTTTCAAAAGTTAAATATATGGCCATATGAGTTAAAAATTAATCCCACAAAGTTTGACCAATATTCCTAATTTAAATACTAAGTTAACAGTGTTATTCACACCTAGGCCCCGCCAACTTTAAGAGATATAAATGAAATGCTATAAGTATTTATATCTTCTTAAATCTTGTCAGTTAGCACTTACATTAGATCCTAATATTTTATCACATTTGTATATTAGGATGAAATTCCTGATTTTTTTTTCTTTAAAAAAAAGTCTAATCAAAAAGAATTTATTTAACATTAAAATTATAAGATTGTGTATTGAAGGGATGGGTGGGGGTAGGGGTTTCAGTTGTTACTGCTCATTGCTGAAAAAAATGTTAATTTTAAAGGGGCATAATCAGGAGCTAAATTATGGCCATTCTTTTACACTATCAGTTCAGTTTTGCTTTTTACAAATGTTTCCCAGCAAAACCATCCCAGCACACGGTCTCATTTCCTCGTATACGGCTGTTTAATACCATGTTATGGCTCTGCGTGTTGGTAAATACACTCTGTTTACCATAACTAGGCCGTGTGACTGGAGGTCCGATTAAGAGGGGCAACACGCTGTGTTTCAGTCGGCAGTAACATGTATTATATATTTTGGGCTAAGTCAGACCGGGCATCTCCTGATTGACACGTGTTTTGGCACAGAGATGCACACGGCGCCACGCGCTGTGTTTATGTTGACATCTTTCATCGCGCCCGATCCACTGTTTTTTACATTTGTTTACAGGAGAAAGCAAACGGTTTAAGGGCAATATTTTGGTAGGTACATATTTATTTTAAAGCGAAGAAGCTTTTTTTCGTGTTAACTCAACATGCTTTTTTAGGTGATTGGGCCCCTTTAAGATTCATCTAGTTCATAGTACAGGTCTGTCAACAGAATGGGGTGGGGGGGGGGGGGGGGGGGGGGTGCCAGAGAAAAAGGCTCCCTGTGGTATGGTATTGACTGCAGACAGCCTGATCAAGCTCAACCCAATAGAGAGAGGGCTTACCCAAGTGATGGGATTGCATCACTGTTTGAGCATAGAGAGCTGCACTGCATGGCCTACAATTACAAAAGTGGACTGCTTGACAATGTAAGGGAATACAACAAGAGCCTCCAAAAAAATTCAATAATTAGCCTAATTTTGCAGCTTTTATTTTCAAATTTCAGATTTTTATAGATTAAATACTTATGTGCACATGCTGTGAAAATTAAATCCACAGTACTTACAGGAAAAAAACATGCCGTGGCCAAAGTTGGGCAAAATTTAAGGTACCAATTTTTATTTTTGCTAATATTTTTTAAAAATTTTAAAGATTTTGATCAAATTTTTGGTATACAATTTAATTTTGATTAATTAAAGTTATATTACTGGAAAAAAGTCCTTAGCTTTAACATGCGATTTAAGCGATCAAATATCTTTCCTGATTTTTTACAAAATGCATTATGTTTGAGCCCATAACTTTTTAAAATTAAATAATACTGACCTAATTTCTGGCATGTACATAGGAACTATAAAGAGCAATATTTATGGTAAATATCAAGAAATCCAGATGAGTGGTTTTGATATAAGGCAGTCCTGAAGTGTGAAAATAGATTTCTAATAAAAATTTGAGGTTTTTCCTTAATATCTCGAAGGAACAAAATCCTATTGACCCAATTTTCGGCATGGTAGGAGATTTTGGGGACATCTAACTGTTTGCCGAATTTCAGATTCGTAGGTCCAATGGTGTCGAAACGTGCCAGTCTTACGGACGGACATCCGGACGGACGGACGGACGGACAGACGGACGGACGACGGACAATGGACCACGACTATAGCTCAGATGACTTATTGTCAGCTGAGCTAAAAACTAATGTACAAATTGGATTATTTTAATCGGTTGAGTCATTTAAACACCTTTCTCTACGCACACAGACCTAAATCTGTGATGGCCATCTTGCATTTTATATTTTAATGGGTGTGGTATTTTGAAATTTTATGTTTTCTTGGAAATCATTTTGTTATTCATAAAACTAGAAATCTGCATCCTAGTGAATACATGCCTCCGTCATATGGTGGTCCCTACTGAGGTATGCTTCCTAACCGTTGTGTGCCTCCGCTCACCTCAGAACTATATGCATACGTTCAAAAACTCTATGCGAACACACGTTGCATAATGAGCGTGCATAAATGAGCGTGCATAAACGAGCGTACATTTGTGAATATTCCATAAAGACGCTCCAGTATCCGGAGAAGACACGAGATGCACACCAAAATCGAATCGATTCTTCCGAGGCCCATTCCCAAAATGCTCTGAAAATTTCATAAAAAATCCGTCATTTTTCGTCTTAGGGTTACCATTTTCGTTAAAGATATATTTTTGCACCTACAAGTGAAAAGTTGTTTATATTTCCAAGTATTAAGATACCTACTGCACGTTAAGAAATTCGTCCAGTGCATATTGTGACAGCACTGTTCAATTCACATTGTGACTTAATCCACCATATGATATAACAGATTATAAAAATAAAATGTACACGACCACATATATTACTTAACAATTTATCCGCTGTATTTAAAAACACAGTGAATTTTACACAACATATTGGGCAGTTGCAACCCCCATGTAATAATATTGCAACAATTCACATAATTACGCCAGGAATTATGAGAAACAAGTAATCTATAATGTAATAATTATTACAAAAGTACACGCTATGACAAAAGGTAGACCTATAACAGAGCACGTCAGAACTATGTTGTCGTCGCCTATGCATTAGCCCTGCCTGGGCTTCAGTATTTACGTTTGCTATTAAAATGCGTAAAATAAAACGTGATTCCACCGATAGAAGTTACTCAGTGCAAGTTCCAAAAAAAATAGTTGGCCAGATAGGCGTAATCTAGTTATATAATTTGCCGCGAGGTGGCAGTACCTGTTCTAAGCGTTGGGATTACCAAGAACATGAAGACAGAGTTATCCCTGCCTGGGCTTCAGTATTTACGTTTGCCATTAAAATACGTAAAATAAAACGTGATTCCACCGATAGAAGTTACTCAGTGCCATTTCTTATAAAATAGTCGGCCAGAGAGGCGTAATTTAGTTATATGATTTGCCGCGAGGTGGCAGAACCTGTTCTAAGCCTTGGGATATTAGCAAGAACACGAAGACAGGGTTCCACTATAAATACCAAGGGGCGTTACTGGGCAATATGGAGTTTAACATAATATCTGCAACTGTTTACTTGGGCTCTGACTGTATTTTAAATGTAAACTGAGAACGAAGATTTTATCTTGGCTGGCTTTTGGCAGACATGTTGTTTATACTACATAGAACTTTATATTATTAACTGTTTTGACATAGCTTGTGCTGTTTATGCAATACAATTAAATATATCTGCTCAAGCCAACCCTAGTTCAAAATTGCCGGGTTTTAGGTGCAATGCAGTAGTGAGTGGCCAATCAGGAGCAAGCCTCACTCATGCCAGTCCATTCATATGATCATGATAGAGTTTTACTCACCAAATATTTTAAAGTGTAACTTTGTCAAGCTTCTTTTTTAAAATGTATGTATTACAATCCCTAAGAACATCTAACATCAAATAAGTGATTTTGTGCTGCATGTGTTTGTATTGCCTTCCATTATCCTTCATGCATGCACATTATATATATATATATATATATATATGTTTCATCATCTTCATGATCATTAATCCCAATTAACACTGGTATGCTTTTTGATAATACTAGAGGAGATGCCAGGGGACCAAGCATGACCATAATAACAGGTAAGGGGACATTTTTGCCCTGCACGTAGTAAGACTGACATATGATATTAATTATGTTGAGGTTAGGTGGCACAAATTGAGCCTGCTCTAGATGAGAGTTATATCAAGTTTAGTAAGTACTCTTACAGCCTATTGCAGTTTTATAGTATGGCAGGGTCTAAATTCTCAATATGACCGGAGACACATCCCGACTTGTTTCCAGAGATTACCAGAATTACAGTTGTTATCATGAGAGATGGATTTAAAATAATGCTAAATCTTGGAGGCAGTGCATATATGAGACATGTGGGAATGAAAATGGAGACTTTTAATTCTATCCAGTGTTTAAAATAAAGTGAGTGAGGTAAATATAGTGTTTATGTTTTGTTACTGTACTGTCAGTGTGACATACTGCAATACATTAAAAAAGTCTACAACTTCTCACAGTTTTGTTAATTAATCTGCTGCATGCAATCCTGAGCCCCGACTCTTTATATTAAAATAGACCTTTTCATGTTTTCAGGAAGAACTCTGATTGTTTATCACTCATTCATCCGTATATACACACGTAGCCAGTACCAAAACACAGACCAGAGGTCCACATGCTCAGTCTGGTATATGCATGATAAGCCCTGACTCAAGCTGTCAGTAAGAGTCACATGACCAAGTCTGAACCAAGTGGTTCAGAAACCTGGCCCTTTAATGCCTCTGTAAATGGGAGGGATTAAGTCTTAACCATTGTATCGACTGGGCCAGTCTAACTTTACATGTAGCCATGTATCCCCGCCAGGATTCTAAGCAAATTCTCCTGTACTGCTTCAGATTATCAACAATCAACGCTTGAAGAATACGGATCACAGATGCACTTCCGGTAAGCAAACGTACTCCAAATCTCATTATATTATCATGTAACATAATTGCCTATGAAAGAAATATTATTATTGATTTGACATACAATGAAAAAAAAAACATTTTTTTCTATATATTTGCCACAAAAAAACATGAGGTTGTGTGATTTGTTTAGAAACTAGTGGCACATTTATGAGCACTGTCAACTGGGCAGTGACGTCACACACTGGGAAATCCCCTGTGACTAAAAATTCTAGATCTCTGTAAAACACAGTATTTCTGCTAATATCAGTCCTTAATTTTTCAGAATAAAAACAACATGTATACTAGATATGTAATGTGTACCATGTCTCATGTGTACCAGCCAATCAAATCAACCAAGTCTGGGATTTGGATGAAATCATCCGTTCACACAACAAACGCACGTGGAATACGTTTACTTAACCGGTCCCTCATAACAGCGAATGCCTCTGGTCTTCCCGGTGACAAAGAAATCGACCAAAGCCCGAATTACATATAATCTTTAGAATAAAAATTTATCATGATGATCCACTTGATTTCCAACATTTAATTAAATATTTCCTCTGTATTATCGATCACAACGCAGAGGGGAGGGATGGGGGTGGTATGGCTCGGCGGGAACATAGTATCCTCGCTGATATTATCACTAGCGTCAGGTGACGTCATCTATCAGCCTTAGACCGTGATCTACATATCTGTATCAATTTTGAATCTAGTCGCCCTGAAGTATTTTCCTGTTAAATTAGTAAATACGCTTAATTTGGAACCTAATTAATCATAGCGTTAATCTGTGAATCCTTGCAATTAATAGAAACATAAAGTTAGACCATGACCGAAGTAATCTCTGTCCAAAAATCAATTAGGTTAATTTTTCTCTAGACTCCGGGATGAACATGTCACGTGGCAATGAATCTTGATCAGGGACAACGTCAGCTCATCCTTGTGCGAATTACTAATTGTATGATTAAGCAAAAAATATACAAAATAAATTTGAAAGTGACAGAATCGAGCCCGACTGTTAATGAATCAAAAATTGAATCATTCACCATCGTTCAGCCATTATAAAATTTAAAAAAACATATATGCAATTTATATGACGGAGCTTTATCATCAATCAAACCGCCGACTCATGGAATCCTGTTGCTATGTGTGACAGACCCTCTACATCGGCATGATCTCTGCGCGTAATGGCCGATTGCTGTGTCAAGAGAACCTTCGATTGGAATCTCTGCCGTTCAAGATTAGATACAATTTTTTAACTTTATTGTCATGTGAACTATAACAAAATTATGATCTTTTTGTAAGTATAAAGAACCCGAACACTCAGTGTCAGTCGTCACCGAAAAGTGGCGCTCTTGAGATGGAACTGGTACATTATGTAAGGCATTACTTTAAGGCCGGATACTAGAGCAACTTTTTTTAAATTTCTTTTAAAATATATTCTCACTTCTAGGATTAAGAGATAATCTATTTCATCAATGAAACAGAGGAGAAAAATCGTTCATGCTTCTTAATAAAGTAGGGCCTCGATTTTTCGACCAGCACGGTGTCAATGAATTATTTTGTAAGATTTAACATAAAAGTGCATTATAAATTCAGTATTTTTAAAAGTTTTCTCAACGTGTTTTTTTATTTTAATTATTTTACCACATGTTATATGTAATCTGGATGGAGTTATACAAATAGAATAATAATACTAACAGCAACAATACTAATGATCAATAACAATCTTCGAATAGTTTAAGAAAAATTTAAGGGATGACGATTAAAGTTATGCATGGTTTCTTAATAATTTAGCACTGTTAATGCACCCTAAATGCATTAAGTGTTGCGCGGTGAAAATAATGTCAAAAGAGCATTCATTTGCATTTCATCTTGGACAAATAAATCATGCTGTTACTTGTGTGGTTTGTTGCTGAAGAAAAGCCCCTGATTTATGGCGTTTTCTATTGGTTTTATTTTCAATCATTACACTGATCTCCCATTGGAAAATTAACCACTTGGCAACTTCCGGGTGTGATTTGATAAGGGAATTAGCTGTATATGGTGTAACGACTACATAAATACCAATGCATTATATATCACGCTTCGCCTGGTCAGCTGCTGAAAAATATGTCTATAAAACCAGTGAATAGGGTGGCCTCTATCAGGGAGTTGCTCTGTGTCCCATTGGTATAAGATCCTTTGAATAAAAAAAATATGTTGATCGAGATTACCACTGCTGATATAGGTCGACCAGGCGGAATGAATTTTGTCTTATTAATAGACCTATTCACATACCCGGTTTATTATACCAGATATACATGAAATATAGTGTATTATCCTAAAAAATATTGCGCTATCTGTCTGCATATCGTTCTCAAATCGATTTCTCACTCCTGAAGACGGGTGGAAAAAGGTCCTGCGACAAACGCGGCCGGTGGCGCCAAACATACACATAGTAGGCACGCCACCGTGTGGACGGATCTCGCAACTTCACAATTCAAGATTTTTCCAGCTTCAACCCGGTGTTTTTACCGTGTTACTTCTTTCGTTTTTTTTTCTCCTTGTTTTACAATTGTTGCACGTGGTCAAGACCCGACCTCTTGTTAGCGTCTTATCATGATAAACAGACACATTGTGTTCACTCACACACAGAACCATAAAACTTATGAAATAGATGAACTGGGATATTAAATACGGAAGCGTATTGCTGCCACCTAGTAACAGAAAAATAAATTATTTATCTCGTACGTACGACATAGTATCTCGTACGTACGACATATTATCTCGTACGTACGACATATTATCTCGTACGTACGACATACTATCTCGTACGTACGACATATTATCTCGTACGTACGACATATTATCTCGTACGTACGACATATAATCTACATTGTATACCAGTCATTCACAGAACTCTCATTTTTAGATAGGTGATTAAATTCTGTTGCGTATAGTGTTATAATAGGGAACCTGTCATAATGATGATAAACGAAATATTGCCTTTGCCAAATTGAAACTATTTTTTGGAGAAGAAAGGTTCGGACAAGAGTTACAGTTACCAAACACCCTGACTGTAAGTGTTTGAGAAAGGATATTTGTGGGGCAGGTTTCTAATATTCTAAATCGATTTGTCCAGGAACTAGATTTATGATACAACACACAGTGCAGTGGATCGTTTAAAATATTGACCAGAGGAAAGATCTTGGTCGGGTCAATTATGAAAAAGAAAACAAACATGAATGTATAAACACCGCGAGAAACTTGAAAACCCTTGATTTGTGAAGTTGGGCTGTACCACCACCAAGTGGCGTGAGCGCTGTGTTTGTTTTTCGTCGTTGATTGCGCCCGAGGCAAGCTCTTTTCAACTTGTGTAACGGATTTAGCAATCGGTTTTAGAACGAAATATTGACAGATACGGTAAACTTTAAGGAGACTACACTGTATTCCATGTATACTTAATATACCATGTATGTGAAATGTAAATAGTTCCGTTAGAAGCCACTTTTCGTGGATTTTAAACTCTCTACTACAATCGGCTCTTTCTCTCATATATACAGTGAAAACTGGTCTAACGGACACCTCACTTAGGCGGACGACTGGCTATAACGGACAAGAGAATTTAGCCCCTTCTAAATTCCGTATGTGTTGTGTATAAGCAGAACCTCTACAAGGCGGACACCTGGATCGCTACTGCGGACAACGGACAGCAGATTGCAACTCAAACGAACATTCTAAGAGTAAATGAACCTGACAAATACGGACACGATAAGCCATCTCGGGCGGACACTGATCACTCGCCCCGGACAACATCAAAGGCCACAACTTTAGAAAGATTTCCCTGTATATATATATATATATATATATATATATATATATATATATATATATATATATATATATAAAACGATTATGCGTGTACATGTAAAGAATCTAATCCCGTTAGAAATATACAAGAACACAAATATGTAACGAATTTAATCGATTATAAAGGTAGCGATCAATCATTGGTTAAACAGATTAATTGGCACACTACCAATACATATTGTATATAAATCAGACTATTGCTAAAAATAAGGCTATATACATATATGTGTGTTTTAATAAAAGTGAGTTTATTTCTAGAGGTATTCATGTTTGATGGTACTATCAGATCAAGGACAGTTATTTCATCACATTTGAAACAGATGAACATTGGCACTTGTGCATAGTCCCGTTTCTAAATTCTATTTCCATATTCAATTTGCTATATAAGCATAGGGGTCCCTCGCAAGTGACAATAACAAAGCTGTGTCCCTTGCACATGTGGGATATTTTATCTTGTCAAACAAGAACAAGAACTGATAGACATTATACGTATTACTAATGACATTAATAGTATCCACCAGCTCAGCTATTCTAACACAGCGCTGGCAATATCTCCCGAGGCTTTCAGTCTTTTCACACACACACACACACACATACATATATATATATATATATATATATATATATATTTATATATATATATATATATAGAGAGAGAGAGAGAGAGAGAAAGGAGGATTGTAGTGGAGATTAAAATCCGTGAAGAGTGAACCTATTTACCTTTCACATACCAGGTATATTAAGTATATATGAAATACAGTGTAGTCTCCTTAAATATTACGGTATCTTTCAATATTTCGTTCTAAAACCGTTTGCTAAATCCGTTACGCAAGTGGAAAAAGGCTTGCCACGGGTGCGATGAATGATGAAAAACAAACAGCGATCACGCGACCTGTTGGACGTACAACCCAACTTCACAAATCAAGATTTTCTAGCTTCTCCGGGTGTTTCTTTTTTTTTCATGTTTGTTCTCTTTTTTTTATAATTTTCGCGTGTGCTCAACTAAGATCTTGCCTCTAGTCAAGGGGTCTTGTAATGGTAAACAGACACACGAGGACTGTGTTAACTCACAGACAGAACCATGACAACGTATAAAACGAGTGAACAGGAGATATTAAGCTCGTGTGTCGGCATGGATTTGCTGGACAACTTTCGTTTTCACCCAAAATGAGTTAATAACGTGAAACAATACACATATTATTGCAAATGAATATGAACCTTAAGTGTCACTTACAGAGGTGTCTGTTATACAAAGATGCCAATAAGGAGAGGTTAATGATTCCTATGTTAAGTATGAAACGGAGTGCTTTATCCCATAAGTTTAACTTCATGGTGTCTACAGTAGTAGGACAAGTTACACGTACATGTACCATATATAAGATTTTTTACTTATCCGCAAATCAAACCGATCTGAGGTGTAGGCTTTACCACCACTTCAGCCTGACATATGAACAAAATACTTGTATTATAATTTTGTATTCTTCTTTCACAGATTAGTCGCATTTCCATGAGTTATCGTCTTTAATATTTTTTTTATTTAATTGAAATAAAAATTGAATTATATGTACCGCATAAAATGGGTTGTGGACTGTTCCGCTACCCACATATTATTTCAATAGTTGTATATACATTAAATATTTTTAACGATCCGCTACACCGTGCGTTATATCATAAATCTAGTTTTTAGATCAATTATGAATATTAGAAAACGGCAAAATACTCACACACTAAAAATTAGGCTATTTGGTAGCTGTCCTCTTCTTTTCAATTTGGCAAGGGCAATATTTTTTTTAATAATACTATGACAGGCTCATCATTTTAACATCATACGCTGCCAACAGTATTTAATCATCTATCTGAAAGTGAAAGTTCCGTATATGACCTGCAGACAACGACTTGATATATTTCGCTTCCTTGAAATATTTAAGAAACCCAGACACAGAAATATAATATAATCGAATAGCATTTAAATATATAGTATATATAAATAAATAAAGAAATATATATACGTTCGTTTCAACGGTGTTCAAACTGTTTGCAAGGATGTGGAGAACATACATTATTTAACATATATATATAAATATTGCTTATACATATATCAGTTAGTCTGTTTTGTAGTCTGTGAAACAGATCCGTAAGATTTATTATGTCATACGTACGAGATAGTATGTCGTACGTACGAGATAATATGTCGTACGTACGAGATAATATGTCGTACGTACGAGATAGTATGTCGTACGTACGAGATAGTATGTCGTACGTACGAGATAATATGTCGTACGTACGAGATAATATGTCATACGAACGAGATAATATGTCGTACGTACGAGATATTATGTCGTACGTACGAGATAGTATGTCGTACGTACGGGATATTATGTCGTACGTACGGGATACCATGTCGTACGTACGAGATAAATAATTTATTTTTCTTTTACTAGATGGCAGCAATACGCTTCCGTAATTAAAGGGATGGTTTTGCTGGCAAAATGTTTGTGTTCAACTGAAATGAGTTCATCACGTGAGATATTAAAGATAATAATTTTTGAAGAAAAAAAATGTTAACCTTTAAAAAATGAGCCTACTTCTTGCATATGTCAGGTAATTTAACTCCAACAGCGGGGTTGGAGAAAAAAGGGGGGGGGGAGATGCATATCCGGATAAGGAGCGAATCCGGCAGGGTCTTACTCTTTTTCGCTCCAGTGAGTGCCTTCCGAGGTGAATGTCTCTTTCTTGTTAAAGGTAATGGCCCCAATTCAAATAGGAATTTTAATATTTATGTGCCATGGCCTGTAGAAGTGCGTCGGATTCAGTTGAGAGTCATGGGCCATTGGCCACTAAGACTCTTGTTTTTCCTGTACCTCACGTACGAGACAGGCATATGACCAGCGGTAAAATGATTTTTTTTTGTCCTCTAAAAGTTGTATTCCTAACATATCGCACACATTGTCCGTCTATGGGTCTACTTGATTAAATTTTGTTTGTGTAACAATTAAACGTATATGAATATGACGGAATAGTGTGCCAGTTTTTTTCCAGATGGCGGCACCTATTAATTATTTTCTTTCGTTCGGCTTGTATTTTTATTAGACACCAAATGGCGTTAAAAAATTTGACAACGCCAGGGCCCCTTACACTATACTATACTATCACACAGTGTGTAATTACGAGATTAATTAGAAGTTAGAAGAAGCTATCAGATAGAAGACAGATTGAAATAACCGTATTCATTAACATAATGCACATGCATGAACAATTGTTCATCCATGTTGGATTTTGACAAAAGTATCGCCGAACGGGAAATCAAGCCAGTAGGTATCTACGACAGGACGAAACCTGATGATATGGACAATTGTAATTCCGCCTATGTGTTTTAAATGTAGCATCCCTGGAAAAAAAATCCCCTAAAAAAATCAGCCCAAAATACATTTGAAATTAATATTAGATCCTATACTGGCTCAGTCGATGCAATGGTTTAAACATAATTCTTTCCACTAACAGAACCGTCAAACTTTGATGAGTCGCAAAGCTTGGAAGAGGTACTGCCACGTCCCGTCAAATTATATAACTAAAGTACGGCTCTCTGGAGTTACGTCTTAGGTACATGGAATCACGTTTTATAATAAACATTTTAGTAGTAAACGTAAATACTAAAGCCCAGGCAGGGCTAATTATATCCATGAAGTATATATGTATATATGTGTGTCTATAGTTTATATATATATAATATTTTATGTGTATGCATATTATGTGTATACTGACCTATTCATGTATGTATATGGACTGTGAGTCTTAAATAAAATAAAGCATTATCTTATAATGCTTATTATAAAGCAACCAGCTAACCACTTGTTAATGTGCTAATATTATTCTGCATGAATATGTCTTAAATCCGTTTTTTCTCCTCTACATTGTTTTTTTCATCTTTAATAATGAAATGTATCTTTTTGTAAGTAAAATTAAAAAAAAAACTTCGAAAGTAACATAATAACCTTAATCCCGGGACATCAAATACTGATGACGACGCAGTGAATTATACGTCACACATTCAGGGCTGAAGTCAAAGAAACAGTTTTATTGTTGATTTCAACCTTGGGCACTTGATCCCAGTACACTCTTGTGGGCTGATACGGGCACATGCATGCCTTTGTAACCCTCATAAGCGATATGGACTTGCAAGCTAGCGTCCCATCGAGTGAGCCGAGGAACTAGTACCCGGTTTATAACATGTATTGTCGCTAATAATTCGTTTTATTAATAACCGGTCACGCATAAGTGATACGACATGCAGACGTGGTCCATATCAATGGCCGTGCGTAATACTGCTTATACATTTATTTAATACAGTGGGGTCATATCAGCACTTACTGTACTTAGTGATACGATGCCCAAGAATCCAATGGACAAGCATCAGGATTCGTCTGACGTCACTCTGCTCTGACTCGCCGCCCCGAATGAAATCGACAAGCATCACGGGACATGCATGAAACGAGATATGAAACTGACAACAAAGCAGGACCCTGAGGGTGTGCTAATTAACTATTTCTTTTCAGAACTTCGTGTAAAAAAGTGGTTGTGTTGATAACATTAACATGCGTGGTCTTTTTTATGAAAATATTATGAACCGGCTATTGCCGGGAATTATCTTCGTCCTGGGCAGCTGTATCGGCCTACCGGCCTCGGGCCGATATTGCCACTCTCGCGACAATACGCTTGGAATACGGAACGGACCGGTCAAAATGATATGAATAACATGTCACATATCGTATTGGCACCGTTAGATATCCCTTCATCGATTCAGTTTTGTTCATCTGACTAAGAGGCCGATAGAAGCCATGGATGGTGAAGCGTAAGTAGTCTGAATTGGGTTTATTGGCTAATTTATAAAAAATATGAGAATAAGTTTAGTTAGATTTCTGTTAACAGGAAAGAAACCTAAACTATATATTGTTTCTAATATAGCTTATATGTATCATATCGTTAATGATATTGTGTGCGAATTATCACGACACTTAACGTATCATGTGATAATGTATCGTGTTACAGATGTCTGTTACATGTATTTTTGAGACTTGGTTCGTGTGGTGCACGCAAAGCTCGTTGCTATGGTAGCTATGGCCCACGTGTAAACTCTGATGTATAGAGAGACAGCGCTTGGTGTAATCCATACTGCGGAGCCTGACGTGTAAAGACACAACGCTCATGCTTATCTGGAATATTCTGGGCTGTTTGCGCTCTATGAGCGCGTGTCTTGTATTGTTCTTTGGGCGCGTGTGTATTATGTATTGTTGGGTTCTTTATATTGTTCGTGAAATAGAAGTTTCTAGGCTTGGGGGTGAGAAGCTATAATTTAGGGGCTTTGTTTAGAGCCGAGAGAGAGAGTAGAGAGAAATATTCCAGCGTACACGGAAGAGTGTGAGTCAGTTTGTGGACCTTTCCGATAATTGCTGCAGTTATATACATCTTCTTCGAAACGGATTCTATATAGTCTTCAGTTTGCCTTTGGGATCACTACCAGAATTTCCCTTTTGGATAACAACAGATTGATTTTGTAATTGAATTGGACTATTATTCTCTGAGAAGATTTACGTAAACTGTTCATCTGGATTATACGTTTTAAAGGACATGATGTCGCTGTGACAGTGGTGGTATCCAGGTACTGTACACTTTATTTATTATTGTATTGATTTGCTGTTGTACTGTTGTTATACTGTGTAACTGTATTGATTTAGTGTATTGTAATATTAGGGTTGTTTTAAGAATAAATTATAGTTATTTGTTAACAAAACACCAATGACTTCTTTATTCATTCCCCTAGACATTTCACGCTGCCTAGTGTGACAGAATCTGATTTCATTTATCTCCGAAATAAAATTTATGTTCGTCACGACTAAGTGATCTGTTGATATTAGGTTCCGTAACAATCGTGACATCGTTAGCACGAATTGTTTGTAAACACACATACACACACTCACAGATACGTTGGTAGAGTAATGCAAATGCTTTTATCTATGTGCTTACCTATTGTGCTAAATCAGTATCGTCACGAATGTATGACATGTCCATCTATAATTATAAATGCACGAATAATCATAAAATTTGTAATAAAAATAGAGAAGAGTTTCTCACGTGACGTTGACATCTGGGTCATCTTATCCATATAGATATCACATAAATATAAATCTGTGTACTTAATATTGTATCTGACAGATCTAACACATAAATATAATATACACGGTTGAACGATCTTGCTGTTCTGAGCATCGCATTTCACTTCAAAATAACTGTCTATACATATATATATATATATATATATATATATATATATATATATATATATATATTATATGCTCGTTTTGACAGCGAGGACAGCCAATAAACATTTAACATATATAGTGTCGCATATATATTTATATTAGCAATATCAGTTAGAATGCCTCTGCATTTCTGAAATAAACGTTCCGCAGATGAGCAGTAGTCATTTTTAACTCATCTCATTAAATGGAATTATTTTCAAGGGGTGCAGGGGCAGATTTAGGGGTGGCATGGCTCAGAGGTCGCCTCCTTTTAAACCTCAAAATCTTGTAAATAGAAAACATGTGCAATTTATACCTGAAAACGATGCTTATAAAATTACCACATATTATTGCGCCATCACATCCTAAATTTTTAGAAGGTTTCAGGTCTTTGAAAGGGGGTTCCAAAGTCCAATACCGTCACCCTATCAATTCTCCCACTATTTCTAAAATCCTGTATCCGTTCCCGATGACTAACTAGTACGCAATATAGAAATGATTCGTTACCATAGAGTTGTATTTTCAGTTTTGTTTGTGAGTTCATATGTATTCTTTCGTGTTAATTCAACACTCGTGATTTAATGTGAAGGTTATCGGCATTTTACCATGGTATCAATGCAACTAGCGCCAGATCGGCCCTCTGACATTATGGCCAGATCACTGGCCTGCGAGAGTGCCTGGACATCCAACTGTGAGGTTCGCATCATAACCCCATGAAGATACAAATATTTTTGTCATTTTTTACAACGCCTCATTGCTTACAAGTATCGTGTCACTTCATATAAACCCACTTGACCTTTAAATAAGTTCCTTATCTCTCCAACGACACCTACCATGTGTGTGAAATATTCCGTAATAACCCAATATATTCGTATATTGTTCTGCATGTATGGGAGATTTCTGCCTGCGGTCTGCCTGCTGACTGTATGCAGAGCACCGGTTATAAAGCGAGGCCTGGACTTGCAGGGCGGTCCTAAATTTGGCTTGTGTCATGACTCAGTAGGAGGGCCCTAACTGAGTCGTGTTTGTCACGGCTACAGTTCAACAGGATGGATGAATGATGCACTTCATTCCCCCGTATGACTTGTATAAGGACTCAAGTTACACTTACCGGCCCCAAAAGCATTCCAACTGAGTCGTGTATTAACGGCTAGTTAAATAATTTACTCGGAGCAATCAATGGAAAGAAATGTTGAAGAGTCCGGGACGCCAGGACCAAACTTTTGATGCGTCACATTGGTATAATGAGGGTCCAAATGAGATGACAACCGTGAAAATTTTGAGAGATTGTGTAAAGTTGAATCTGTTTTTATTTAAAATCAATTTCGTATCAGTGTATTGTTAGAAATCATGTCATAAAATTTATATTTGACTGAAGGTAGTGTCTATGAATCTGTGTTTAAACAAATTGCTTTTTTAGGTAGTGGGCATTGGTCAATGAATGCTACAAGAGCCAATATTGATCTTATCGGTCCAACAGTCTGAAAATTCGCGCGTCCACTCGGACCCCCAGAACCGAGCGTCCGATTCATATTACGAGCGTCACAGACGCTTGCCCTCCATCCTGAAAGAACAGTGTACTAATTCACATATATGTTGCTCTAATATATCACTGCATAAAAAAACACCGCCATCTAACAATTTTTGAGTGCATTCGTAGGCATGGTTAGGATCTGCGTGTAAACAGGGCTTTTCTTGGAGCATGAGCCGTGTTCGTATACAATGCTCGTCCACTGTACACATTTTTATCAAACGAAATTAAATACAAACCAATCACTGGGGCAGGTCCTTCGCTGTCAAAGATATCAGATGTTACTAAATATAACCTACAGTGATGTAGAACTCGAGGCCACTTTTTTAGGGACTCCGACTTGGACTCTGGGGTCCTGGACTCGAACTTGGACTCGAACTCGGATGGTGTGGACACGAGTCCATCTGAGTCCAGTAGAAAAAAAGTCTGACTTTCATTTTGGAAAACCTGCCATAAAGACTTAAAAGTTGAAACTAATGATAAAATATCACTTTGACAAGTTTAGATATTCCAAAATTAATCTCGATCTGTATTGGGAGTAAAATATTATTCAATATTATAGAAGTGATCATCTGTAAATGGATATCAAAATGTACATGGTGATATCTGATTCTGTTTTAATTAACACGGTTCGGAATTTTCTGCTTTCACGCATATATATATACATATATATATATATATTGATTGTCTATCTTCATCACTGGAGGAAATAAAGACAATCAATCAATCAATCACTTCATCCAGAAGGACTGATCACACATCGTTACCACAGATTGCAGATCGATAATAGATCGAACAACGATAATAGATCAAAAGTGAGATTGCAGAAATTTCGTAGTTAAATATACGACGTACTCTCTCTCTCTCTCTCTCTCACTCTCTCTCTCTCTCTCTCTCTCTCTCTCTATATATATATATATATATATATATATACATATATATATATATATATATATATATATATATATATATATATCAATGCGTGTGTGTACGTATACAAGATCAAGATGATATTCATGTAAAATGATAATTCTTTATATAAATGCTCTCATATAACATGAATCATTTCATTCCACAAGCAACAAAATATTCATGTAAAATGACAATACTTTACATATATGTTCTCATATAACATGAATCATTTCATTTCACAAGCAACAACATATTCATGTAAAATGACAATACTTTACATGTATGTTCTCATATAACAGGAAACATTTTATATCATAAGCAACATAATATTCATGTAAAATGACAATACTTTACATATATATTCTCATATTACATGAAACATTTCGTTTCAATATTCAATGAGTCAATTTTCTGTCATACAAATGAAGGTCTTGCTTATTAAATAAAAGAAATATACTTCCCTTATCATCTACTAGACACGAAATCAGAGTACATTTCTATACATACAACCCCAACAAATCATTACATTCTGGTGTAAATAAAAAACACAAAATGGCACATTTATAAACCTATGCCGTGAAATACCCGAATATATATTTAAAATAAATGGTTACGATCTGGCGAGTTTTTTTTTTTTAATCTGTTGTCCAGTTAAATATGCTTTTGCAATGTATCCGTACTGTGTAGGTATGAACGTGTGATGGTTTCAATGGAACCCTTCAACTTGTATTCCTGGGTTCAGATACAGCTTTTTTTTTTATGTCAATATATTACACATTTTTCTTATTTCCATTGAAAGGGCCATGGGCAGAAACAAGCGGATGTTAACAATGCATCCAGGGAAATAACGCCCATTCTCGGCGATCCGAGATCTGATACGAATTCTTTGATCAGGAACTAGACCGATTGCTTTCCTTGCAATGCTATCGTGTTTCCATCACTTTTGTCAGAGACATCTTGTGATCAACTAAGCATGAGGTCTTTGTGAAAAAAAACTCTCTATTAAAATTAACCAAGTTCTGTTTATCGGTGCATTATTTATAGCGACATTAGTAAGTAAACTTCAACTATTTATATGGAAATGGGTTTTCCATTGTGATATATATATATATATATATGTATATATTTTTATCTGAGATGGTTCACTGGGTGGCGTTGATCAGCAATGAAGGTACACCATTCCCGCTCAACGATCTCACATTTTTAGGTGATAATTTATAAAGATGCCTAGTGCGGTGGGCACATCACGTTGAGGCCATGATAAATAAATTCACTTGATTAAAAAAATATATATTTCTTGAACACATGGTTCATACATATACGTGCACTATATACCCATTGATATTCTTTAATATACAACAGATACACGGAAGACGTTAAAAGGCGCAATATCCAGCAGTGAAATACAGCCATTCGAGAAAGGCACGGAGCAGACGACACATAAGTCACGTGTCTATAACGCAGTTATCATGTGACCACCATATGGTCTTATCACGGACTATCACGGGTTACGACAGCTATGGCAGGAGTAGATCATGGAGGCTACTAGCGTAATCCCGGCGTTTACTATTGCCACGTAGAAAGCCACGTAGAACATTTTTCCGTCGGTTGAGAATCCATAGTTGTTTCCCGGTTTGTGCTGTTCTACCCCATAGATGATGACAGGTATCCCCACCATGATAACTGAAAAAAATAAGAAAATAAATGAATTATAAACTGAAATGTTTAAGGGACAATGTATTCCGATATCTGTCGTGCGTTAAATAAAAAAACTTGAAATCTACATCCCAGTGGATACATGTTCTCGCCATGGGAGCACAAGTTCCAAAAGCGCTATGCGAGCACACTTGACTCCGTCCTTCCTGAAGCTCAGGGCTACCTGGTGAGGCGGTATCTTCGGTGAATTCATTTTTTAGCCAATAAATGTGTCCTATAATGCATCCATATATATATATATATATATATATATATATATATATATATATATATATATATATATATATATATATATATATATATATATATACTCTTCTTTCGAAAAGGATAAGCCAAGGAAAGAAAAAGGGCAGGGTACCAAACAAAACCTTTGATTTAGCTCTCACACTTTCACATGAACACTATAAAATTATTTCGCCGGCTGACCCACTTGTGATCAGCAATCATGAAGTTGAACCGGCGCGAACGTATGGGGTGATATCAACTGGAATTAGGTTTGGATACACGAACCCACGAGCATGCGCAATTGGCGTAATTGTCGTCTATGAAGGGGATAGATACCTGCCAATCAATGTGCACAAGACAAAAAAAAAAACGCAATTTTTATCGCCTGGTAATTAGAAATTACAATAATACAAAATACAGTGGAGCGAATATTCAACATACATTGACAACATTAATAACAAATAAAACGGTTATAAAGAATATGATTGTCTGTTTGTTTTTTACATGTTGTAAAACTCGGGGTTTTACAATGTATTCCGATATCTGTCGTGCGTTAAATAAAAAAACTTGAAATCTACATCCCAGTGGATACATGTTCTCGCCATGGGAGCACAAGTTCCAAAAGCGCTATGCGAGCACACTTGACTCCGTCCTTCCTGAAGCTCAGGGCTACCTGGTGAGGCGGTATCTTCGGTGAATTCATTTTTTAGCCAATAAATGTGTCCTATAATGCATCCATATATATATATATATATATATATATATATATATATATATATATATACTCTTCTTTCGAAAAGGATAAGCCAAGGAAAGAAAAAGGGCAGGGTACCAAACAAAACCTTTGATTTAGCTCTCACACTTTCACATGAACACTATAAAATTATTTCGCCGGCTGACCCACTTGTGATCAGCAATCATGAAGTTGAACCGGCGCGAACGTATGGGGTGATATCAACTGGAATTAGGTTTGGATACACGAACCCACGAGCATGCGCAATTGGCGTAATTGTCGTCTATGAAGGGGATAGATACCTGCCAATCAATGTGCACAAGACAAAAAAAAAACGCAATTTTTATCGCCTGGTAATTAGAAATTACAATAATACAAAATACAGTGGAGCGAATATTCAACATACATTGACAACATTAATAACAAATAAAACGGTTATAAAGAATATGATTGTCTGTTTGTTTTTTACATGTTGTAAAACTCGGGGAACTACATTGCGGCACGATATTGGTGACGTAGTGGTGTAATTGTATACAAACAATAGCACGTGCCACACGGTTTAAGCATGCGTTTGGTAAATGGGCGCGTTTCTGGGGTGACAGGTGACGTCCAGGTGCATGTGGTCCGCCATGTTTGTATACAGTAGTTACCCTAGCAATTCGGGTCAAACCCTCTGTAGTTTCGTGTCGTGTGCACATCCCCTTGCAGGGATCTGTCATTGCCTCAATGGACCTTGATCCTGTACGGAAGTTGGTCTGATGGCACACTGCGCAGAATCGGACTTACAAGAATAAAACTCTGCTGGTTAGGGATTGTGGGCGTCAGATTATGACACCCACAAGGCATGGGGGTTATAACATACACAAATGGCGTAGGTATAAAAGTAGTGAAGAGGGTTAAGTAGTCCGTTCAAATACGTTGAATAAGATTTTTTTCAAGATAATTTACATAAACATGGGAGTTAATGTGGAAAGATTATAACGGAAGAAGTAATGTTTTGTAAACAAAAGCATGTAAATTGTTAAAATGAGGGTTTTCCTTGAAATGTTACAAATTTTGTATATTTGTTCACAACTCATGCAATCTTGAACGGATTTTCATGAATATTTCGGGCCACTTTCGGGAATGAACAATAAAGAATTGATTAGATTTTTGTGTGGATTCCTCCAGTGATCCGGATTCGGGAATGTCATCAAGAAATATTAACGAATATTAACCAAATTTTGGGCGAATAATGCTAAGTTATTACTGAAACAAATTTAAAATGGTGTTCTATGATTATAATTAGTAATATTATATAAGAGTGAATGCTTATTAAGATTATACTGTTAAACTGCATACATATGTTATAGACTATATCAGAATTGAGTTTGTTCTAAATTGATAAAATGTGTGACATGTATAATATCAAAGTTCACAATGTTCACAGGATAATTTAAAGAGCCCTAGGCTTTAAATGCATACTGTGCACTTGAATCGAGAGGTATGTTGTTTATTGGCATATTGTGTACTTGAATCGAGAGATATGTAAAAGGCACCGTGGTACTAATGATAAAGACTTCACAATATTAGCTATAGAGTATACCGGTAAGCCAAATCCCGAAGTTCGGTTCAAAACAAGATAGTCAGAGGCAGCTGAATCTAGTCCTTCCTGCCATCTGTTGAGTAAAGACTGAACTATATTAGAAGCCAGCTTTTCACTTGTCTTTTTGTAAAATGTGTGTCGTTTCTGACTGACTCCGTGTCCGTTATCGGAGTAATTTCCCAAATTTAGTGTCGTAGATATTTTCTGCTAAGAAAGGTTCTAATAATGGCTCTGTGATGAATATTTTTCTTGTTTATCCACAAATCTTTAAGCAAACACGGTACTTGTCCTGGTACGCATGTTGGAAAACGGGGGGTAAAATCTTGTAAAAAATGTTGAAAAGTTAATAATTACAAAACGACCGATATAAACAAACGAACATGTGTGGTGTGCGGTGGAAATTAACGTTTTCTGGGCTATTATTTTAATTAAAATTTCTAGAAATTACCTTTGTTTTTAATTAGACGTCAAATATCAGAGTAGTTCCTTTAAGTATGTTTACTGTAGCATTACAGTGTGAATTCAATAAAATGAGTTCCGGGCCATCATTGAAGAGGACCGAGATATTGAGGAGACAAGCCCAGTGTTAAATTTATAAATTGAAATATCCTGTAGGCTTTGAATCATGTGTCCAAGCACACAGTCGACTTGCCTACATACAGACAGATGTAAAGACAGACAGATCCGATAACAGTGTTCCTCCCCTGCCAGGGTGAGGATAATAATGCTAATACAACAAATAATGGATGTTCACAAGGAGCCGCGTGCGGGATATCAGGATTCTGAGAGCCTGGAGGTTACATGGTCCTATTGATTCACATGACTGGGGGTCGCAAAATATAAAGGTGAATGGTTTGGCCAGCTCTGATTTGCTCTGACCATTAAGCCATGTGGCCTTGAAAAGTTTGAATTTTATGACTGTTTGGCATTGTACAAAAATTGGCAGCATAAGTTGAATCTCTTTTTAGTCTGTGTCCAAAGGAGCTGTGATACCAAGTGCTTGTTTGGGACTGCTTGGAGGGACAATTTTGGCTTCACTGCATTCGGACCATGATTGTTAGAAATTGAGACACACAACCACATATTTTCTTGACCTTGTTTGACAGCAGAAACAACAATCTCTCAGGGGAAAATAGTTATATATCAAAATTATTTTACACTTGTACAAAAACGACCCAGACTAAAGGACATTTATAGATGTGTTATAGGAAAAAATAAATACAGCCACATATCCAACAGTGGGACTCTCAGTGATTCTCCCTCTATCATAGACTGGTACCCCGCGCAAAATACGGCCCGCTGCTCTCAGCCATCATAGCTATGATAGCTTTCTGGAAACCTCGGACCTTCGCGATCTAGGACCACACAAAGGTAGCCCAGACCTCTAGATATTATTTAGAAAAAATGAAAACATGCACGTACTGTGAAGACCCGGATTCTGTGTATGTGTGTGTGTGCTTGTTTACTTACACGTGATGATGAGGAAGCCGCTGATGACGTTGGTAATCTGGGATCTCTTACGGCAGAAGCACAGGTGAAGCATGGCCGTCAGCAGGGCTTGAAAGTGGAATACGATAGCACATCCGTACAGGGCTGTACTGGCCTGAAACCAGGCTGAAAGAGAAGAAATGGAAAATACGAATTATAATTAGGTGGATAAAGTAGGAAATAAAGAGTGAATATCCGCTGCGTATACGAACTATCCCCGTCTTAATAGTAGCTGGTCTTTTCTCCAGTTGCAGTGCCTGCGGCATTGCTGTGAGGGAGGTGTACAAAAAGAAAAAAAAACTGTATTTTTTTCAGTTTGATCGTGATGAAGTATTAAAACCACCAACTTTTGTAAAATATTGTCACTTCCTCCATACCAACCCGGCCATAGCCTTTTCAGATTTAGATTTTTTATTTTTTTATTTATTACGTGATCATAAACTTAAGCCTTGCCTGACCGAAAAATAGCATATGTACACTCAGCGTTGCATTGGCCGTATATTATCCAAAGCCTTAACTTATTTGACCGTGGCAGGGGCGGATCAAGGATTTGGGAAAAGTGGGGGGGGGGGGTCCAACAAAGGAGGACTAATGAAACCCTTAAAAAGGTTCCCAGGTCTGGAAAAGGGGGTCTAGGCCGCAAAATTCTGTCTGAAGCCCTTAAAAAACGTTGTTTCTGATAAGGAGATAAGATAAGGACCCCCCCCCCCCCCCTCATGGATCCGCTTCTGCGCGGTGCTTAGTTTCAGAGTTAGATTAGGACTAAAAACAACTCGGAAACCGGAAATTTGAGTGAAAACGGCTCATACCAGCTATACATAAGTTTCATAATTTAAAACCTGATCGCGTCAAACAACATGAGTTTTTATATTCCCCACAATATGAGTTTTAATGAATTTTGAATATAGAAGATCTGTCTAATCTATGAAAAAAATAAAATATATGGGGAGGTTAACTAAAATCTTGTTGCAGACTCGGTCACTGGAGGCAGCGCAGCATACTTGATATATAAAAAAATCTGCCGTTATGAAGTATAGTGTTTTCTCCTTTAAATTTAATAAAAATTGCCGGAATAATCTTGTACTCTAGTTGAAATAAACTTCTATCGGGCGCGATCAGTAGTACAAAACAGAAACATATTGCGCAAATCCAGATGGTTCAAGCTTTAACTGCTGTTTCTTCACCGTTTCTTCTGCCATGTTTATTCTCATTTCAAGGGAGTTATCGCGCATGCGCAATATCTAACTCCTGGTCATAAAGCCTTGTTATTGTAAACAAATACAATTGGACTGTGTCTACTTACACACTGGAGCATGCAACATGCTCTGGAGCTATTCAGTTCGTATTTCGGGATGGGTTTGCTGGAAACATTTATATTCAGCCAAATAAACGAATAGCGTGGGGTAATACACAAATTATTGCAAATAATTAATTACATTTAACAAAAAGGTAACGTCCTAGCCTTCACTTTGATCACTTAGTAACAATCACCCCTCCTGGCTACTTCACTCCTCACGCAGCAGTTATACACTATAGCCGTCCTAGATCTCTTTTCGTATAACCGCTGGTTTGTATTGTAAGATTCTCTGAGTTTCACCACCAGGGTGGACACAGAGCAAGATGCAAAATCAGGCCAATGAGAGCGTGGTATCGCAGTGTGCAACCATCTCCAATGCGACCCCCGCTTTCGTTCGTCTGATTACATTCGGACACCAGCTGGCGTTGGTTTGATTCTTGGCCCTGTGCCAGAACTGATGTTACCAGACTAACGAGAATGGGTGTCGCAAGTTAAAATTTTTTAGCGAAATCTACAATGCGAAACCGCGCTCTCATTGGTCTCATTGCCAAGAAAATACTCAATGCGCACCCTTGTGTTCGAACCCAGAAAATCTTGCCATACAAAGCGGCGGTTACACGAAAAGTGATCTGTAATGTATAACCACTGCGTTAGGAGCGTAACTGGCTACAGGAATCGTTCCTTTATACTTGGCTCAGGTTTCACCCTCTACGAAGTTACGTTGAAACCCGTTCCTTAGTTTTTGCACAATTATTTTCTAACTACAAGCGAGCTAACAGACAAAAAAATCAAAGGAAACCATAACCTCTTTAGTGAAAGTTTTTTTTTCACATACGACTGAACAAAACTATCTGAGTATGCATAGAGATTTTATCTCCCAAATAAAACTAGAAGAAGTAGATGTGGATCCTTTGTATATATTAGGCTGAGGCTCCCGATGCTGTAAAGGAAAGGCATTTTGGGTCAGGAACTAACCTAGATCTGATAAAAGATTTTCAAATTGCCCGTAGACCTTGTTGCTGTGTGTTTATACAGGCCATCATTGCATGACAAGGAGATACTGGTATCAGTATTTGTTCGTCATATATTATACAATTGTTTTCTTCGGTCATGTTTTGATTTACCATTCGTTAAAATAGTCATACATTCTTAAGGTAATAAGTCGACCACACGCATGCAAAACCAAAAATCTTGGTGGTTTAAGAGCTATCCTGCTCTAATATCACTAAGAGTATATATGATACACAGTTGGCTGGCCTGAATTGATTTATGGTCACGTGACCAGTTAACCGGGACAAGGGCCTTGCTCTGTTTATCACAATTTCACATGTGTATTGTTATAAACTCGGCAAGGTATCGGGAAATCACTGAATGTACCATTACAATTCAACCGCCAGTGCTTGCCGTGTAACATATTTATTATGCTATAAACTGTGTGTTTGCTGGCCCATTGTAATGTCTTAATTTGTGGCACGGATATAGTTTGGCCTCAAGTCCTGGTTAAGACGGTATACATAATTTAGTAACAAGCACGACTGTATTAGACACAAAAAGGTATTAGACAACTGTATTCAAATGGGAAAATGACATCCTTTTAATTACCAAATAGTCGGGAATGTAATATTGTCCGCACTGATTGAAAAATGTTTGTGTGTGTATGTAGCGTCATATCGACCCTCTGGCATTACGACCAGATAACTGGTGCCAGAGTGTCTTTACATCTAAGTCTGGGAAACGCATTATAAGGCCTTTTGAGATGCAAATATTTTCGTCTTTTCTGGCCTACAGGTACACTGTCAATCAACATAAACCAGACCAATCCATAGCATTTTTGGTGTACTTTCTAATAATACCAAACATGAGCGAGAAAAACTCCGTTTACCAGCACATTGGTAACTCCCTCGGCATGTTCGTTGAATTTTTTACCGCATGAACACAAACATGGCTCGCACAGGTTACTTGACACAGGCAGCTTCCAGGCGATACAGAAAATAACCCGTGTCCATGGAGACGGTGTTTCAGTTTGGGTTGTGAGCCCACATGTACACTATTGTGCTTTTATTCATCATTCTTAGCATAATATTGTGATTATGGGCCGTTTAGCACAATATGAATGCAACCTGATGCAAGGCCATTGCAATACATTCCTCGATATTACTTGTATCACGAGTATGTTAAGCAACCCAAACATTTGATCGGTCACAGCTAGTGTGTGTTTGGGGGGGGGGGGGGGTAATTTTAATCTGTTAATCTAAAAGTGTGCTAATTTCCAGATCACTGGTATACATGGTGGCTATTAGCGTCAAATTGGCCCTCTGGCATTACGACCAGATTACTGGCGCCAGAGTGTCAAGACGTCTATACGTCTGAGGATTGCATTATAAGGCCTTTTGAAGATGCAAATATTTTCGTCATTTCTGACAACGCTTCATGGGCTACAGGTACACTGTCAATCAACATAAACCAGACCATTCGTTAGCATTTTTTGTGTACTTTCTAATAATATCAAATATGAACAAGAAAAATTCCTGTTTAACCCAGCACATCGGTAAACCCCTCGGCATGTTCGTTGAATTTATGACCGCATGAACACAAGCATGGCTCGCACAGGTTACTTGACGCAGGCAGCTTCCAGGCGATACAGAAAATAACCCGTGTCCATGGAGACGGTGTTTCAGTTTGGGTTGTGAGCCCACATGTATACTATTGTGTTTTTATTAACCATTCTTAGCATAATATTGTGATTATGGGCCGTTTAGCACAATATGAATGCAACCTGATGCAAGGCCATTGCGATACACTCCTCGATATTACTTGTATTACGACTCGAGTATGCTAACCAGCCCAAACGTTTAATCGGTCACAGCTAGTGTGTGTGTGGGGGGGGGGAGGGGGGATAATTTTAATCTGTTAATTTAAAAGTGTGTTAATTTCCAGATCACTGGTATACATGGTGGCTATGCGTTCATTCCCGTTCATGTGTTTGTGTGTATGTATGTGTATGTGAATTGGTGTTTTTTTTCACAACAATACTCACGTAATCATGGACGGAATCCCATGAAATGATCAGGGTACCTCGGGAGTGAGCCCATGATCCGGATTCAGGTATGTCATTACCGAATATTCACAAATGTGCAGTCACTATTGCAGAATGAATCCAAAAAATGGGCCGAATAAGTGAACGCCCACATGGCGGAGGCTTGTTTACATTAGAAAGTGAATTTTTAGTTTCGGAGATTAAGATAAGCCCATAAGGACATTGCAATTTATATACCATTTGTTAGTTAATGATATATTATCTGATAGATTATCAAAAGACCGGACTACTGGCACACACGTGATGCAGAGTCAACTTACATTTTTTTAAATCAGCAACCAGATTTTAATTATATTAGTTTAACAGAATTTTGTGAGAAAACTCATTACATGTGATCGGTGTCTGATTTTACGTTAGATTTGTCAGGGTTATATATCTGGAGAAATCGATATAATCTCAGCTATTGTGTGTTTGTGTTCATTGGTTAAGCTTTGTATTGAGTTGTATTTAATATTTTGTGAGTGTTGGCAGATATTTCTGTCATGCGGTATTTAACTGTCGGTGCGTTTGATTGGCCTTTTAGACAATTCTGTTGTTAAACGAAACTTATGGATCCATTTATAAATACAGTGGTTCCAGTAAGATTCTATATATATTAAATTCATCTCAGAAGGATCCATCAACACTGTCAGAAGCCCAATTAATTAAACCTTAGAGTGGTATACAGGAAGTACTAGTATATTTATGCATTGTTTATAGCGTGCTTATTGTCGATTCTAAATTAGTCTCACACTTCACGGAAAGTGTGACCTTTCACCTCTATTATTCAAAGTGCTGACACATAAAGAAGGAATGTTTTTCATAAAGGAGTTTAATAGCACGTGACGGCAGACACACAATACGTCACGGCCGGCCGTAGGCACGATATAGAGGCTTGCGCTCTGGGTCGTGGCATCTTTAGGGAACATGGATTCAAAAGGGCATTGTCTGCGCCCCAAGGGGTGTCCTTACACCCCCGTCCTAGCCCTAGAAACACATTTTCACGTTCATTAAATGTCACAGCTAAGTGGAGAGAGAATATCTGTTTATAATCGGTTGCCTGTTTTATTTAGTCTCTTACATATTACTTGAAAGCTTATGGGGCTTGATCAGTTTATTTATTCGATAAACAATTTAGGTGGGTAGACACATAGGTCCGACCGAGTGCAGAACCATGAAAAGGCTAACCAAACAGGCTTAAGAAAAGAAAAAAATTTGGACCAATGATGTAGCCGAATCCACACGATCCGTGTCCTAGTGCAAGTCAAAGTCCAGGCTACCCGAGTCTAAGTCCAAGTCGGAGTCTTTGAGGTTCGAGTCAAATAAAACCTCCTTATTAAAAGAAAATTTAAAACGGAAGTTTGTGATTACCATAAGTATTTCATGTTTGTTTACACATGAGTGTTATACCTAAGAGTGTTATATCACATTTATCTCCCGATGCAAAGCTTGCTATATATTTTTTAATGTTCTTCATTGTTATTATTTTGCACATGTATATAATTTACTTTATTATGTGACAGAGACTTCCTTTCTTTTGGACACAATATGAACCTGGTCTGATTTCTCGAGTCTCTACAAGTCCGAGTCCAGGATCTTCGAGCCCAACCCCAGGTCCGAGTCCAAGTCCCGACCCGAGTGTACTTTAGACACAGATTCTACAAACCAGGCAAAATTCTTAATACCAGCATCCCCCCCCCCCTTCCGGCATCAGATCAGTCCTCTATATCTCCCTCAAATACATACTCAGCCTCAGTAAACAGAGTAACATTATGTTGAAAACTGTATCAATGATACACTTACCTGGCCTTTGTTTCATCTCCGTGAAGCCCTGGGCCCAGAACCACTCACAATGTTGAACGTCAGCGCTGCATTTTCCCCAGAGCCCGCTGTACGTATACGCCGCGGCTCCCCCCTCTTTCACCCAAAACGGCGCCGCATAGCAGGCGAAATTTAACAAAAACGATAACAAATTTAGGATGAAACCCGATACTAATAATCCCGCTGACATGGTGCTTTAACAATCTGAAGTTATTTTATAATATCCACGAAGTATCCAATCTGCTGACCCGTCCACGGGAGGAGTTTGGGCGTGGCGAAAGCGTGTTCTTTACCGCATCAACAGGTAAACTTTATCCCCTTTCGCGCACCTGTACAACGTTGCCTAAGTGTTAGGAGACTTACAATGATCCAGGTAGCGACTAATTATCGGTAAGCATCCATGCAAGAACAATACACGCACCAGCTTCACATAGCTGCAGTTTTCTGTCTGTACATGCGGGCACGGTGAGACTGGAGCACGGTTTAATAGCTCCATATACACACGTACGGTGTGCATGGGTATATACTATAAAATCACCGAACCGTGAACACCGACAATCACACTTGGCAGGCTTCGTTATATCCATTCCGTTCATGTATTCATCAGTTATCACGGATCTCCTTGTGACATACAGGGGCGGACTTGTGGGGGGGGGGGGGGGTATGCATTGGTTCCGTCCCTTGACATCCCCCCCCCCCCCCCCCACCCAACCGTAGCACGCGTAAAGTGCCAAATTAAAGTTCAGTTTCAAGTAACTTAAATTTGTTTTTATTGTCCCGGATTCTTAGAAAAATAATTAAATAATTAAAAATAAGGTTAAGAATAAGTTTATATTCTTGTATAATAAGCGATTGATTTATGCTCCTTCTTGTAGCTTTCCTCGCCTTAAATCTATACCTATCAAACAACCGCAATAATGCAAGAAGTTATCAGGTTTTCCTGTCGTATAAGTCAGAAACCCTGTCACTACTGGGTGGAGAGAAGGCACAACTGTGATTAACACCTTGGGCTTGGGTCTTACGCAGAGGACGTGTCCGAACCCATTTTAGTGCGGCCTAAACATAATACCACGCTATGTTTTACACCACCCTCTAAGAAATGTTGAGTCGGCGAACTTGAGATTTATGAGACCCAATAACCGTTCTGAAGATTGGGTAAGAACCATTTACCGATCCCCAATGTCTGGGAATCTATTACAAAATGGCGAGATAGGTCAGACCACAATAACCGATCGGTCACCGGGTCAGACCAAACTTAAAAAGGATCAGATTAAAAGATGGCGCGCAATATATATATATATGTATGTATGTATGAATGTATGTATGTATGTAGTGATGTATGTGTGAGAATCACTTTCTCAAACTACCTAAAATACCTGGATATACCGGATAAAACCGTTCACTGTTAACCTATGTCAAAGTGGTATTTGAATGTACCGTAACCGCACAACTGTGAAGTTCTACAGACTGCCTATGCGTTATTGTGCCGATATAGAAATGAAAATGACAGGTTATGTGTGATGTGAGTGTATAGATTTTTTGCTCGCGAAAGTTATGTTTCATTGTCAAAAACCATGCACAGCCTTCATATACCATATCTTGGATCAGTGGCGTCAATTTATCAAGGGTGTCGGGTGTGGGGGGCGGACTCGCAGGGCTGGGTAGTGGGGATAACGGACATTGGAGGGTAGTCAATATATATATATATATATATATATATATATATATATATATATATATATATATATATATATACCTACATCTTTTATTATCTGTGCAACACATATCAAATTTATACAAATTTAGTATAAGGGTTTGAAATAAGTTATATGTTAATTTCTATAAACCATTTTAGATTTTAAAAAATATAACCAAAGCCGAATATTCTAATTGTTATTATATTTCATTTCCAATTTTTAGATATTATTCTCTCAATTTCAGGGGTAGATGATTACATTAACCTTCCCCTCTTGCTAAAAAGAAAGGGGGGGGGGGGTATATACCCTCACCCTCCCTGTATTGAAACCTCTGTCTCTGTCATTATTTTGGTTTAATAAGGACCAGCCATTCCCATCTGCATCTGTACAATAAATGGGTCTGCCCATGACAAAATTTCTTTCAAGGCATATGCATATATACAGGCATAGCTGGAAATTTAACAGATTGGGAGTTGTGTGTATACGCATTAGTTCAATGCCAGTCGCTAACTGTCAGATGGTTAGTAAAGCAAGCTACCGCAAAACCAGCTGCATTAATGAGTAATGAATGCATTCATGTCGAGGTGGCAAAACGGAATCAGGGAGCTTAATTTATTAGTATTCTAATGAATGCATACCTGAAAGTAACCTATTCCGATAGTATTTGACCATTGTTAGCTAAAGATAACCCATTGGACCTTTTGTAAAAATATGCAAAAAACCCCGGCAATTCTATACTGCGCACAGGTGTTTATAACATGTGGGGGCCAGCCAAAATAATTAAAACAATTCAACAAGGACATCTGGCGGCAAGTAAAACAAACCAGAGTTTTTGCAAAGGGCATTTTACAACTGGTCATATTTTAACTTCCGCACATATACGCCAAAGCACCTTTGGTTTCATGTTTTTCCTGTTTGTAAACATTGGTGCATGCATCGTGTTTACCATCAGCTTATAGACAAACAAGCTCACACATCCGTCTTATAAGCATAATAAGAACTTTAAATTTTCTAACAGGAATCACCGACAATTCATTGATATGTTCGGTTATTAAGCAAGAAATCACATAAGTAATATAAAAGGTTCGGGAATAGCTGACTTTAATTAACCCAGAAATGCAAAGATGACGCCTTGTACGATATAATCTATGTACATGTATATGGGAATGCTGTAGTCAAAGCTCGGAGCCCTTTCAGATGAACGTCCCAAGAGCAAACATAGTCGGGTCGGTGAAACCAAATTAAAGGTGTTCATACAAAATAATGGTTTAAAGCTTCTTGGTGTCATTGTGGAGTTGGCAAACACTTCTCTATAAATGGCTACGAAGTGATATATGTGTATAAATGTGAAGTTCTAATATCACGTAAAAAGACTTGTTTTGCTATATTTTATTTTTTAATATTAAAATTTAAAACTTACCTTAAAAAATCCCCTGCACGGTTTTTAGCGGATTTTGGATATGTTATTCTACAGACTTTTGCCGTGTCTTTTCCCATGTCGAACCCTCCAACCATCCGAGTAACAGATTCGGGTTTAAAATCAATATGAGATGAGAAAGTAGCCAGAGACCGCAAACCTCCGCTGAGGTCCTAATCAAATTACATAGCAGCACAGGAAATGTCTGCCACTGTTCAACATGTCAATCCCAGCTCACCTCCAGGACAAAGCCGAAAAATAATACTGCAGCATAGCTCCCTTTTAATGAAATAGCCGTATGTAACAATGGAAAGGAATTTTTTAAGAAATATGGTGATCCACATTACCGCCAATTTGTTTTCTGCATAAGGTTGCACACAGACAAACCAATTAACCTAGGGTAAAACACAACACCTCTGCAATCTAGTTGAGGCTAATAGTAAAGCGAAAGGCGAATGAGCACGACTTTGCCGTGTGTAACATGAGTGTTGTTTGTCGAGGACAGTGAGGGGAACAAGCCACAGGCGTAAATACTGACAGAACTGTCCGTATTATAAAAACTATGCATGTGCTGCCCATACAAACAGAATATTAAAAAATTATAACACTTTATATAACAAGCTTTGCTGAGCATCGGAAGTTGCAATAAATGTAATTACCCATTATGATTTAATAAAATGAACTAATTTAAACCTAATTATATATATATATATATATATATATATTTATATATATATATTAATCTGAAGATTCAAATATAATTTGCAATTGAAGGATATTTATATTGGACTCGGACTCGAACAAGGTGGACTTGGACTCGAACCTCAGTCACTCGGACTTGTACTCGTGTGGCCTGGACTTTGACTTGGACTCGAGTGGCCTGGACTCGGACTTGGACTCGAGTGACCTGGACTTTGACTTGGACTCGGGTGGCCTGGACTCGGACTTGGACTCGAGTGGCCTGGACTCGGACTTGGACTCGTGTGGCCTGGACTCGGACTTGGACTCAAACTCGGATGGTGTGGACTCGATTTCATCAATGATACGTGAAACATGAAGAAACTATAAAAAAAAATTGAAAGTGTCTCAAAATCAAAATGGTAAAAAATATGCGTTCTGTTCCCCGGTAAAGTGAAGGGGACAGAAGGTATGTCATCCCTCACTCCAAAAAGGTGAGGTGCCCCCTTGAAACAATTAAGGTGCATGGTGTGTAGGAATGTTAATGATGTGACTGTTGGCGTCCCTTCGGTCAGGGTGTAGGCGTGGGTGTAACGCTTGCAGGGTCACGCTTCCACCCGTTTTCTGCAAATAGTGCCATGTCAAAGGTGAGAGTGTCAAAGGTCAAACACCGTGTGGGACAACGGGTCACGCTCTCACGCTCGACGACCACGGTAATCAAAGTGTGTTTGTTACATTTCTTTAGTTCAACGTCCGAACAGAGAGGCTGAGAGATCGCGTAAACAGCGCCCCTGAAGCTACTGGATTTACAAACATGGTTTAAAAGGCATTGGAAGGCTCTCAAAATAGATGGACAGGGGGTGTGGAACAGACTATAACACTTTACTATACACACACGAGTTTTATGTAGCTCTTAGGAATACTTAATTATGCGAGTATTATTATTTACAACGGTATTTTAACCTTTGAAAAACATGCTAAGAGTAATATGGTACAGGTTTTCAAGCGAAATAAATGTTCACTTTTAACTATAGTTTGTATAAAGTATTCTTCAAAAACTGTCCGTTTAAACTGGAACTCTCTGGATGTGCATTATAACATTAACTCACAACAGGGGATTCCGGGGTATTCCCTATTTCATCACGCATAAAATGTTGATATTAAATGTCAGATGTTTACACCAGGTGCACACGCTCAGTTCGGAATATGTAAGCTTTATTTTTGCGTTGCTCTATGTTTTCAACTATATTTAACTAGATATTTCTTGGCACCGCAGGTGCCATAGTATCGCAAGAAAATTAATCCCCCCTTAAAGAATAACCCCCTCCCCCCCCCCCCCCCCCCACCTTCAGCAGAATTAATAACACTTGGCAAGCGAACATGGAACATCTATCACTTGAGAAATAATATTTTTCGCCAAATACGGGGGCAAATTCGCTCTTATGAAAAGGGATAAATTTATACGGTCAGGTTGGTGGCGCCACCTGTCTGGTTTACGAGAAAACTCTCCAAGATGGATGTATATGTCAAATTAGAGACCAACACATTGAAGGACACATCAGATATGAGCAATTTTCATCTAAAAACAAATGTACAGATCGACACCACACAAAAAATGGCAGATGGCGCCACCAGTCTTGCATACAGATAGAGGAGGCCAAGATCTATGGTTGATGAACAGTTTAAGATCAATACAGCACACAACTCCTAAGAAAAGAGCATTAATTTATTCTACAAAAAAAGGAAGGTAGGTGGTGCCACCTGTCTGGTCTACGAGAAAAATTTTCCACGATTAATAGATATGGCAAATGTAAGGACAATACCTTGAACCACTCTGGAGATATGAGCAATTTTCACCGAAAGCACATGTACAGATTGACACCATGGTAAAACGATTGCAGATGGAGCCACCAGTCTTATGTACAAGATGGAGGAATCCATGATCTATAGATATGCACAATTTCAGGCCAATAGAGCAAATCACTCCTCAGAAAAGGGCATTATTTTAATCTACAAAAACGGGAAGGTAAGTGATGTCACCTGACTGCTTTACGAGAAAACTTTCAAAGATGGATGGTCATGCCAAATTTCAGACAAAAAACTTGAACCACTTCGGAAATATAAGCAATTTTCACCAAAAGCACATGTACAGATGGACGCCACGGCAAACGATTGCAGATGGCGCCACCAGTCTTGATTAAAAGATGGAGGAGTGCAAGATTTATGGATAAGCACAATTTTAGGCCAATAGAGCAAATCACCCCTCAGAAATGGGCACTAATTCATTCTACATAAATGGGAAGGTAGGTGGCGCCACCTGTTTGGTTAACTAGAAAACTTTCCAAGATGGATGGACATGCCAAATTGGAGACCAACACATTGAAGGACTCATCAGATATGAGCAATTTCGACCCAAAGCACATGTACAGATGGACGCCACGTCAAACTATTGCAAAAGTCGCCACCAGTCATGAATACAAGATGGAGGTATCCAAGATCAATGTATATGCACAATTTCAGCCCAATCAGTCTATAAGTTTTAGACTTTTAAAGCTCACAGTACTGTCAAGTGGCAATGATGGGGTATTAAAAGGCACGAAAACAAGAGAAAGACAGAAGATAGCGCCACCTTTCTTCCGCAAAATAACAAGCTATCCAAGAACTTCGGTCAATTTGCTTTTTGCACCAATCCATACATCCCTTGTTGAGATATTTATGATTTTGTTTGATTTTAATCATATATTGCAATATTCAAGGTCAAGGCCACTCTCATAGGAAAGGTCATGACCCCAATTTAAAAATACAGCATCATCCCATAACCGATGTTTGTGTATATGCATAATATGAAAGACATCTGTCCATAATTTTTTTACTTATAATGCTCACAGTATTGTTCAGTGGCAATGAAGGTGGTATTAAACAGCACAAAAACAAGAAAAGGATACTAGGTGGCGCCACCAGTTTCCGGTACATGGCAACACTATCCAAGATCTTCGGTCAAGTTGAATTTTGGAACAATCCATGCAAGATTTCTTGAGATATATAAGAACTTGTATGATTTTCCCCAAAAATGGACCTATTCAAGGTCAAGGTCACTCACCTAGGAAAAGGTCATGACCCCATTTTGAAATAGTCTTCGTCCTCTCACCCATATCTATGTACATGTCAAGTTTGGTAAAGATCCGTGAAAAATATTTTGAGTTTTCGCGTCAAAACGAAATCTCTACGGCGGCGGCGCGCGGAGACGGCGAAACCGTGCCTACACCATAGTATCTCCAGACTCTCGATTGATTCATTTTTGAAAATATACTTATGAGGTACAAATTTAATGCAGTATAAGGGAAATAAATAACCAAAGTTTAATGATGTTTGCTGGTTTAAGACGATCTTTAAGTTCTTTGTGTCGGTCGGTGGGTTGCAAATGTAAGCTTTGTGCCGGCCGGCAGAAGCCCGTCCCGGCTACCCCCGTCCGGGGATGACTTTATTCATTTTTGCTTTTCTTCAACTATATTTCTTTCTTGTTGCAAAATGAAATTTTCAAGTGTTTATTGAACCCAAATTTAAAATTTCAGTCTGAGAGTAGACACAAAAATGACAGAGAAAAAAAGTTTTTGAGATATTGTTATTAAATTTCAAAATGTTACAAAATTACGTGGAAATGAATAAAAGATTTGAATATATATATATATATATATATATATATATATATATATATATATATATATATATATATATATCATAAGTAAGATAACGTACTGTGCCAGGTTTAAAATAATGTATACTTTATGGGATCTAATATGCATTTAAAAATTTAAAACTTTCTTTCCAAAGCTTCTTTATCTGCAAGCTGTAGGTAAACACGGTATATATGTTTACAAACAGAATAAAAACAAATAACCTTAGTGGTTGGTTGCATAATTGCGGAAGCTGAAATGTCACTACGGCCTTTGTAAAACACTGTTTCGTTTGATGTGCCGCCATGTTTCCTTGATGAATGTTTTTGGTTTGTTTTCGAGGGCCGCCCACATGTAATAAACACCGAGGTAAAAACAAAAGGAACAGCCTGTGTGCAATGTGATCGGCGTTTTCTTTCATATTCGTTTAATAAAAATAAAAAATAAAAAAAGTCTTTTGAATCCTAATTCCTACTCACAATATGAAAAAGATATATTATGATGTATAATTTGCTTTTGAACGGGTGATAATTTAACTGAATGTATTTTTTTTTCATTTTTACCGTGTACCTTAATTTATGTGTAAAACCCAGTGTGATTTCAAATTTGTTAGCTCTATGTGCTAGTTCAGTTTGCAGCCAAAAGATGGCAGCACTATCGGAAAACATAATATTCACAGAAATACAAGTTAACTTCACGAACTTAATTACAATTTATTTTTTCCTTAACGTAATTTGTCCACAATTTGGCACAGATATTTTTACTGAATTAATTTCATGATAATCTATTATGTAACATTGAGTGGAAGGCTCGAGATCAAAAACAGTTTTATTGATGGGAAGAACTATTATATATTTGCACTGGTGGTTCAAGATGTTTGTGTTGTACTCTTTAATTTCGTGTATGTATGTGTGTGTATCCAGGAAATGCATGGTATGCGACACTGAGCTTCACGTATGAAGTTTTGTTCTTTTCACCTTCTCCAACGAAGGTGGCAGATGATTATGTGTACGTCCGTGTGTGTGTATAGATGTGTTTGGCCTTAGCCATATCTTTGAAAGTTCAGGATGGATTTCGATAAAATTTACGGAATTAAAGGGCAGAAAGAAAAAAAAAAAAAAAATATGGCACGGATCGGGAGAAGAAATATGTGGATCTGGATCCAAATTCATCAAAATTCGCTCCTTTTTCGGCTGCTGTTTTGTCTGTATCCGTACACAATCTCCAACTTTTTCAAGATTGCATTTAATTTTTGCATTGATACAGAAATACAAATTCTTCCAGTTTCTCTAATAACACTCATCGTTTATAAACATGAAACATTAATAATAATAATAATAATATATATATATATATATATATATATATATATATATATATATATCGGTACGTCTTAATTATTTTTTTCCTTTGTTAAATAAAAAAGGGATGATAAAATAAAGACCAAAATTATGACCATGGTTTAATGCGACCATAATAAGTATTTATTTAATCACAATGGAAATATATCCTTATCATGAGCACAAAACTATCAACATGTACCCATACTCGTAAGTCACAGTGTTTGTCACAATCAAGTCACTCGGTCGAAGGGGGGTAAAGAAAGAGCATTATCCTTGGATGTGGCAACTTTGGTTTTACAATTTCTTCTCTTCTACATAAACCACAGGCACGTACCAAAATGTGGACAAAAGATGCACACAGGCGCAACGTAAACTGCTGGATAATGCCTGATCTGCTGGTCAATGGTTTGTCTTCCCATTTTGTAATACAGTTAACCTCGAAATTACGACCACCATCGGGAACACGATGAATGGGACGCCTTTGCGAGGTGGTCCTTAAAGCGGGGTTTTATATAAAGAGTGTAAAAGAATCGGGACCCGTAAAAGCGGTCGTTGTTTTGAGGTGGTCGCTACAAGCGATAGTCGTTAGGCGAGTTTTACTATGTATACCGTAAACAAAAAATGGCCTTTGAATACACCACGGTTTGTTTCAAATTGTTTGGTTTACATTCAGCTTCTACTTCGGAATCAGGGATTAAAATGGCAACATTTGTATAATGTTTGATGCACTTCCAGTGCTGAAGGCATCATGATAGTTTGATTTCTAAAAAAGAGTAAAAAATCGAGACTTGCATGTCTTTTTTCTCAAATCTCAAGCTCCGTGTAGTTTTAATAAAATGACATCACAGCCAACCAGAGCCTGCCAAAGGATTAACTGCACCACCTTGTCTTGACAGCTTCTCGGGCTTACCATATTACGTAACATCGTGGCATCTTGAAGAATGCTTCTAGAGTTAGTTATGTAAGACACCGACAGATGGCAGAAACTGCCTATAACACTACGTCCGTTTTACCCAATAATGATATTAATAATGATATTTCAGACAGGCAAATGTGTCTCCTTAACATTATTATACGGAAATGTTCTAATATATGTCATTCGAAAACAAAATGATTCCAGCTACATTGGACGCTAATCCCCTTAATCGTTTCACTAACCCCAGGCAACCGAGCGAATGTTAATATCGAGCCCAGGCAATATTTATAAGAGACAAACAGAAAGAGCAATCTTTCTGAGAGCAAGGTCTCGCTATCTTGAGCGGGGAACTTACTTCAGCGGACATCATGGTCTGCTATAACATTTAAAAAAAAACGCGCTTGTGGTGAGGTCGAAATCACAACGTAACGACAAACATACATGTATATATAATAACGATCTTGATAACCCCAAGAATGAATGGATGGATTCCCTGCACAAATGTAATTGATCTCCGTTGACTTGGACTCGAGTTCATTTCCTTAGGGACTGGTGGACTTGGGCTTCAGGGTATTAGATTCGGACTTGGACTCGGAGTTAAGAACTCAAGAAATCAGACTCAATGTATCTCGAGTCCAATCCATAAATATTAAAACTCTGTCACAAACTATGAAGACTTATATGCCTATGCGACAACCATATTAGTACACTGCTAACAGAATATTACCAAAATATGCTGTATAGGAGAGGTTTTAGCTCTGCACTGGGAGCTGAATGTAATCAAACATTCGTGAAAAAAAATGTGTAAGCTGACATGGAGATTCTCATGATAATCTAAAATTTCCTTTTTAATTCATTTTAATAATGAGATTTGAATTTGACTCGGACTTGAGACTCGGAGTCAAAATCACAATGACTCGACCTGAACTCGCACGTCAGGAAATTGCACTCGTACTTGATTAATGTGGGGCAAACTACATCACACAACTCCGTTCTTACTATTGAGTAAAGGTGTAAAGAGACCAGCAAAATACACACCAACCATGTAACAAACCAACCAACCCAACCAACCAACCAACCAAACAGCTGCGATAAATATATTGCAAATTCTGGTCTAGGTGTTATAAAAAATATTCGAGTTCCCGGAGCACACAAAATCATTCCGGTTCATAGCATCAATATGTTTTAGTTCAAATGCTTATCCGGTCCGAGTAACGTTTCACTTTAGTTTCTCTTCCCAACAAAAGATGGCGCTGCAGTCAGCCACCGTAAATCCCTTTTTCTTTTTCCACCCCCCAAACTCTCCTCAACTGCGATTCTATATATACGGTTTATTATGCGCTTGGTTGTTTGAGCCAAAGTGTTTAACGCACAGGGCACCTGACTGGCAACCTAAAATTGGTTATAGACGTTAACCCACACCGAAAAGAATCTAAACTGTGCTTAGATACGCATAGATATGTTCCCGCAAGCTTGGGTGCTTTTGTAGCATTAAGATGTGTACCCCTAACAGGATGGCAACCTTGTGTTGTAAAATACAGATGTATAGCTATATGTAGATGTGTGCCATGGCAACCGATCGTCCAGTTTAGTACAACCAAGATGTGAACATATAATTTAACTCGAGATAGATTGGTTTTGAAACGTATAGGATATACAGTCGTGACTTGATTATCCGACAAGTAATATCAATCTCATATTTATGTCGGATTACTGGGCTTTAGGATTTATATATACTGTAGTTGGCCTTTTATTCGCGAGGGTTTCAAATTCGCGAGTGTCGCAAAATGGAAAAAAATCGCGAAAAATAAAAAACTTCGTAAAGAGAGGCTCCGTTGTATTCTATTCGTGTCCTCATTGATAGGTATGATATCTACACATTGAGCGTCGAAAGTCAAAAGGTTGATATCACAAATAATATGAAACCGTTTATATTATCTTCCCTATTAAGCACCGGTCACAACCGGGATACGGCGCCGTACGGCGAGTGTTTTTGGCTATTCCGTGCGGTTGACGTACGGAAACCGTGCGTTTTTCGAAGGCCGCAGGGACTCCGCAACGACCGTAACTGACTTTAGTGCAAGCGCTTAAGTTGATGCGGCGGCCGTGCGTCAGGCAGCCATCTACGGGCTCCGTACGGGCACCGTACAGTAGACGTACGGATGTCGTATGCTGCCCGTGCGATTTTTAACGCCTACTCGGCTACCCGAGGGACGTACGGCGTACCTGCGGCGGCTGTCGTAAGGTATCTTGCTTCCGCAAGGTTAACTTGGGGCGCCTGCAGGGTTAGCTTTCTTCACCGTGCGAAGGCCGTGAGAATGAGGAAGACAACTTGTCGTTCCCTCACGTCGGCCGCACAAGGATTCCAGCGTTTTCAAAATCCGAACGGTGATCCACGGTATGCGATGACCGCAGCGGGTTGTGACCGAGGCTTAAGTAATCCTGCTGTCCGAAAAACCGTACGGTACTCTACGGTGTGCGGTGACCGCAGCGGGTTGTGACCGAGGCTTTATGGAGAAAATTTCAGTTCGTTTGATTTGATTTGGTAACCTTAAAAATTATGAAGACTTTGAGCGCTTATCAGATAATTCATATAATAATGCATACCCTCTGGATAGTATACTGTTTGGTAAGTTCGCGAAAATGGAACCTTGCGAATATGAAACAAACCACAATATGTACATAACTGATTCAGAATGTTCTATGACGGACTCTTATATTTCACCAGTGCTCCCATCTGGAGGCTGCACACGGAACTAAAGATAACTCGCAAGAAAAAAAATGTTGCTCTCTCATTCAAATGAGCTGGAGTCAATGTATTGTTTTTAATGATTGTCTTTTTATTATTCTTCTTGTTATCGAGTTTTTGAGAAGAGAGTCTCCACGATTTTATTAAAATAACACTGCATTATACAGAAAGTGCTAGAATACTTTGCCATTAACTGTGGTACAGATATAGCGTCATATCGACCCTCTGGCATTACGACAAGATTACTGGTGGCAGAGTGTCATCTAAATCTGAGGAACGCATTATAAGGCCTTAAGAAGATGCAAATATTTTCGTCATTTCTGACAACGTTTCATGGCCTACGGGTTCACTGTTAATCAACATTAACCAAGGTAATCGTTGGCTCTTTTTTGGTGTACTTTCTAATAATACCAAACATGAGCCAGAAAAGTTCCGTTTTAAACCAGAACATTGGTAAACTCCTCGGCATGTTTGTTGAATTTATGACCGCATGAACACAAGCAAGGCTCGCACGGGTTACAGGACGCAGGCAATGCAGGCGATCAAGGAAATGATCCATGTCCATGGAGACGGTGTTTCAGTTTTGGTTGTGAGCTGACATATTTACTATTGTGTAAATTCACAATTCTAAGCATAATATTGAGATGATGGGCCGTTCAACACAATATGAATGCAACATGACGCAAGACCACTGCGATATATTCCTCGATATTACTAGTATCACGACTCGAGTAGGCTTACCAGCCCAATAATCCGATTGCCTAATGTCATGAGTCGGGTTGTCACGGCTAGTACAGATACGGAATTATATGAAAATTCTTTCGGGTTTTTCTGTAATGTAGGTAATGAATAGTGTAAGTTTGTAAACGATTCTTACTAGCGACATCTTTTATATTATATGCAGTGTTATGTATATTCTTGTTGCCTTTATATTCGACGGTTTAAATTAATTGCACTGGGACCCAAGGGACATCGAGTTGGATTTTTTTTTAATTAGTGGTAGATTATTTCGTCTGATATATTAATATTACCAGTCTTGGAACGTGAAAGATTTATAATTATTCACAATACCAGTCTTGGGACGTAAAATATTTGAAAAAAAAAATTATAAAAGCACACGCAAACACGTGAACATTAGTCCAAAAAGAACAAAAAGAAATATCAAATAAAACGTGTTTACTACATAATGAACATATATATAAAATGAAAAACATTACAATTTAAATGTACAAATTGAACAAATATATATAAAGCAAAATTTACAAAGTAATGTACATAATCTGATGACAAATTCTCTGCTGAAAAAAAATCCGTGCGGCTAGCCTGTTTTCATCCGTATGGTGAATCCAGCACTGTGGCGGCATGCCAAAGATTCTCCAGTATCTTATACCTTTCTGCGGCGTCTGGTTGCTGTTCGAAGCACCTGATCGCGGCCTGAAGACCATATCTGGCATAAGCCCTCTTGTATTTACGAAGGGGGCGCACCCCTATCAATTTTAATTACAAGAGAAATAAAATCTAATATCCAATTATAAAAATTTAAAATTTATAAAAAAAAAAAATCTTCCCACGGTTTTTTTTTAAATGTAAACCTCATCATGAAGCTGTTGGGATAAGTTTTCAGAGTCTGTTTTTAAACATTTTATTTTCTTCAGGGATATGAATATTTAATGGACACAAGAGAGATATTAAAAAATTGGCTGTGCATTAAGAACACTTGAGAATCAAGTTTTAAATTATTAAATGTGTCCCTTCCCCCAAATTTCCCTCAACTTTGAAGGGGATCCATGCAAGTGAAATTTCATTTCACCATGTACAAATAGATTTGTTGCCATTGATGATAAAAATCCATATTCAATTAGCCCTGTGCATGTATCAGATATCGGAACAAGCCCATTTAAAATGTTTCTCCGGCTGGATCCACTCTATTGATCTCTATCTGCAACATATTCACTCGACGTAGTTCTTTGATAATGATAAATTTAACTGTAAACTACTCAATTCTTAATTTCTAATTGCATAAATATAACAAATTATAAATATATCAATAATTAGGAATTAATTAATTTCACTGCTTAAAGAATAAAGGACCCTCCAGAAACCGCAGTTTTGTTATTTTATTTTTCTCGGGGTTATCATGTATTACCTGAAATCGTATTTCAAATCGAACCAATCTAACAAATGTTTGGGTCAAACTGTTTTAGGAAATGGTATATTATTTCGTCTTTTTTATCATTCAATACTCATTTGAAATTTTTTTGCATAAAACAGATAATGTATTTGAAAACTTGACTAATCATTCAGATTTTGGATAAAAGCAATTGCGTGTAATCGTATTTTTATTATTTTTATTCTCTGTTGGAATTATCATGCATAAATTGGACACTGTATTGAAAATTGATGTTATAAAGTATTGTGCGGAATAGTTAATAGCCTAATCAACGGGGACGATCTCCACTCGAAGCTAATTTCATTCTCGGGATCGTCAACGACCTTTCAATAACAGATACTTAATCCTTCCTGGTCAGCCATCGTGCTTTATTAAGGGCATTCTCCCATTTATATTAAAGTTCACTGGTTACAAATCTGTCCGTGTCCCGCTGCCTATGGTAATTAAATACGCCGTATGGATGATCCAGCTGATTATTGCAGATTACCGGGATCCGGAATTCACTTACCATCGGGCCAATTTCTTTACCCCCTGGTGGTGAAGTTTTCTTCCGCATTAGTTTGCCTTTTTATGGTTAAAACATGTTTGCGACGGATTTTCACAAATGCAGTGGGACTATTGGTTTGGATAAGTGATGTAGTCGAGTCCACACCATCCGGGTAATCGTGTCAAAGTCCCAGTCCTTGAGGCTCGAGTCCAAGTCCACCTCAATTGAGTCTTTCAGAACACGAGTCCAAGTCCGAGTCCAATACAAAAATCCTTAAAAGCAATTAAAAATGGAAAAATCAGATTATCACGTACATTTTTAGGTTTTTTAACACATGCTTTTACCATAATGGTTTATTACTCTAATAGCTCTGAATGCTTAGCAGAGTCTGGTGCATATTGTGTTATTATTTTGTAATATTCTGTTCGTAGTTCCCACATATACACAAGTCTTTATAATATGTGACATAGTACTTTTCTATTGGACTCCAGATGGACTTGGCCTGATTTCTGGAGTCCTTATCTCCGAGTCCGAGTAAAAGTCAGAGTCCAGGGCCCTCGAGTCAAAGTCCGAGCCCCTAAAAACAGTGGACTCAAGTCCGGGCTCCAGTCCTACACCACTGGTTTGGGTATGAGGACATATCTAGGAAGTCCGGTGCAGATTTAATGTCATCAATGTAAATTCAGTATCTTTCTTTAGGTGGATCGCATCCCTTCTTCCCTTATTATCGCTCTTAGTGTATCCTTGGTGACATGTGTTCGGCGGAGCTTCCATCGGTTTGATTAATGACTTTCGCAAAACACACAGAAATGTCGTTAAATAACTTCGTATACATGTACGTTCTCATTTGCAATCCTTATTCCCTGGCTTGTGTCATGGAAATGTGGCCCCGGAATCTGGATGATAATTTCCCTTTCAGGATTTATCAGCATGTTGAAGGGGACGCTTTTGAACAGTTCAAGTCTTAGCGTATAAACAGTAGGGACGATATTTTAAAGTATTTTGGAAAATTCAAGAAAATAAGACTAGGTACAATTTTAAAGTGCGTTGTATTATTTTTATAGGAATCTACAAAATAGCCACGATGTATATATTAGGTGGAGGACCAGCGCTAGTAGGCATATTCAATCGAACCTAATATACCGACTCAGAATACGCCGGTATATTTACCTTTAACGGGAAAAGAGCGTTATTCCGATTCTTACGACAGTTTCGTATGTTTTGTGAATGAGAGGTCTCCTTCAGTTTTAATTTCTTGAGGATTTTCGTATAGAATAATGGGACGGTTGAATAAAGACTTTTTATTAATGGCCTATTTTGTTATGAGACGAAAATCAGTTTGCATATTTAGTTTCGTACAAATAATGAAACGGCTGAATGGGTGAGTTCTTATACTATTTTAGTTATTAGGGAACCGCAGGGTATGGCAGCAGCCATGCGGGGTTGTCATTTAAATCTCATCCTCAATTTCGTATAAAATAACGGAACGATTGAATGTGTAGTTCTTATGAACGGCCTTGTCGATGATGAGGGAAACACGTGAGCAGACGACAGGAGTCATGTCCAATGCAGCTGTTGCCGACTCACTACTCTCAATAATTCATAGTAGCTTGAATCTATTGTCGAGCATACGAATAAATTTTGCCATAAATTGATATTATTGAACGCCCTGGCATCATTATCCTACGAGCTACCAAGATGGGGCTGATATTAGCCCTACGTCAGCTGTCTGTGACAAGCTTTGTAATGCCACACTTAGTGTCCAATGACTCGTTTTGTCTCCTCGACTTATTAAAGGCTTCTGTATTTATTGACCGGAGATAAGTTCGTAAACAGTGGCCACTTGTACCTTCCCAACAACATGTGTATATGTAAGACAAACAGCTGGCCCTATACATTGTCATTTATACCTCAGGCCGCTATATTGTTAAAGTAGCCATGTATGCAGGCGCCGTGTTATAAGAAAGGCACACGCCATATCTGTACACATGTACATACAGTATATATACTGTTGCCAATGGTGGTAGCGCCGTGTGTTTATAAAACATAAGATATCGGAGACTGAAAATGAGGTTTGTATATATTATGATACCAGCAATTCTTAACTTATCCATATACATATATTATAGGACTATATATATGCTGCTACCAATGATGGTAGAGCACCGTGTGTCAATAAAACATCAGATTTCGGAGAATGAAAACCAGGTGAATATATATAATGACGCCAGCAACTCTATAACTTTAATATATGTATTCATGTAACTATTGAATACCTCCGAAAATTTATAATTTATTTGGATTTGAAAGATCAAATTGTGGGAAATTAGTGTTCAGACGATGTCCCATTGTCTAAAAATGTGTTCTGTGTCAGGGCTGATAGTAACGTCGATACTTAGTTTCCCTAAACTGGCGTCACAAGGTCACACGTGCAGGGGCGGATCCAGGATTTAGGAAAAGGGGGGGGGTTCCAACCCAGGAGGACTAATGAAAATACTAAAAAAAAGGTCATCACGTCTGGAAAAGGGGGGGGGGGGGGGGTCCAGGCCGCAAAATAACGTCTAAAACCCCTTAAAAAAAGTTGCTTCGGGTGAAAAAGGGGGGGACCGCCCAACCCCCCCCCCCCCCCGGATCCGCTTCTGACGTGTTTTAATAAAATTAACCAGTGACATTATCTTAAGTTTAAAGCCTATGGTACCTAAATTATTAAATTGTAAATAATAGGTTAATTTTGTCTTTCGTGTATGACCTCTTTATTGAAAAAATAATCGTTCTTGTTTGATAAAGGTATTGACCTATAATTATCTGATTTCGTCGATGACACGCCTTAGCCTTATTTAAAGAACGATGATTTTACATATGCTTATTTTGCTAATCAAGTTATAGTTTACAATAAATAATTTATTATATCGTGCACGGACATATATGGTAGATTCATATCGATGTATATGCATATATATTAGTTCAAACGAACAAGGCAGTTACATCTCATGTAACATTAACAGTTTCACTAGCACATGCTTTGGTAATGGGCGTAGATCATTGGTCTATTAAGGTGGCAGGACCCCCCCCCCCCCCACCCCGAATGACTTGACTTTGTTTCAGTTTTTCCTTTGCACTGAACAATTCAATGCATTAATAACCACTAAAGTAAACATTTTCTGAAAGCTAAGAAGATTGTCTACATTTTGATAAAACCAACTTTGTTTTGGAGAAATATGTTTGAATTTATAAGCGTTTTAAGTTAATTTTAATATTTAACCAAAATAGTTTATTTCAGCACATCTAAAGCAGATTTTCAAATTAATCGAAAATTAAGATAAAAACCCCAAGGCGTTTTTTAAGCTCAGTTGACGTTCTGAGCTATAATGATCAGTCTTTGTCCGTCTGTCCGTTAACTAGGCAAAAATCGTAACCATTCAGCCTAGAATCTTTTAATATTATCATCCAGGGAGGTCCATGGAAAATATCTTTGGAAACCTGAAATTAGGTCTCTGTTACCCATATTCTTTGAGCTATAGAGCTTGTAAATACCCCTCAGTATAATGAAAAATTTGATACAAAACCTCCAGTTTCTGAACAACTAATGCATTCATTACAATGATTCTTTGCATGCTCATTCATCATGGAGTGTTTCATCAGTTCCTGTATACTGATTTTTTTTAATATTTTATGCATTTTCTTTAAATTTTTATTTTTGAGACATTCAAAGATGCGGTCGTCTGATAAAAGAAAACTAATTTTAGTTTTCACAGGGTCATACTATTGCTCAGCTGCAAGAAGGTCGTTGACTCAAGCTATACGCATAAACGTATTTATCTTTCATGGATTATACAAATAATTATTATAACTAATCGAGGCACTGTCCATGGCTCAGGTGGTGGCGTTCGGTATTGTTAAAAGGTGAACGAAACCGGAGAACCCGGAGAAAACCACCGGCCTTAGACGGGCAACTACAACCCACTCTCATAGCCCACTTTGACTCAAGCTAGTTCGATACAATGATAATTTGATGTATTATCATTGTCATAAGTATGCATATTACATGTAATTACATTAACTTGTTCAATTATTGTGAGCATAATTATTGCTGGTAGTTATGTCATTGTTGCTTTTGTATTATTATAATTATTACTATTATTATTATTATTATTATTATTATTATTATCATTATTATTGTTGTTTCCATTATTATTATTATTATTATTATTATTATTATTATTATTATTATTATTATTATTATTATTAATATTATTATTATTGCTGTTATGGCAATTATTATTATTATTATTATTATTATTATAATTATTATTATTTTTATTGCTGTTATAGCAATTATTATTATTATTATTATTATTATTATTATTATTATTATTATTATTATTATTATTATTATTATTATTATTATTTATGTAAGCACTATAATTCGTGAGTTATTCATCATATAGACCCTCTAAGTAACCAGGAAACATGGTCAGTTATTACATAATAATTGAATCAGACAGGCGTGATAAGTGATACCCCTCCGCATGAGGCCCCACAGACTTTAAATGCTAACCAGAACAGGTGATTTTTCCGGTTTATGCGTCAGCGCGCAGGAATATCCCTAATGAAGTCCCAGAACACCAGTTTCATTCTCGCGTGTTTACCGACAAGCGCCATTTTGCGGTGACTTCGTGTGGGTTTGTTCAATGAGGCGGAACCAGCGGCTTTTGTACCGCAATGACTCGAAAATGACGAGTCAGCGTGCTTTGGCTGGTTCCCGGATCTCCCCGGTGCCGTGAATGGTCATGCGCAGAAAATAGACAATCACGTCACGGCGTGTCAGCAGACGGGACGGCTATTTCTGCCATCCCCTGCGTGTTCCGTGTCTGATCAAGGGTTAAATATCATGTCTGACAACCACACGGGGACACGCGGGCAGGTGGAACTGAAAATGACGTCACCAGTTAGATCATATTGTTACAATTAACCTGTTTCGATGCGGCCGCTCAAATAATGCGTTATATATCCACTTTTTTTTTAAGCCATTCAGTTCACAAATTTGAACTCTCGCAAGCAGCACTAGTAAAAAAAATAATTTATTTGCCAACGTAATTTTTCAATCATTCATTTTCTACCTATATTTAAAAAAAAGTGTATATCTTAATTACTTTACACAAATTTTACAATTATCCTTAAGTAATTTATGCCCCTTGGTGTTCAAAAAGCACACTATACTATATTTAGTTTTTGGAGGGAAAAAATTCTGAAAAAAAAACATTAGATTGCATAGATGTTCTCTTCAAAATGACTGGGAAGCGTTATAATAGTCTGTACCGAACATTTTATTGGAGCACGGAACATGCTTTGTCCAGTTCACGTTAATATATAGGAATTATAGTGAAATACCGCCGTTGACTGGTTATATGAAAATAAGCTATATAAGCTAAGGTTCACGCGGTATACTTGTTTTCACTCTGTTGTCACTCTGTTCACAGAGTGATAATAATTTTTAATAACAGCACAGACAAATTGTTAATTAAAATGAAATATTATGAATATACTACACAATTTGTAAAATTAACGGTGCATTACGGTTTATCAAAAGAAGTTATTGTGTTGAAACAAAGGTAGCTTTATCAAAAAGAAAGTTAACTATATACATCAATCTCTATGGAATGAGGTATGTTGTCTTAACGAAGAAACTCTTGTCTTAATGGAGAAATTACAAAATGTGAAAACAATCTTTAAGTATTAACGTTCCCTTAAAGTTTATAAGAGGATAATACCATTTTAAGAAGCCCATGATATGATAGATAATATATCCGCCAAGTCCTCCCATATATCTTGAACTGCACCTTTTTTTCACGGAATGTATGATGTTTACCTTAAGATTTGACCTGATCAGAATAGTATATCGTCGTAATTCAAATTTGCTTATTACATTAATAAAGTTAATTGGGTTAACCATGCTTAACTATATTAGAGCGGACATAAGATTTCATTATGTGACATTCGAAATCATGCCGGTCAAGCAGCTATAAACCAGCTAATTACTCTTTGCCGTGTTATGGTCCGTGACGTCACGTGTGTGCTGGTCATTAAAGTGTCCACTTCCTATAGACCAGCATGGTTGGGTGGACACTAGGGTGGATACTCGAAGTGACAGTGGGTGGGGCTGATCCCTCCCCGGTCAACATTTGGGGTCGTCAATTAAGCGGATGACGTTGGACCCGTGTCGGGAAAGGGGGGATCTATGTAGCCATCTGTGACATATGTGGGGTGAATGACATGGTGTCGACATGTAAACAAACTTTTTCAGCTGTATACCAAGCCCCGTAATTACTTTGAATAGAATCTCTTATAAATAGGAATATCGTTAATCACGCCTTTAACGTCGTTGTCATTCTGTTGCCTATATAGCTGATAATTATTAGTTAAACATATACTGCTTTTCCTGTAGAGGTCAACGTTTCCCAATTATATTAAAGGTTACGGGCATAAGACAGAGTGTTTTCATGCCCAATGTAAAGACTTCAGTTTATCCCTATATCAGGTTACCCACGGGTGATCTGGATTCGATATCACATTAACCCCGGGGTAGTCTGAACCTAATTTAAGGTTACCCCCCTCCCCCCACTGTTCAGATTACCCTTTCACTGATTTAACTAAAGGATAAATTTTAATGCCTTTAAATCATGATACATTATTTTAAAAAAAAGTGACAGAAACGAGGTTCAAAATATTGAATCAATCTTTGAAAACAAAAATGTCGCAAAATATTAATTATGTTGTTAATTATATTTATATTGACTCTAATAAAAGTGAATGAAACATCACATGAAAACATTATATATACACCGATTCATACTAAATTATATGAATTTAAGCATAAGGAAACAAATGTTTTGTAGAGGTCATCTGAAATCCAACGGGTTAAACTGAAATCGATTTCATGTAACCCCCAATGGTAATCTGAAATCGATTTCAGGTTATATATATATATATACACGCATTCTGTTAAACTGAGTAGATTGAGTCGGTTATATGAGTTTTTTCAATTTAACACAAACAATTCCGACAGAAAACTCGCCGATAAAGAGATAGTGGAAAGTTCATTTTGTATCATCATTACATAATTGGAAATATTGTATGAAAAAAAGATAAAACTATGTTATAACCCCCTGCAAGTCAATACGCAACTACTCCTATATAATGGTTTTACTTAATTCTCTCCGCTCGATAGTTTTTTTTCCAATGCTGCCGAACGCAATGAAATCTAGACATACATAATCAGCATTTATTTAGAAACTGCATTCATTACTGAAGGTACGTTGTGAAATAGATCATTGCACTTGATTACAGTCATTTATTACATTTACTGATATTCGTTCTTTCCTCTGTGTTACATTTGTCACACTGGAGCAGGAACATGTGTTTGAATTTGTTCTAACAAACCATTGATGTATAGTCGAGTCAACACTATATCCGAGTCCAAGTCCGAGTTCTTCAGTTTAGAGTCCACCCTCTTCGAGTCCAAGTCATTAGGAACCCGAGTCCAAGTATAAGTCCAAGTCTAATACAAATGTCCTTTTTAAAATAAATTGAAATTATCATGTATTCTTTATATTTTTCATGTACACGCTTTTTAAATTATATTTATCTCCGGATGCAGAGCTTAAGCTTGTTAATATTTATGTATATATATGTATACATTTATATGTATATATGTTAAAAATATTTATGTGTATATTGATATATAAATGTATTTATTGAAAATGACAAACGTGTCATTACACATATATACTGATATAAAACAAACATATGGAGACATAATGATATATGTACATCGCATACAGGACAGAATACGCTCTGAACATAAAATTATCAGTGAATATGGTCTAAATAAAAAATAGTTCCCATTAACACCTAATAAGCACATAATACGGTTTATTAATACCTCAAACATATATAGTATTGTGCAACATATATATATATATATATATTATATATATATATATATATATATATATATATATATATATATATATATATTTAACATGAAATGAGGATAGAAAACAGGGTAAAACCCTATATATAAATTCTTCTTCTCAAATGAAATGTTCACAACTATATACAATATAACATCAAGTTGTACAACTTTTCTTGTTCCACTGGACAAGAGATGGACTAGACTCGATTTCCCGAATTCTTACATCCGAGTTTGAGTACAATTCAGCATAATTAAGTGGATGTCCGAATCCCTAAAACGTGGACTCAAGCTCGGCCCCGATTTCAAGTCCTTACCCGAGTTAACAAACCCTTTCTACAAACATCACTACATATACAACACTCAGGGGCGGATCCATGATATAGGAAAAGTATGGGTCCAACCAAGAAGGACTAATGACAAAACCTCAGAAAAAAGGTCCTCATTCATTTCCGGAAAATGGGGGGCCCAAGCTGTAAAAAATAGGTTTGAAACCCTTAATGAACAGGTAGATGAAGGGGCTGGGGGGGGGGATCCGGACCACCTAGACCCTACCCCCCTTGATCCACTTCTGACTCTCATGTACATGTATACCTTATTGACCCAGCACTGCAACCTAAATTCCAAAATGGACCTATTGTTTCAATAAAGTGTAGATTTATGTATTCACCATGACCTCAAAAGTAAAAAAATACGCTACGTTTTAATTGAATATTTCTAGTGAATTTATGTTAAGTTACAAGCCTCATAACATTTCGGTAAAAAAAAGAAAGACACCAATAATGTTATTGACAGCATTCTGAAACTTGCCCCGTAGCACCCCGTAATTAATATTTAATTAGATGACAATAATTGCATTTACGGTATTGATTACCGAGCACTCTAGGTCCCAAAGTAGCGACTTCTAAAACAGATAATTTAATTGAAATTTGTTCGGACAAATGAACCGTTTAGTATCCCGCTTTATTTAAGTCTTCTTAGTTAAATGAAGCGCCTAGGATGCGGCTTTAATTAGAGTGTCTTTCTTCAATATTGTGTCCTGCTTCTGGGAACCAAGGTGTTAATTTGACAGGGTTCAAGCCAGTTCAGTTAATTTAACTCTGTTTTTGCGAATATTAATTAGTCCCTTTGGATTCATTAAGAACCACTGCGGTGCAAACGCAATAACAAGACGCAGGCGATGGGCTAAAGTGACACCAGTCCAAAACAATAAAGCTAAGGAAAACATGTGCTTGAGAAAGCTGTTTAGGATTTAGTAATGACGCCCTGAAAACCTAATAAATCTCGGCACAAACGCATTTTGTGCTTCTGCGTATTGGCGATGACAGTTTAACGCCAGAACAATCGAGTGTTTGAAGCAATAAGCCTCGAGACAGATTCTGTGCACTGTGTGGAGAGGACTGTCCCCGTTGTCTTTTGTTTATGCCTCCTTGTGGGGAGAGTGGCAAGTACTAATCAGGGTGCACAATCAATTACGAAGCGGACCAATAAATCACTCACTTAGGAGCTAATATGTCCTTGTCATCCATGCCGGCAGGCATGTAGCTAAGGCTTTCACCGCCAGTGGTTTTCCCTTTTCCTGTGTAATTATGCTTAATTACCATTTTTGCTAGGCGTACTAAGATGGTGAAAAGGCTGAGGGGCGGTCAGTGGCCGGCTCACCACGCAGGCAGGTGTAGACAAATCCGCGGAGCGCGTGAAGCAAGTGTCACCGCCAAGGGGTTCAGTAACCCGCTTCCAGAGCGGATAATAAGGTGGGGTCCCATGTATGCAGGCCACTGAGAAACGCTCTCACAACAGTGATTGATGATTTATGGATTAGAATGAGCCATAACTCAGGCGATGGGATGAAGCGGCCATCGTCCGCGCCACTATGAATGATCTGAGCAGACGACACGCGGCAAAACTCTTCAGCGTCTTTGTGGTCACGGCCGCATCGGGGATTAGCAAACCGCGAAAAGGCCGTTTTTAATTAATCGGGAATACCAAATTACGACATGTTGATGAATGGCGTGATCGCTATAGAAAACCCCAGTCTTTGAGGGCATCCGTACTATTGTAAATGTCCACGGCTAATTCCGAACCCCGACCCCAATGCCCTTGTAACAAAACTTAAGGTGAAAGGAAATCTCGCGCGATCCTCTCGGTCACGTGACTTGACCCCTTCTCGATCACGTCCGCTCATGTCCACGTATTATCGTTTTGTAATCTCTTTCACATCATTAAGGATAACTGTGACACTGATGGGAAATTTTAACGAGGGCTGATCTATGCAATTGGAGCATTTATGCTCCTGATACATGTAGGACTTTGTTAAAGCTTTTGACAACATGTATAGGATTATGCACGTTTGATTATGCACACTACTCCGTTCGTTTGCGCTTGCCTTACTGCATAGTTTCGTCGGTTTACGCATTTTGTGTATTTATTAATTTGTACAAAAACTAAATAGTATGCAATGATGTACTTTATGGAGAGGTGAGATCTGAGACCAGGAATATCTAATCATCGTTTGCAGTTCAGGTGCAAAATAACTTTAGTTATATTGTCTGTTTGTACACATGCCTGTTTTTTCAAAGTGATATAACTAAAATATAGTGTACGATTTCTATGAAATATTATATAGAGAGATGGAACCTTGATTTAAGTAAGTTTTCATTAAATTCTGAGTATGGTTTATATGGATTGGTCTAGGTGCGCTCTCAGTGCTCATATTAATTTTGTAACATTCATTGGGGTTTACGAGCCACATTTTGCTTTTTAAACTTTGAATAATATAAGATGAACGGAACCTTGAATTTTCCCCAGACCTTATTTTAGAGGTACATCCAAGGACATCAATCAATCGATATACATTAATATTTAGTTGTAAATTAGTATCTCATTGTCAATGCCATCATTGTAAATGAGATAAATGTATAGGTATTATTTATGGCATGTTAGATCTTGCATAATATATATTTAGAATATAGGATTTAGGCGTGGTCCAAAAAGAGTTATTGCGCATTAAAAACTAAGCCGTAGCCTCTTGCGACCAAACTCTCTTTGCAGACACAATCCTTGGAGGACTTTCATGTCGGATCCTGTGCCCTTATCGAACACGGACAGGTTTATTTCTCCCAGTTTCTTGAAACTGCCACTGGAGGCTGCCATTTTGCTTACAGACTTAAACCCGGATATCACAGTTTGTTTGTCGATAGTATTGATATAACGCTAGTTGTTAATCAAATTAAAGACTACACCATAATTTTGGATCTTAGCAATAACAGAAAACAACGAGATGGCAAAACATACGCGACAACTGCATATCTAAAAATTGATTGTCATAAACAAAATGAATTAAGAAAAGGAAAGAATACTTTTTTTACACATTACCCTCTCATTGGTCCTGTTTGCTGAGAAAATGTAAGGGGATAATTCAAATAAGTACCGCACTCCCCCCCCCCCCCCCCCCCCGCGAAATGAGATCAATTGCTCAGCCTCCCCCTTATAACAAACAGGAGAAAATCCCTTTCAGATTTTATTATCATTTTTGTCACCTCCACTACATAATATGACTTATACGTTTTACCGTATACGAATATAATTTTTTGTTTAATATTCATAATTTAAAATAGATTTAAGCAATTGCATGCATTGCACATGATAACAGTGGGGCATGTATTTCGCTCTATGTTCCATCATTGTACCTCTACTTGATTCAACTGTTTTCGCAACAGTTTTCGAGGTGCCTTTATACCGGTCAAAGCTTACTCGGAACTACGTGTTCGTCACTATAGACGAAATAAATGGTCAAAGCTTTGGGGAAAATACAGGAAAATATGATTGATTCATGGATTATTATTCAAGGAAATAAACAAAATCTGTGTAATTTCAGTACATGAAAATAGCCCATATTTTCCTCGACCAAATAAAAAAAAGAACGATAGGAAGTGGGAGTACAAAGAGCTTAAAACAGATCGCTTTTTAGATATACAGTCCTTTATCTATAAATGAGGTTAAGGGTAAGGGCTTGGAAAATGTTTCTGCATATATATTACAATTCTTAAACCACAAATCAAACGACGAATTTGGCACATCCTTTAAATTTATTGCCTATCTATCTCCGATAAAAGAGTGCAGCCTACCGCGGTTTTAGCTCTGGTATTTTTATAGAAAACAATAAACAATATAAGTTGTTTTTATTGACTGTTTTTTTTTTAATTTATTTAATATCCAGGATAAAATGCAAAAGATAACAGATATTATGCTATATATATAAAATAAAAGAAAGAACATGTAACCTCAGAGCTTTTGTTCAGAAGATGGTTTATAAAGAAAAATGGAGCGTATCTTTAATGCCTAACTATTATAAAATTGAGTGAATCTCAATAAGCATCGTCCCAACTTTGATTACTCTTTTAAGCCTGCGAGTCCCCCCCCCCCCTTGAAGATAAATTGACGCCACTGACACCACATACTCCAAGGAGCGGTATTTTACACTTTAAACTGTATGCATAATTCGCGGTCTGTACAAATGGTTATACTGACTATATAATGCTAATCACTCTTCATAGCCTCGTTACTGGCGTCCGTTAGTTTCCCCAGGATCTCCAGTTGCCTCAACCTGCATGTAGAGACATATGAGATCCTATTGGTCCTGCATTATAAAAAAAAGAGAGATTCTCCTGACCAGGATTACAAAAACTGTAAGAATCCTTATGGCTTGAAATACAACCGAGGTCATGAAGAAAGGTATATTCATGGTATCATAAGGGATCCTTATGACCAGGGTTGGGTTTTAGGCTGCCCAAAACCTGTTTTTGGCAGGGCAGAGCCTAAAACCTGCCTTTAACTGCCTAAAATATGTTATAACCTGCCTAAAACTGCCTTTAACTGCCTAAAACCTTACTTACCCTTACCTATGACTTGCAGTTTAATTATGTTTTATTGTTACACAGCTAAATGCATTACAGAAATATGCTCAATAAATTAAAAGTGAGGAACACTTTATTCAAACTAAACAAATAAACCATGATACAAACAAAAGCAACAAATGAATACAACACTACTTCAGGTTTTCCAAATGACAGTTTTAGCTTGTATCCCAATATCATATTCTGAGGTCTCCTACCTCCATTACTGCCAATTTATAAATGAATGCTAATACAATAAGCTTTTAACCAGATTCTCTGATTGGCTTTTTGATCACAATGGATTAAATTTTGTGATATATGTGAAAGAAGTTTTTCCCCAATTAAAAAAATTGTTCCATTTACACTGATGAATAGTCCTTTATACTGTAGTCTCACTAACATATTGTGTATGTTTTAAATACGTGTAGCTTCAAATGGCAAAAAGCAAAAGATTGATTTTATAAATAAAAAAAAAGATCTTTTATGCCAGCCATAAACTAAAATATGATATCTTTTGCATTATCTGATAATGAACAAGATTTCCACTAGTTGTTTATGTCCTTAGCTAGGTCATCCATTGTCAAATTTTTAGATTTTGTGCACACACTTTAATTAGTATAAAACTGAAAAATGCTAAAATATATTGCAGTGAATATGTTGCAATCCACAGAATATTCATAATCACTTTTGGGCCATGTTCATTCTAAAGGCCTGAGAAACCAACATGTCATGGTCAGGGGCCCTGACTGCATCACTCAGTAAAAAGTTTGACTCATGAATAATTTTCAGGGCAAGGGCTGTGATTTCATCATCCTAGTTATGTATGAAAGCTCACATGAACATCTACTATTACACAGTAGTAGGACTTATGACCACTGGGTCTTATCACCCCATTATCCTGATAAATAGTAATTAACCGGTCTAATCAAGCACCCCCCCCCCTCCCCATACACATAGTTACAGGAGGTATACTGGAGGCTCTATTACATCATTTCAGGTTGCTAGCAGGGCACTCATTAGGAAACCCAAAGGGTCCTGATAATAACTTAACATTGGCCAATGAAACCATGTGCCACACAAACATGGTCTCATGCTCAAGAAACCTATACAGGCTCTTTGAAGACTGCATGATGCCAGTCAACAGGAAATCATGCATTACTTGTAATACCTGATACCTTCCAGAAAACAGCAAAGCCTTGTGACTGCACCACCCCAGCCAGTTTGGTAGTTTCATAGATCTTAAAGTCAAAAATTCAAACAAATATAGGTTTTAGGCACTTTTGGTGCCTAAAACCTGCCCAAAACCTGTTTTAGGCGGGGCAGTTTTAACCAGGTTAAAACCTATGGTTAAAACCTTCCTGCCTGAAACTTGCCAACCCTGCTTATGACCGGTATCATAGAGATCCTTATTACAGAAATCATAGATCCTCATGTCGGACATCAAAGAAATCAAAAGATCCACAGGACCTGTATCAAATAAATAAGCAATCCCCATAACGGGTTTCAGAGAAACTAGACAACTTCATGACGGGTATCTCAGAAACCAGAGATCCACACGACCGGTATCAAATAAATAAGAGATTCCCATGACGGGATTAAGAGAAATCAGAGATCCACAGGACCGGTATCAAATATATAACCAATCCCCATAACAGGTATCAGAGAAACTAGAAATATTCATGACAGGTGTCTCAGAAACAAGAGATCCGCACGACCGGTATCAAATAAATAAGAGATTCCAATGACGGGATTAAGAGAAAGCAGAGATTCACAGGACCGGTATAAAATAAATAGGCAATCCCAATAACGGGTATCAGAGAAACTAGAAATCTTCATGACGGGTTTCTCAGAAACCAGAGATCCACACGACCGGTATCAAATAAATAAGAGATTCCCATGACGGGATTAAGAGAAATCAGAGATTCACAGGACCGGTATCAAATGAATAAGCAATCCCCATAACGTGTAGCAGAGAAACTAAAAATCTTCATGACTGGTGTCTCAGAAACCAGAGATCCACACGACCGGTATCAAATAAATAAGAGATTCCCATGACGGGATTAAGAGAAATCAGGGATTCACAGGACCGGTATCAAATAAATTAGCAAATCCCATAAGGGTTTCAGAGAAACTAGAAATCTATGACTGGTGTCTCAGAAACCAGAGATCCACACGACCGGTGTCAAATAAATAAGAGATTCTCATGACGGGATTAAGAGAAATTAGAGACCCACAATACCGGTACCAAATAAATAAGCAATCCCCATAACGGGTTTCAGAGAAACTAGACATCTTCATGACAGGTATCTCAGAAACCAGAGTTCCACACGACCGGTATCAAATAAATAAGAGATTCCCATGACGGGATTAAGAGAAATCAGAGATTCAAAAGACCGGTATCAAATAAATAAGCAATCCCCATAACGGGTAGCAGAGAAACTAGAAGTCTTCATAACGGGTATTTCAGAATCCAGAGATCCACACGACCGGTATCAAATAAATAAGAGATTCCCATGACCGGATTAAGAGAAATCAGAGATCCATAGGACCGGTATCAAATAAATAAGCAATCCCCATAACGGGTAGCAGAGATACTAGAAATCTTCATGACGGGTATCTCATATACCAGAGATCCACACGACCGGTATCAAATAAATAAGAGATTTCTATGACGGGATAAAGAGAAATAAGAGACCCACAGGACCGGTATCAAATAAATGAGCAATCCCCATAACGGGTATCAGAGAAACTAGAAATCTTCATGACGGGTATCTCAGATACCAGAGATCCACACGACCGGTATCAAATAAATAAGAGATTCCCATGACGGGATTAAGAGAAACCAGAGATCCCAAGGACGATTATCACAGTAACCAGAGATCCTCATGACGGGTATCACACAAACCAGAGATCCTCAAGACGGGTATCACACAAACCAGAGATTCTCATGACGGGTATCACACAAACCAGAGATCCACACGACCAGTATCAAATGAATTAGAGAATCTCAAAGCGGATATCAGAGAAACCAGAGATCCCAATGGCGGGTATCACAGAAACCAGAGATCCAAAAGAACGGTATCAAATAAATAGGCAATCCCCATAACGGGTAGCAGAGAAACTAGAAACCTTCATGACGGGTATCTCAGAAACAAGAGATCAACACGACCGGTATCAAATAAATAGGAGATTTCCTGACGGGATTAAGAGAAATCAGAGATCCACAGGACCGGTATCAAATAAATTAGCAATCCCCATAACGGGTATCAGAGAAACTATAAATCTTCATGACGAGTATATCTCAGATACCAAAGATCCACACGACCGGTATCAAATAAATAAGAGATTTCTATGACAGGATAAAGAGATATAAGAGACCCACAGGACCGGTATCAAATAAATAAGCAATCCCCATAACGGGTAGCAGAGAAACTAGAAATCTTCATGACGGGTATCTCAGATACCAGAGATCCACACGACCGGTATCAAATAAATAAAAGATTCCCATGACGGGATTAAGAAAAACCAGATAGCCCAAGGACGATTATCACAGTAACCAGAGATCCTCATGACGGGTATCACACAAACCAGAGATCCACACGATCGGTATCAAATGAATTAGAGATACCCATGATGGATATCTGAGAAATCAGAGATCCCAATGGCTGGTATCACAGAAACCAGAGATCCACACAACAGGTATCAAATGAATAAGAGATCCTCATGACGGGTATCAGAGAAACCAGAGATCCCAATGGCTGGTATCACAGAAACCAGAGATCCACACGACCGGTATCAAATGAATTAGAGATCCTCAAGACGGGTATCAGAGAAACCAGAGATCCCAATGGCGGGTATCACAGAAACCAGAGATCCAAAAGACCGGTATCAAATAAATTAGAGATCCTCATGACGGGTATCAGAGAAACCAGAGATCCCAATGGCGGGTATCACGGAAACCAGAGATCCCCAAGACCGGTATCAATTAAATTAGACATCCCCATGACGGGTATTAGAGAAGCCAGAGATCTTATCACCATTTTTCATAAACTAGAGTTAACTAAGGCCGGCATTATATACAGGAACCAAACATCCTCATGACCTTTATCACAGGAACACGACATCCTGATGACCAATGTTACAATAAATAGATCATTATGAACAATTTTTAGCTCTCCTACACTGCCACCGAGGGTGAACAAAATGTTGAATGTGACAGTACAGTTTATTCCCAAGGCCTAACCAGTCCTGTAGACGAGAACATCCAGTCCGAGGCTAAGGCCGACACCTTAGTCTCCTGGACTAAAGGTGGTTTGACACCGGCTGCGTCCGAACGAATATGACACAAACGAATATTTCTGTCGTTCCGACTATAAAATCATGTCGAATCCGAAATTTCATTCACACCAAATCCGAACGATATTTTTGGCATCCGACCGAGAAAATTTCGTCTTCGTATTGGACAGCTATTTGAGAAATATATCGGATGCACTACAATATAGGCTTTATTGCCTTTTTTTAACTTGTAAATTGATTTTCTCATTAATTTTGTAATAAATAATAATCTCTCAGTGTACTGACTGTATAATTGAATATTATTGGCCTTGCTAGGTACCAGCTATAGCCATGAGTTCATAGGTGACATATATTTATACCACTGACTGGACCCAGATTCCCATTTCAACTTGCCTTCAAAAATGATTGTGCAGCCTGTTATTTCAACAGAACATATTCCATGGTAACTTCTGCATTTCAAGTTAAGTTAAAGTTGGAATCACTAGTTCTGTTTGATTTATATTAGATTTTCAAATCTGCTAATATGATTTAGAACAGTCTGGCAAAAGCTTTGAAACTTCTGTTTATATGCGAAACGTTTATCTAAAAATAATACTGTTGTAATAATGAAAATGACGCATGAAAAAGGTTATTGTTCCATGATTTTTTTTCTAAATTTAACGAGGAACATTCTATTTTCGAGGGAGGGATGGGGTAATGAATACCAAGTCCTGGATAATGTTGCTTATTTGTGGACATATCGTTCATACAGCTGACTTATATTCAGGGGCGTCAATATGGGGGGGGGGGAGGGGGGATTATATTAAAAATAATCCCTCTTTTTATATTTTTCTTTGATAACATAATTTAAGAACAGTGGACAAGAAAACAACATTTCTTTGTTGTACAGTATTATATATCAAATAGGTAATTGTACAAATAAACCAGTCTGGTTATAAATGTTCCAGCTGTTTTGTGTTGAAGGCGAAAAAAAGCCATTTTTGTCCGATGCGAACGACAAAAAATAGAACATGTTCTATTTTTTTTCGTTCGGATTGCATCGTTCGGATGAGGTGTGCATGCACCAACATAAAATAAAGGATTTTATTTTTTCGTTCGTACAGCAAATTTTCGTTCGGACGTAAAATTCGTTCGGATGCATCCGGTGTGAAACTGCCTTAAGACCGAGAAAGTGTATTAACTGGTATGCACTGATTTATGTAGATATTCTCTTTATTTAAAATATCTATTTTAATAGTTGTCTATTCTTTCATAACACAAATTAAGGATAAAAAGCTGAATTGACCCTGTGTCGCCACGGATACCTTACCACGGCATTTGGGGGTGGAAGTAGTACCGTGTGTGCATGTTCTTGTGAAAAAAAAACTGTGATATATAACATTTCCTGTTACAATGAACATGATTAATTTGGCATCTTATTCAGATATGTGTACTATGGTGCAACGTTTTACTGTCACGATGCCTGTAACATTGATAACAAAGTCCCTCATTAAAAAAATAATTGATCCCAACGTGTCATAACACAGGGATTTCACAAGATGGAAGAATTAAGAATTCGGTACGCTCATGTCAAAATGTCGGAGAATCCCTTCTGAATTTGTCTCCCAATGGGAGATACTATCTGAAACTAGAATATTTTTTGTATTTATGCATTATCGTATCAGGAAATCATACCTTGATTAAAGAGAACTGTAAGGGTTAGTTGTCAACGCAATGTTTACACAACTGACTGGTTTAATTGTATGAGACAGCCGACAATAATCAGCGACTGCTACAAGGGTATTATTTGATCTTCTTGGTCCAACCATCATAATTTCGCGCGGCCCATCGGACGCTTGGACCTCAAGAGCCGAGCGTTGCAAAGAGATTCCGAGCGTCACAGACGCTCAAACCAATACATGAGCAGGCAATGAAACTGCCGACCACTATAGATTACGTGACATTTCGTCGTTTAAGGCGGCTACCTTCGACGCCACATCTTGTTACAAGCCATTTGTTAAAAATATTCACTAAAAGGCCAAAAAAAAAGTTGGTTTCTTGGGCACAATTTTTATTTTATTATACCCTCTCCATGAAACAAATATCATATGGTCAAATGGCAACAGAAATGAAAGAACTGTTTCACTTAAAAGAGAAAGAGAAAATAAAAAACATAATAACGAAGAAAATTTTTATCGACATTTTATTATTTTGTTTTCTTGAAAGAAATACTGGAGCTCTGAAAGCGTTATAACTCCCGGAGAGAGCTAAAATCCAGAAGACTGTCTGTATATATATGCATGTATGCGGTGATACTGTATTTAGCATATGTTTCAATATACATCGTGTTAATGCTATATACAGATGGTTTTCTTAATGTTATTTGCATGTGTTTATATACACGGTTGTTTGAGTTAACAAAAGATATTAAGTAAAGCCCCTATCACACTGGGCTGCGACCAAAATATTTCGAAACGTTAAAGCTGACTCACTAGGCTGCGACAGCATTGCGACAAATTGCGAATTCATTTGCGAGAGAGTCTCAAAAGTGTCTTGGAACATACGTGGCGGTTCTCAATTTCCTCGCGTTATTCGCAAAATGTCGCTAATTGGTCGCATATATTTTGAATATGTTAATAAAATTCGAAAAACAAAAGTTCTCGCAAAATAGTCGCAGAGGCGTCGCTGGTGTCTCAAACCCGTCTCAAACATGCCTCGAACTATTCTCAAGTCAGTTTCCGCGAGTCAGGAAGTGCAAGAACTGCGAGACAACTTTGAGAGGGGTTGCGATCTATGCAACTACACTGCCAATATTTGGAGATAAAAATGGGAATCTTACTTGCTTGGCGCTGACATGCTTGGCATGACACGAACTCCAGCCGAATTTTAGGCCAAACATTGTAGATTTTCGCAAAATTGTCGTGAGTACGGTTCAGTGTGATTGCAAGTAAAAATTCGCGTATTTTTTCGCAATTGTTTTGTCTTCCACTAGTCGCAAGGCTGTCTCAGCCCAGTGAGATATAGCCTTTAGAGGGGGGTCTCACTTTACTCACGTGAGTAGGGACTCGATCTCGTGTTGCTGCAATTTTGAAGTTGTTCAAAAAATGTCGTGCGACCATATTTCCTATCAAAATAGAGAGTTGTCGCTGGTGTCTCAAACCCGCCTCGAATCCTTTCCAATTAAGTTTCTGAGAATCAAAAAGTACGAAAAACTTTGTGAGGGGTTGGCGACCTATGAACCCAATTTGTGACTGATTGGATACATAAATGAGAATTGGGTTTAAAAATGGGAGTATCATGCAACAGTCGCAGGACATGCATGCAAACTTTGGCCCAAATCCGTTCGACATTCATGCAAAATTCGTGCGACATATGCATATGTATCATAAGTAACCATTACAGTGTGATTCCAAGTAAACATTGTCATTATTTCGTGTATTTTTTCTTGATATTTTGTATCTCTAAATAGTTACCAAAAGTCGTATCCCAGGGAGGTCATAATATCTTTTCTGATAATAAGTTAGAACAAATATGTCTCAGTCAAATTCTTCCTATTTATTATTCTAACGTCTGCCCAACATTGATTTTCAATGCATGTCGACTTGAAATCTTGAGATATAATTTCAAATTAATATTTCTCCATTCAATAAATGTCAACGTAATCGTTGTGTTGATTAATGCGAAACCTGCCATGATAGTACATAGGATAGTCTTTAGGATCCAAATGTACCGATTTGTGAATGTTGCACGCGGTACTTGCTGTAATACAACATTGTCGCATGGAAACGTAATGCTATTACCGTAGGATTAATAATCTTATGACCATACAAAGGAGGCAAAATGGATCCAAATCACGAAAATCTCTCGTATTTATTCATAATCACCCATCATAAATGCTGTTTTATATCTTCTGCTGACACTGTGTAAGATATTTTTTACCGCCATCTGCGCCTTAGACCCCGGCACCCTGTGCGTTGACCCCCGTCGCGCATGAATACAAGAGGTATAAGCAGAGATCACGCCTAGTGACAACATGGATGCCGCGACCGCTGCTCACGCGTTACGCATTGTAAAAAGTGCCACCCATAACACAAATAAGCTAGCTACCAGTCTGGCGACACGCACAGCCAGGCACGATTTAGGAGTGACACCTTGTTCAAGCTTTGGGTAAACAGTAATAAAAAAAAAACCGTTTGACGGGAGTACAGATGACAGTTATTCATGACAGGAAATGAGATCACTGGTTATAAATCTTGTTAGATAATTTTCACTATCAAATATATACACATATATTATATGTATATTCATACGTAGATTTATACGGACATATGTAAGTATATACAAAACATAAACGTGTGTATGTTAATATCATATTTGGCACATAACGCATTAATATATAGGAAACAAAATTCTATTTCGCACTGAAAATGAGATATATATATATATATATATATATATATGTATGTATGAATATATATATATATATATATATATATATATATTTATTTATTTATTTATTTATTTATATAAACAGAGAGAGATTGTTATTTATCATATGTTAGGTCCAGTTTGAGATTCATTACATTGTTTTCATTTGGACTTCGTGGAGTGATTATGCAAAATTATTCACTAACAACATAATTAATTTTTTATATAGCAATCATTATATTACGATATATATCGTGTTATTGCATGATTATCTGATTATATATTGAAATTTAAGGTTCTGTGGTCATCAACGTTTATGCCTTATCGGCCATGGTGAGTGACGGCAACAATATATATATATATATATATATATATATATATATATATATATATATATATATATATACAGAGACAGTGAGAGAGATAGAGAGGGAGGGCTAATCTTCAAAAAGTTTGGACAGGAATCGAACCCTGAAGCTTCAGTCTAACCATGTACCAGGCTACGCTCTATCCCAACATTAAGGCATCTGTTAATGTACCATTTCAAATTACTGAAAAGAAGGAGGAAATGATGTATAACTACCAGTCGTAATGGGTCAACGCATTTGTTACAACTGTAAATTGTCAACTGTATATTGTTTAATATACATACATTGTATACATATACCTGCATATTCACACCAGTGGAGTCACAATTCACTCAAAATGTCATCATCCAGTAATGCTTATTATATTTACTTACATATGTGCCTGTATATTATAACTTCCAAGTTACACTGTCGCACGTCAATGATGGTCATTACATGCATGGCTCAAAAAGATATACCCATATGTTAAAACTAGTTTTTGCTTAAACTATAAATCTGAAAGCGTCATTAATTTGCTATGATGTCACACTGGATTCATTCATGGGTGACAACCAGTTTGATGTATCATTCGCCATTAGTTCGAGTTAACAAAAGCACCTACTAAGGACTAACTATATGTAGCGAGTGGCTTGGAATTCTTTTGAATATAAATCAATAAAAATAAAACAGACCTCCCGCAGTTTCAATGTCATCTGCGCTTCAATAAAACAGTGATAAAGACATTTTTGGCATGGAAGTTACACAATATTCCATACATCATACACACAATCACTGCCCAGCCCTAGCCAATAAACCTATTCAACAAAACAGAGAAAAATTACATACATTGTACATATCACACGCGCGTGAAGCGCATTAAGTCCGTATACGCGCGTGCAATCGATTTTTGGTTTACAAATAAAGTAATTATGAAAAGCTGTGCTCACAGGAACAAATGGTAACCATCAGAATTTTGTTACAAATTACCCGTTAAGAGCGGATCAGGTCGCACCAGCATATGTTATGGATTATAGGGTGAAATTGCTGATATCTGTTGTAAAATAATAATAATTTATTGAGTTTTCAGATTTAATGATGTACAAAGGAGTAAACATGTTTGCCTCGGCCATGCAGGAGGATATGAGTGTATCCCCGTTTTGTGTGTTTGTGTGTTTGTTCCCAAAATGAATCACGCAGTCATGAACGGAATCTCATGATATTTTCGGACCATTTCGGGAATAAGTTTTTAGTGTGGATCCGGTCCATGATCAGGATTTAGGAATCAAGGAATATACAAAAATATATACAGTCTCTTATGCATGAATAAACCTGGGAATATGGGCATAAAAAAGTGATAGCAAGCACGGTCCGGGGAGTATCTTACAATAGGGACCACACACATGTCGGAGGCTTGCATTCCTTAGAATGCGGATTTCTAGTTTTATTATTTTTTTCATCGTACCTCTGCCATTAAGGCGGTAGCATGATTCATTTGCTGTTGGTTACGTAGCTGGTTGGTTGATTGGTTACTTGGTTGCTCTGTCAGTTAACAAAATCAAAGGTGTAAAAACATGCATTATCCCATGCCATTAGTTCATTTTGGATAAACACAAAGGCTTCCTAGCAAAACTATCACGATTTTCTATCTCCAATTCGCCTGTTTTTTTTTTTACGTTGCCTGTGTATGAGTTAACAAAGTAGGCCTATATCTGTGTCTCTTTAAAAAAAAACAAGATTATATGACCAGCAGTCCAATCTTGCGCATGCGCGACAAACTTAAACACAGAGAAGTTACCTGAATAAGAAACCCCGGTTGGAAGTTAGGAAAATCCTGATTGGTGGAGTCACGTCACAGCTATGTTTATATGTTGCACCTTTGATCGCGCCTTGCGCATTTTTTTATCTTCATTTGTCTACAGGAAAAAGCAAACGGTTTTGGAACAAGATATTTACAGATATTATAATATCTTAAGCACTATATTCGATGTAAATTCAAATTATCTTATATTTGAATAGGTCTCTTTGATTAAAAAAGTAATCGTGTAAAGATTTTTATGAAATTTGGTTGACGGTTAAGATAATATATTTTTCACGGTTATCTCGATCGACGTATCGTTTTTGTTAAAATTGTTGTTTATTAAATAAAGGGGTCAAGGGCCATTTGTTTATCTCTGCATGATGAGAGAGAGAGTCATTCATTTGCATCAGAGGCTCGCCTTTTTTTGTTCTGGCGTGCAGAGCTCCCCTTTGCTTCATCCATCGAGTTGAAAGTCCGTGACCCACATCCATATTTGCATGCATCTTGTATAGCACACATGCACCAACATTTGAAAAGGATCCAGACAGGGCACGATATGTGGTCTTTTACTGCTTTTTAGTTTAGTAAAAACATAGAAGTATAAATTGCATCTAACATATATACCTTCATGTTTAAATTTAACAAGTCTATAAGTCCCCCATGTCCGTTTAGCTGAATGTTTTATTATATTCATTGGTTTGGACGTGAGCAATAGCCAAAAAAGTTATTGACAGAATTAACTGACAATTTGGATGGTGTAGGGAAATATTGAATTATTTTTTAATTTGATCTAATAAAAAGGTTTATATATGTCTAAATGTTCCAAAATATTTTAATGAATCATCATAACTTACCGTTATTGAATAATTATTGTTATCATAAATGTTTGTATATAACCATGCATTTTGTGACATACTTTAAGATCAGAGACGTACTCACACAGATTCCAGTGGGAAATGCGTCTTCCCCATGCACGTCTCACCATTATACAAAGACTTCAAGTTGTTGCCGGACGTATATCAGTCGAAATACTAATTATGACTATAGCATTGTCGAAATCCGTCGATGTCTTAGTATCAAATCAGTTAAACAAAAATATGAATATCCAACACGCATCTTATATATATATGTTTATATGTCTAAATAACTTCAGCCCATCAGCCCATCAACGATCTTTTAGCGAAGGTTGTATGAATTTTTGAAAAATAATAACACATCCAAATGATCAGATTTGCAAACGATTTTATTTTGTGTTGCATGAGAGAATTGTAAGAATGACTGCAGTTCGAGATCTCCTTTACAGGTGAAGAGGAAAAGTAAAGATGGTAATAAATGAACTCTAATAAAAGTCACCGCCTAATAAGCTAGTAGAATATATAAAATGTTCATATAAAGGTATGTAAAAAAGTATTTATTTGAAAGATGAAAAAATATATTACGGGACTTTGACAGCTGAGCCGATGTACGGCATGGAATGGCATCGCCAAAAATTGTCCTTCATTGAGCGTGATATGACACATATGAAATATAAAAAAAGCTGAAATACTGGCCCTCAGACACCAGCGTATTATATGATCACCGATTCACTGGTGTTCACAAGTCCACTAAAATGACACATAATAGTCCTTCCCATGAGTGACATGTACCCAAACCTCGCACAGACTGCTTATACAAATAATTTCTTAGCAGAGGTCCTATTATATAAAATGACATAAGAGAAATTGTTCCTCCTTTAAGGTCCTAATTTAAAAATGATCATGTATAACTGGTACGTTGAAATCTTGTTCTTGTCCTAATGTTTTTTCTCATATCCCATATTATTTTTTACTTCATATTCGACAATTTAACCTATAGTTCCCTTGTAAGCTCACTGTATATATTACGTTGCAAGTCATAATGATATATGTTTGTTAATTATCGTATCTTGTAGTATCATTTTGTCGTAAGCTACTTTTATTATAATCTCTCCTGAGTTGTAGTCAAACTATTTATAAAGTCCGAAGAAATAAAGCTGACGCTTCATGATCTAGCGTCATGATCCATGACTTCAGCCCAAGGCGCTCCTAAAGGACCGTAAATACATGTGTAGACCGGTGTAGCGATTTAATATCTACCCCAGTAACTTAAAACGGATTCTGTGGCTCAGGGGTAGAGCACTGGACTCAAAGCCGGGAGATCATAAGTTCAAGTCACAGCCGAGGCGGTGGGATTTTTTTAAGGGTCGGCCCCCATGCTCTGCAGGCCTAGTTGGAAGGCCGTGTCCAACGGTCGTGTTTCACTCACAAACGAGTGCGCCTTTCGGGAATTCCTCAGTAGTGCGCACCAAGGGTCCGCAGGTGCAGAAGTCACCGGGCGTGGTTGACGCTAGGATAAAAAATGAGAGGAGGCGTATAATGCTGCCCTGTCACGTAGTCCAGAATGGGATTATGCAGATGTACATTTATGAAGTTGAATTAACATTTAAAAATGGAGGCAGTAACCTCCACTGAAGATATTTAAAAAAAAAAAAAAACAATTTAACATGGATTTCCCGGGGGTAACTTAAATAGCGATTACAGATTACCAACTACGATTTCAGGATACCCCTTTAAACAGTTGTTTCTTCGTGTTTACATACTTACAATTCATATAATTTCTTTTTTCATGATTTCCCAAATTAGTTTGAATCTTTGCATATTTATGTTTGCATGTAACGTGTCACACGCTTTGGAGAAATGTATGAGTTAATATAAACATAATATAAACATAGACATTCTTAATAGATTGATTAAATCTGTAAAATCAAGTATATTCAACTTGGTTATTTAAGAAATATGTCATGAGGTAAAAGCAGTCAAGGGGTAATTAAATGGATATTATATATATATATATATATATATATATATATATATATATATATATATATATATATATATATAAATATATATATATATATATATATATTTATACTTTAAATTTCTATTTCAATATTATATGCTCATTTCAGTATTTCAGTCATAAAATAACCATTATATGACTTGAAATGCCTTTATATGTATGACCTTTTATCTATATTTATAATGTATATCATATATAAAGCTAGCCTTATTGTCGTAAATTCCCCTTATCACCGCGTCCTGCTAATAAAACCCCAGAACCGTGCACGGATCGACTCTCCCTGGTGTTTCATATTAAATACATAAATAATAAACAGATAAATATTACGACTATTTTCCGCCCATGAAACCGTGATTTTTAAAAGTATTTGGCACGTATAATAAATATAATTCCTACTTTTTTATATTGATATAGCCGTGAAAGGTCATCCCTCTCATAGATATTTCAAAGTCTGAACGGTGACTTCCGGGGACAGATATATCTAACGCTCTATGGGCGTGTTATTAAGCGGAAAAGGTTGAGGATACACTAGTCAATAAAAGATTTCATTTGAGAGCGGCCAATCTGGCGAGGTCGTCTTACGTTTGACAACGAACGCCCATTCGAAAGCAATAGTGTCTCAAGCAGAACCATATGAAACTGCAATTTGATCGGTGAGACACTGACGGATGGACGCAATAAAACGGGGCATATATTCCCGGCTATACTGTATGTGTCACTCCGCGGACCGAGCAATGATAAGTTTAGATTCGCTATCCTTACGCCTAATGTCAAAACAAATATCCATTAAATGCACGGATACCAAAATAGAATGTTTACATAAGTTACATAAATTTTATTTATTTAATTTATATCTATAATATAAATAAATATATATATGTGTGTGTGTGTGTGTGTAAATAAACTGATTGGGAAAGAGTTCTTAGTCATCCCATAATTGATTAAATTCAGTCTATGAATGTATGGTATACATCGCCAGCCTGCTGATCTAGATAAACATGTTTAAGTTTATATTTCGATTTTGCGAGAAATACTGTTTTGATTAGAATGCTACTGTGTTAAATAGGATGGAAAATTATTATTTTCTATCACCCATTGGTAAAGATGTAAGTCTTTTATGTCGTGTCTACCAGTGACCGGGCAAGAAAGAAACGTACAAATTAGCTGTTGTTACCTAGTTATAAGTTCATCTGCACGCAATAACCTTCACGCATGACGGATAGATAAAGCACCTATTTACATGTATAACATATAATATACCCCCTCCCGCTGTGCAGTAGACGCAAGCGCCTGGAGGCGTGGTTTACCATTGATATCTGATGGGCATTTCATTGAGAAAATGATCTCCCTTTGCATGATCTGCCTGTCCAAACACAGGGGAAAAGTTTTCCGTGACGGATCCCGTGACTACCAGCGCCATCAGGCGGTAGATTAGGCGTGTGTCGTCTGCGTGAACGTGGGCGCGAAACGAGAAAGTTTCAAAACTTTGCAAGTTCGTAGAGGGAGCCGGCGCGTCACCACTGCACATTCATACGGCTTTTTCTCGGTTTTACTGAGTGGTCAGGTGTACTGCCACGGTGTCATGAAGCAGATTTGGTTGCTTCTTAAGCACTTCTTAGCAGCAGTTTCTCCTTGCTTCACCTGCCGCTAAACAGAAAGAGATATGCCAAGCAACAATCGGCGTATTGACCTGCCAAGAATTGGGACGCATTTTCTCCTTAAGTTCAACGCTTTTCCTTATAAAAAAACTTGCTTGATTAATTTCCTTTATTTACATGGGGGCCGTTCTTTTCCGAATGTTGTCAGCGTTTCTGACGTTTTTTCAACCTTAAGTCGTGTGTCAGTTTGGTGGCGCGCGGGGCCTGATTTCTCGGGCTTCTACCCCCGGCTTTTTGCTTTTATTTGTCATGGTCGCAGTATTTGTCATTTGCCTTTGTGTGTCACCAGCTGCTGGCCCCAACCCGACCCTGTGAGAATGACGGAACCCTTTTTAATATCTGGCCCCTCCGTTTACTGCCATACAGCTGGGAACAGGGGGGAGGCAAGGCCCCGGGAAGAAAAGAAGAAAATGGGGACTATCGCGCCACCTGAAGTCTGAGCAAACGCTGCAAGATTATCATGTGGCTTGTCCGCACGTGTCTGGGTATTTCTTTGCAAGATTTTCTGAAAGGCCTCAGGTTTTTCTCATATCCGCCGCGAGTTTTGCCTCTCTTCCGACACTCCTGAATTCAAGCCCGTTCTCTACTCTTTGACAGGTGCAGCCTGTACCAGCGGTGACTCCTTCAGAAATCACGCCCTGAGAAACTAGATATGTGTAATATTCAAACTTTTGTTCGTTCTTTCCTCGTTTCTTTCTTCAATCCATATAAATCTTTTATTACAACTTCATGTGCGCGCCCCATAAAGTGACTAACTAAAACCGCAATCCTCCGGCCTCTAACCACAGCGCATCTTAAACACGCAAGTCAGCAATAACTGATGTAGCTTTGAACAACTGATTTCAATCAGACCGCTGTATACTTGCATATGTTTGTATATACCCCCGAAGGCGTAGATAGGATGGCTTTATTCACCCACGGTTTGCAATGATTTATCATAGAGCATTCTGTACGGCATGGCCACATAACTGTGTTTTAAAAGATAAAAACACTGATACACCGATACCCCGTTTACAACATATTTATGTTTATATCTATTCATAAAAAAACTAAAGCAATATTTATGGGTTATTATCAGTCCGACATGTCAAAACTGCATCAAATTGCATTAATTCCCATGAACTGATAACATTGTAAGATTAACGGAATGAAGGAAATGTGTTCAGTATATGAAATATATGCATATATGACGTATACAGTGAGGATCTGACGGTAATAAAACATTCACATTAGCAGTGAGCTAGATATATTGCTCAGGTTGGAAACTGTCTACATTCTGAAGCTCACGGGAGAACCTGATGCAATTTATCATATCCTCGACTCAACCTGCGAGACGGCCCCATGGGGTGGAATGCTTTTTTTCTCGGGTTTCGATTTCAGATTTGTGCTGCCGCTTCCACCCACACTCCGGCACCCTCCATGCGATACCCCTGGGGCAGGGGGTGTCACCCTCGTGGGGGTCGGGGATTATATTCCCAAAAGACATTTATATGGTAAAATTCCCTTCTTAGGGTTATTAATCAAACCCTTGTCTGAGCATGCGGGGAAACACCTCGGCGTAGCCCAAGTCCAAAAAGTTGAAGTTTGTCTGAGATTCGGCACACACGTGTAGAGATATTAAAAAAAACAAACCAGTGGAGCCTTCCTGTGCGCTTTATGATTGTCCTTTGTTCTGTTGATGTCTTCTTATGAACTTTTAATTAAAGCTCCTGTCATCCCCCTTGCCAGCTTTCCTGCTGTGCGTGAAATGTTGTTTTTGGTCATTAAAAGCCACATTAGGATGGAACATCCCAAGCGCACGATAAGCTGACGTAAAAAAATCGTGCTAAACATAAAAAATGCACGTTGCAGGCAGAAAATGTGTTAGAATCTGATATGATACACGTGTCATTTGCATAAACCGATTGAGGTACAATTTGCTATAGTTTCTTTCCTCTAAACTGCATGCATACATGCAACTCAATATTGCTTATGATTAATACTCAATATATTTGATAAATTCTCTGGTACAAACATGGTATAAACACAAAAATCTAAATTAAGCAAAACCCATGTTTTAATGTGCAGACTATTATCCCAGTATAAATATATGTGTGTGTGTGTTTGTGTTTTACTTTGATAAGACATTGAAGGTATTTATCCAGTATGGCAGCTTTATTATACCAAACATATGTGCAAATTTAAATTAAATGTTGCTCCGTGTTTATATGTCAGTGATTCAGTGCACACCTGGTATTAAATGGCTGAATTGTCATGCACTTATAAAATCAATATGAACTAAAAACCTGATCTAAAATGGCTAAATCGTCACTGATAAAATCATTATGAACTATATTAGTACATTCTTTTCTAAACAAAACTAAACAAAAATTAAATCAAAGCTCGAAATAAGGTTAGATATTTAATTTTCTTTAAAAATATGAATTTCGCTTAATTTCCATACGATTTTATCACTTTTATATTAAGATGGTAATCAGATTGGTGAACGAAAAGCCAGTCAAAAGTGCACGCTTAACAGAAACCACCCAATAAAAGCCGCAAATTCCAGGCCGCAAACACTCGTTAAAACGCGCACACACCAGACCGCAAACACTCGGTAAAAAGACACACTGTTCTCCCACGATATAGAGACTAGATGAAAATGCCCGCCGCGTGTGATCCTCCATAAATCGAATGTTCTTTCTTCTTTTGTCAGATGACGTGTCACATAGTGGCACGTTTCCAGGACAATTCCGTGTGGCACGGATCTTGGGGCTTTTAGTCGTAATATTTACTACCAATTAAAAACACACCAAGTGTGTTAGTGGCCAAACACGCACGCGTACACAACATGCATGTAGTGATGAAATTGATGACTTCATTATTACCCAGAAATTGCTTGGCTGAAGAACAAGAAAGGCACCCATGTACTTTACAAAATATATGTAGAAATCTTGTTGTATTACCCAGATCTTAGTCTGATATTATTCGAATCCTAAAAAAGATATTTCTTAAAATGTAATGATTTAATTAAAAGAGTGACTTTGATTTGGACGTACATTCAATGAAAGGAAACAAATATAGGAAGGAAACCATCTCTCTCAACATTTTATTTTTGTATAAGCTGATTTTGTATGCATCACTTAGAACTTTTTATCTGTGTTTTACGACTGTAAGACTATATATACGAATATATATATATATATAAGACCTCCATAGACCGAGAACAACCGATAAATTGCTTTTTTTACGACTGACTGCAGCGATCACACCTCACCAGAACTGATGTGTAAAGGTAAAGGTTTAGTTTTACAGTCATAATCACCGACAATGTCCCCCTCATCCGACTTTACACTTTGCCTTTCTGGTCTTTCGGGCCTGTTCATTCTTGTAACTTTTTTTCAACTACCTACATTGGGAGCATTCAACCCAAGCATACAGCCTATAAGTACAGGCGCTAGAGGGTTGTTAGTTCTACATTTGCCGGCCATTCATGACCGGTACCCATTCACTACTGGTTGCAACGAGCACATCCTTGTGGTTAAGACTTTGGCTAGGAGTCTTAGTGGTCAGAAGGGAACGCAAACCCATAACCTTATGTTCAAAAGTCCTACTCCATAACCATTCAACCACCGCGTCCCACATGCACATTGTTTCAGGGCGTATATAACTATAAGGGGGTACAATCCCCCTCCCCCTTTACCCGTTCCCTTTATGAAGCACGATGCAAACACACCCAATGGACAACTCAGTAAGTAATAATAAATTAATTTATCATTAATTTTTTATTTATTTAAACAAATTTATACATGGTAGCCCGTTCAGACAAGATTGTCTGACCTGCCACAGGGCCCTGTTGGGTTATACAGTTTATACAATGTAAACAAGTCCTATATAAACCTTGCTTCGGTTAATATATGAAAGTATAAAATCCTTCTAAACAAATGTTTTTTTATTCGTTCCTAATATTGAAAACGAAAGGAAAACTTTCCAGTTAACGCCTTTGATGCCATGTATACAGGTTTGCTTCACTTTCTCACGCATGCATGTTATTTAATTTTTAAGCAGCTTTAGTTTTGATAACCTGTGAGAATGCAGTCAAAAAGCACCATATAGATACATTGATTGTTGGGGTTATGTTCATAGAACTATATATACTAGCGGTTTTCCCCTGTCCCAAGGCAAAAAAAAAGATCCCCACAAAAATCGCAAATTTAAAACTCTCGCTAATAAAAAAAGGCAGCCACATGCACATACACTATGATGTCTGATGAACATGATACGTGCTACACCTGTATCATGATTAATCCATGAAGACACAATACAGAAGCATGAATACAGTGTCAGTGCTCGATGGACGGAAATGGTCAGCTATTGACCGTCTAATACTGGCACGCCAACTGTTCAGCTGATCAACACAAGGTTACATTTCAAGTACTGGCCGGATTAAACGGTGAGGTCAGTGAAATCGAAAGTGAGAAAGGAGAAGAAAGGGATCTGTTTACATTCCTGTCACACTCACCTGGGAGAAAGGAGATTAAGAGCATTAACAGATATATATATATATATATATATATATATATATATATATATATACATACATACAATATGAAATCAAATTAACTATACACAGTATAATACTGTTGCTCCCCTGCACGGTATAGTTTTTACACTGTGATGTATTGAACTTAATGTATTTCATCAATATAATTTCATTATATATATAAATATATATATGTGTGTGTGCATATATATACACGCATATATATATATATGAGCATTTATATTAAACCATACATAAACAATCAAATAAGTGCTCGTATACATATAAGTATATGCACATAATCATGCTATATATATAAACATATATACAAATATACATTTATATGTATATATATGTGTGTATATGTATATATATGTATATAAATAATATATGTGTTTATTTATATTTATATATATGTATATATATATATATATATATATATATATATTCAACATATATGTTTGTGAACCAAAATTATGCCAAATTGACGCTTTTGTTTATATGAATCATTTATTTATATAATGATAAGATGTAAATATATTCATATCGTTGTGTATTATAAGACTAAGGTATATAAAAAATAAAATGTCATTTAAATCCTTCATTTTGTATAACAACAGTAGTTTCTGTTTTCTGTTTACTTTTAGTTAATGTGTAAACTTAACTGACTAATATTTCAGTCTAATTGTAAAACGCCTGAAAATTGCAGGCATTTAATAAATTGCCTGAGTTAATCAGGCACTTTGTAAATTGACTGAAAATTTCAGTGACATAAATTGAGAAATTAACTGATTTTACACATTGACTGTAACATTTATACATAACAGGGTTGGGGCCAGGTACAAGTGAAAATAACTAGGTACAGGTACAGGTACATTTATTTGAGGATCACTTCAAAGACGATTTACGGCATAAATTCACGTATATTCAAGTTAACATGCCTTTTTTCTATCAAATAATACTGAGGTCATTTGCTAAAGTATATTTTAATAGAATTTATTAACTGTATGGCACCGTATGTTCACAAACATGCAAGTGTATTAAAAGTCCATTAAGTGCACCAAGTAGAGTATCATATATGACACCATACATTCACAAACATGTAATTCAAATCTACTGAAAGTCCATTAAGTACACCAAGTACAGTAAGAGAGTGATTATTCTGACACCATGCTTCTCAAACATGATATTTGTGTACTTAATGTTCATTAAGTGCACAAAATACAGTATAATCAAATGATTTGCTCAATTAGTGATTACAGCTAATTTCTGTGACCATTCTGGAGGTATGATAACAGTGATAGCAGTTTATCACACTGATGGCTTGCTTATTATTTTACACTACAGGTAATTTAATACTAAAGAGAAAAAAATTTAAAAAATGAAAATATGAAAATGTACCTGAAGTACAGGTACTTTAGTTCCAGGTACAGGTACAGGTACAAGGTACTTCCTACTCATGACTGGCAGGTACAGGTACAGGTACAGGTACTCTGAAATGTGTACCTAGGTACAGGTACAGGTACAAGTACCTGGCCCCAACCCTGATACATAATCATATACAGCACAAATAGATATATTATTTTTATTAAATTTTTATATTATATTATGAATATGTTGGTTCAAATGTTATATTTAGGAGTTTTTTTTTGCGCAGGGTTGTGTGCGAGTACCTGTATGTGTGTAGGTATGGATATATAATATGTTTTCTGTTGTGCTTCTTTGTATATGTTCCTATGTTATATATTTTTTAATATTATATCATATTAAATTATATCATATCATCTAATGATCATCTAAAGGACGCTTCATATTCAAATAAATTAAATAAACAAAACACAATATTTAATTACATTGTAAATACTTTTCCAGATGAATATATCCAGTTCATATGTATCATATATCATATACAATACGTGACACTTCATATTAAATTAAATTAAATTAAATAAGTAGGACAATGTTGTTGATTAAATCGTCAATAATCTTTCAGATGGATCCGTTAGGTCAGAATATAAGTTATGTGACTACCCACCCGATGGATATTCCCACGTTTTAAATCAGATTTACCGGTATACATATACAGAGGTGCTTTTAGTTAGGTCAATTCCCCATTTATAACATACTTTAGGATGCTGAGAGGTCGATGACATTGGAATACAAAATCTATGACATTTTGTAAGGGAGCTTTATAGTTAAAGGCGTTTGACCTATGAACGTCTGGGTGGCATCACTGTCAGTCATTGTAACGTATGTCAGAAAAGAGATATTACGATGTAACGGAGTGGAAAGGCTTCATGGCTTCCTTAAAGCGACCTCAAGTAGCGCGGCCAATGTCCAACGAAGGACCATTCATTCTCAAGTGCCCCAAAGCAATGTGGGTAAAGTAGTACATATGTAGCTATTTTCACGAATCTGTTGTCACCTGCCACCGCGACTCCTTGAAAACAGTGAGGGTGCCCGCCCTAAGTGGTCAATGCACAAAGACCTAAAAGCATATGTTCCTAATTGGGTACTAATCACATGTGTTAAACTAACACCTTTTCACGTGGGGCAGTGCAGATCATGAACTTGGTGGACCAAGCTGTCTTCAAGAGCTCTCTTGTCCATTTCCCATCAAACTTTCATTAGAATCTCCCATACGCCCACATCTCTGCCCCTCAGGGAATCAGGAGAGATGCTGGAAGTAGGCAGACTTTTTGGGGTAGTCAGGTGCTTGAAGCGTTTCTACTTCGAAGTGCAAGGTATCCGGCTCTTATCTTGCTATTATCTAACTACAGTAGAACGTTAATAATCCGAACACTGTTTATCCGAAAAAATGTTTGTCCGAAATTAAAAAAACAGGAACCTAAAGTTCGATCGTTTATCCGAAAACCGAACAAAGAATGAAAATATCTTAAAGCTGTTATAAAAAGCGTCTAATTCTAAGCAAATTTAAAGAGATTAACATGGGTTGTTTATGCAGATGAATTTTCAAGGCCCATAAGCAATAATTTCATTGTATTTCCCCTTAAACATTGGTTTAATTGATAGAAAACGTAACTACGATGTTGTTGCCAAGGATAAATTTGAACTAGCTTAAATTATTCGTGTCTTTCAGTACCTGAAAATCCTCGGTACTTGAAAATAATGAAAGGTGAATCCAGCGAAATCGCTAATCCGAACAATAATTTATCTAAACAAACTTTTATCCCAACAAACACTATCCAGCAGGTATAAAAAGGTTTATATATATATATATATATATATATATATATGTATATATATATATATATATTTATATATATATATATATATATATATATATACATGTATATATAGAAGGTAGAGTTACCCTCCGTTGTAAAGTGCTCTATGACCTACAGACTAGGCCAGAGCAGTATAACTCTGAGGAAAAATAACACTGTAAATTCACTACAGTCTGTTTCACGGGATGCGACCCGATCATCAGGCGAATGTTTTTATATATATTGTTACGAAGACAAATTGCTCAGGGGAAAACATTGGGCCGATCCCGGAGTCGAACTCATGTCGGTGGCGCACAAGACAGGCGTACCAACCGCTTCTCCAGCAAAGCAAGCTTCACTAACGAGACAGTTCGGTCCGCCCTATATGTCACCCCGTAACAATATATATATATATATATATATATATATATATATATATATATATATATATATATATATATATATAGATACACAGCGTTCTTTGTTCTAGTATGTTCTTTGAACGTGTGAACTGTGTTAGATTCTTTAGATTGTTCGAGAAATGGAAGGTTCTCGGCTGGAGGTGAAAAGTTATATATAAGAGGCTGTGTTTTAAAGCCGAGAGAGAGGTGAGAGAATATTCCAGCGGACACAGAAGTGTGTAAGTCAGTTTGTGGGACCTATTCCGATAAGTGCGGCAATTATAGATTTTCTTCAGATTTTCTTCTGGATTTGAGAAAAATCTTATTTGGTCTTCAGTTTACTTTCGGGATTGTTACAAGAGCTTTACATTGGACTGTTATTCTCCGAGAGAATTTGTGTGAACTGTCCATTTTTAGGACTTGTCGCTGAGACAGTGGTGGTATCCAGGTACTGTGCACTTTGCTTATTTTACTGTGTGATTGTATTGATTTGTTGTTATACTGCTGCTATACTGTGTAATTGTATTTATTTAGTGTATTGTAATGTTAGGGTTGTTTTAAGAATAAATTATAGTTATTTGTTAAAATAAAACCACTGACTTTTTTATTCATTCCCATAGACATTTCACGCTGGCTGGTGTTACAGAATCTGATTTTTTTTAATCTCCTCGACAGAATTTATGTTCAACACGCATACGTGATCTGTTGATATTAGATTGATATTAGATGTCAGTATAATAACTCCAGGGTAGTGCTCAGTGATGTGTACTGGACTCGAACTTGTACTTGGACTCAGAGCCAAGGACTCGACAAATCAGGCCCAGTCCATCTCGAGACCAGTAGAAGAAGAAAAGCTATTTCAAATCCTAAATGCATACACGTGCAAACTACTAACAGAATATTATAAAAAATATATATATATATGCAGGCTTTAGCTTGTTTCGAGAGAAAAATGAAATTACCCACACGAATAAAAAGTGTGTATAAGATAACATAAAGACATATGAAATTCACAGATTTCCGTATTACTATGAATAAATTGAGATTTATATATTGGACCTGGACTTGGAATCGGAAAGTGTTGGCTCGCCTACATCACTTGTAGTAAAGCATTCGTAATATTGTATCAGCATCGGTATTACATGTTTGTAGAATGCTCGATTTGTATATACATATTAATGTGTTTTCTATGGCGATTAACAACAATAAAAAACATGCTTTTTTGTGGGGATGTTGGGGTTGCAAGAGTTTTAATAAGAGTTAATTTGCTATAAAAGCAAAATTCTCTCTAGAACCTCAAGGATTAGCTTTTCAGTCTCAATGAGAGATCGTTACATTTGGATTATCTCTAGCCCGTGTATATAAAACCTTAAATATGTATATGTATATATGTATATATATATGTGTGTGTGTGTATGTAAACCTGAAATACAGAAGGCTCATTAACATGATATTCTTCTGATATATCCACATTCAATAGAGAGTATACCACCGACAGGCCGGGGCTTGGACAGGGGCGTCAATTTATCTTCAAGGGTTGGGGGATGACTCGCTGGCGTGGGAGGGTAATCCTTATATATATATATATATATATATATATATATACACACACACATGTATATCGATTATTGTCTGTGTTATACACTTCAAATATAGTACAATTCTGTATAAAGTTCAAAAAGGTATTATTTTTTCAAGGTAGGTTCATTTTAAATCAGGTTAAATATTTAAAAATAATCTCAGGAGTGGAACCTAAGTCTTTATAACAAAATTATTAATATATTTCATGTAAAAATATATAAATTTTATTATCTGAATAGCAAAGGGATGATTACATTGACCATTCCCCTTGCTAAAAAGTTTGGGCATAAGCCTATATACCCCAAATTCTTCCCCGCCCCTCCCTGTGTATATACGCACCCGGTGGGCCTGGACTTGTTCACAAATGATAAGAAAGACATTACACCTTGAATTAGGTATAGACTATTCTGAATTGTGATAAAGGTTATGTCAGGTGACCCAAAGATATTTTGTGCAAGTTTCGATTCGTCTTTCTATGAGATGGCCCATTGCATACAGACAATGCGCATGACATGACACCCCGGCCTGCGTGCATGAAAGGATAACCTACACACCGGGTCACTGACAAAAACCCCGCGTCTACATGCATTAGTCTCACTGAAGCAGACGAAATACAAATTAGTCATGGAAGACAAGAGGCCATGGGGGAACCGCAGGATCACTTTCTGTCTTTTCACGGGGTGTTTAAATTGCCTCAACGGACACTTAAGTGACCAAAAGAGGTGTCAATTAGTCGAGTTCCGAGCCAGGTGCACTGAGTAAACCTTTCTTCGACGGAAATAAACTGTCGTCTGCTGATGAGACAGCGGTGCGCATGCGCAAAATTCAATGATCAGGTTTATAACTCTTATCTTAAATATTCAAAACCCCTTTGGTGAAATTTTGTCATTCAGTTAATTAAATAAGCAAAGTATATTTGAAGTGATTCAAAACTGCCGTCAGCTGCTGTGTGCATGCGTAAAAATATGGCTCCTCCGACCATTCTTGGCTCTGAACTATATAGACTTTTAATTATTTCGAATTGTCTTTTTAAACGTAATTATATAAATAGTAATTGTCAAATTGGCATAATTCTATTGGACTTAAAGGCTCAGGGGCGTCAATATAGGGTGAATGGGGTATATATACTCCCCCTCCCTAATTTTTTAGCAAGGGGGGATGGTCAATGTAGTCATACCCCCTGATATTCACAGAATAATATCTATATATTTGAAATGAAATATATTAATTATTAGAATTATAGACTTTGGTATACTATAGAAATTTATATATCTTAAAACAATTAATTTAGAATTACCATATACTCTAAACATAGGGGCCTACTAACTTTTTAAAACCGTACACTTAATTTTTATAATCTTAAAATATGTATATACATATATATGTGTGTGTGTGTTTATGAAAACTGTCCCAATTTTGAATACCCCCCCCCCCCCGGGCCTGCGAGTCACCCCCTCCCCCCTTTGAAGATAAATTGACGCCACTGTAAAGACTAGTGTTCGAAATCCTAAAAGAGTCTGTATTTTGCAGGAAAATGAGACCTTTAAATTGAACCCTATAGAAATGGTTTGTGTATGGGAGAGACAGGGTAAGAAATGAATTAATCCCAGTGATTTTATACGGAGAAATGTAATAAAAAGATAACCTGTATCAGTCAATAACTTATGGCGATTGACCTTTTCAAAGCAATATTTTCATTATAAACTCAAATTATAAAATGGCAATTATAAAAGGCACAACCAGTGTTCATTCGCATATATATTACACGTCAGCTTGTAACATTAAAATGATTATTCATTTTTCGAGACAATTGAAACATTCCTGACGTGCATGGCCAGGTATTCCGATATGTAAATTTATATTTAGCACTTATCCGACGCTGCGGGTACCTGCTTGTTGCTATGGTGATATGAGTAAGGCCATTATAGGGTACGGCGAGGTCATGCACCGTGACAGTTGAAATGACCATATCAGAATATACTCAATTATGCATGTATATGTATGTACAAACATACATTATGCACGTACAGACGCATACGTGTGCGTGCATGTGTGTGCGTGCGTGTATGTGTGTCAGTATATATGTTGGAGCCCGTTTGCGGATCTGGCCCATCTGCCGATGGGCTTGGCCCATATGAGGATCCGTTATTGGGCTGCCGATCTGCAGATGGGCAGCCCGATAACGGATTTGATACCATGCACTTTCTTTCCCATCTGCAGATGGGCTTTGCCCAATAACCAATTTTAGTTTTTGTTAGTAATACGTTATTATTTTATTATCTTGATGACTTTTGTACTCAGACAAACATTTCTCAGAACTTAAATGTGTTAATTGAAACATAAATCACTATCACAGTCTTACACCAATGATTTTGATTATCAAAATTACATAGAGGTGTATAGAAAACTACATAGATGTGCATGCAGTGTTACAATACCCTATTTAATAACTTTTTACACACAATTTTTAATTAGTCTACATTGCATTCGTGTGATGTTAAGAGTTTAATGAGGTTCACTTTTTAACAAAGAGTAATTACAGCTGTTGCGAAAAAATCTCATTTACGTTACCACATAGATGTGACTTCCACGGTACATACAATTTACTAAAGAGAAATTATATGTGGTACAAATCAGTTTCTCATATTCATTTTTAATATCCACATATATATCGAGGTTACCACATACATTTTGACAATAGAATAGTGTAATATATGTAGCAAACACTCTCTCATGAGTCATTTGATCTCAGAGTCAATCACAATCATGCACTTTCACCACAATAACACATCTTGATACAGTTTCTTTTGGAGAAGTGTCTTATTGATAAGCTCTCTACTTAGCATTCGTACAGAATTGTTGGCGTCCTGGTGATGAAAGCAGCAGGGAAGTCGGACAGTACTCCTTTTTTCAGGTTATCACAGAGATGATGCAGAGGTTAAATGTAGTTTTGGCTGCAGGGGTCATTGCTGGAGAGTAGTGTCTTTGCAATGGCCAGGGCAAAAACGCCACAAAATAAATTTAAACAAAACGATAGGGTTATGTTTTACATATCTTTCACAGTAACATAGTAAAGTTATTTTATTTTTAATATAAAACAATTTGTTAGATACAACTGATAAATAAATAGATCTCTAAAACAAGCAATCATCACGATGTTTAATATATAAATATTTTTTAATATATAAAATATAAATATAAATATAAATATAAATATAAATATAAAATTTAAATTGTGACAAGACTCCTTATAAACCATTTTGAATAAATATAATTATACTTTATACTCAGAAGATAAATAATGAAGAGATAAAATTTATACGATAAACTACCAAAATTCGTTGTTAATACTTGCATATTAATAATTTCGGTCTGTTTGGGATACTGTTATCGAATAAAAATTTAGCTGAGCTTACTAGGAACTATTCTAAACTTATTTATAGACCCTGTTTGGATTCACGACAATAAACATATACGTAAAATAAATCTATGTTATATAAATTGAATAAATTATGATAATACGGTGGTTTAAATGGCACACTATTTTGATAAGGTTGTACCATTTTGTCTAAAAGGCCATATACTATTTCATGTCATATAAACGAGTGTACTTTCATTGGTACGTATATACAGGCGGTGGCGGAGGCATGTGCTCTGTGAGTACTTTCTAGTTAATTTGGTTGTCACTAACACTATAATAACACTTAAGGGTAAGCGCATTTAGGTATGACCAATTCACCAACTTAATATCGGATACACCTTACATGATAAATGAAGCACTAACATGGGCAAAGGTCTTTCGATATCCTGCATGGTCCACCTCCCTCTCGCGGATGTTCTTGGCGACGTAAAACAGACTATATCAATAGGGACTATATACCCGTAAATACTTGCTGACCTCTTCTCCGAGCTTGGCTTTGGAGGGAATAACAAGTGTGTTGGACACCCCAAGAGCAGGCAAATCTATTTAAGTTCTTAGAAATGTTTGTCTGAGTACAAAAGTTATCAAGATTATAAAAAAATAACGTAAAACTAACAAAAACTAAAATCGGTTATTGGGCAAAGCCCATCTGCAGATGGGCCAGAAAACATGGTATCAAATCCGTTATTGGGCTGCCCATCTGCAGATGGGCAAAATCCGCAGTCAGGCTCCAACATATATATATGAACATGCATACACACAGGCTTGCGTGCACACATATAGACATTCATGCAAACGCACACAAACACACCTACCTATACGCAAAAAAACATATATAACCTTTATAAAAACATATTAGTAAAATCTTATAAGGGCACTTATATAATTATGTTTAGATTTATATATATATATATATATATATATATATATATATATATGTCATATGCATATATACATTTCATATATTTATGTGTTTGTATGTGTGCGCTTATATGATTATGTGCATACTCAAATATATATATAAAAGCATTTATATGTTTATGAATATATATATATATATATATATATTTATATATATATATATATGCTCAAAATGTATACATTATAGGACGCCGCGTCAGGATATGGCACACACATATACACATATAAATACATACAAATTTATATATACATGCACACACATATATATATATCGCTATATTAAGCATCACATTCAGTTTGACAGCCAACCGAAAAGTAGTCCAGTTCTATATATATTAATATATGTAACATTCCTATATTTATGTGGAAGGTCTGATGAAGGCCATGATGGGCTATGAACTTTATCTTTCAGCTATGTAACGGTCTCATCAAAAAGTGCCAAGCACCAGTTTAAACAAAAATAAACGCGCAGCAACAAGAGTATAAGGACTGATAATAGACAGGCCTCCCGGCACATATTGCAAACAAAATATGATATGATATGATATATAATATAATATAATATAATATAATATAATATAATATAATATAATATAATATAATATAATATAATATAATATAATATAATTCAGTATACTGGTATACAACACAATGTTAAATAACGTAAAACAACAAAAAATATTACACGATATATAACACAATTGATATGATTTAGTATAGGGTATAGCAGATTGTCATATCGTTTGTTATTTTATCAAGCCACAAGTTATACCTAACATTTCCCTATGATACTTATTCAATTTAATTTAATTTGCGATCAATTTCAATCAGTAATACTGTAATAGACTTATGATGTTTTCAATTAATTTATTATGCCGTATGGAACGTATATATATATATAACACATTTGTGAATACCATGCTGGTCAACAGATGGGGAGAACCCACTAATTTAATTTGACTTTGTCCGTAATAAGTTTTAATAGATAATCACATAATAATGGCAGGTTAATTCATATCACGTATATACATATATGACATGATAGCGTGCATGTTGATTCCTTGAGTTATTTTTTTGGATTACAGTTTCACATGAAAAATTATATATATATATATATATATATATATATATATATATATATATATATATATATATATATATTTATATATATAATATTATATATAATATATATTATATATATTATATATAATAAATATAATATATAATATATATTATATATAATAAATATAATATATAATATATAATATATACATACTTATTTCCCCTCAATTTATTAATTTTTTAAAGATCAAACATATCACACATCTGTTTTCAGTTTTAATGATTTCCAGTATCCTAAAGCAAACTTCCCTGAAATCGGTAGCATCTGGTAAAAATTGCACGGTTCTATAATGACTTAAACACCGTGTTACCACCCAGTTAAAAAGGTAGAATAACCAATCCTATCATTAACTGCAGGAAAAAGAATAAACATATCGTGATACCTGCAGTTACATTGACCGTGTTAAAAGTTTTAATTATCGGCTAGTATTATCTATTTACTGTTTAATTTGATTACAGGTAGAACAGCACGGCTTCCAATTAGCGAACAGCATGAAGTGCTATAGTTCCCTAATGACAGATTTTTGTCTGCGGGGATTTTAATATTAAACTAGATTTGTCAGGTGAGCGTGTATGGTGGTATCATGCTAGGTAATTAGATTACCTGTCATAAGCAGATGTGATGGTGATCCATTATATATTATAAATAACCCATTATCGGCAGGCTTACATACATACTTATAACCTGCATAACCATAAAATTGTCCTGGCTGGCACGCGAATGGAGTGTTGAAGCAGTCCGGGTGTTTGTTATGCCTGCATGCATGACTGCGATGTATTTATAATTGAAATGACAAGGCAATACCGGGCTTCTTGTCCCATTATGAGTTTATATCAGGCGCAATCGGCAGATCGTACCCGCCCAATCTGCCGGTTCAACCGATAAGTTGATCTAACATTATTATGACTATATTCTTTTATATTTAAAGATTCTTCATATATTAGTATCTTTCAATACGTGATATTTATATACTGTCATATAATTTGTGGTGCATGTGGACCCTTGAAATATATAGACTCGATGTTTCCTAAGTTGCTGAGCACCTCTATATGTTACATATTTATAGGAATAATTGAATTCCCGTTGGACTCTGTGGTTTGAGAGTTTCAATTTTATATATAATAAATTATATATATATATATATATATATATATATATATATATATATATAACATAATATTCATAATTTGTTCAATTTATGTGGAAGATTTGATTGACTAGATTGTGAATAAAAAAACAGTGACCATAATCTGCGTTGTTCTTTTTCAGCGTTCGACAAAAATCGACATGCATTTGTAAAAAAGGGAGAATTCAACATTTCAACTAGTAAATTATTTAGAATAATTACATACGTGTAGAACAATTTTCCGATCTGACCCGTCTTAAGATTGTGAGACCAAACAACCGATATATATCGAGGTTGGTCTTCTATATATTTGTACTTTACCCGCTGGGATTGCAGAGAATGAAATTAAATAAATAATTTCAGCAAGTCAGTTCCCAAGTGACGGAGATGCTGCTATACCAACGATGTCCATAAGTAGGAAATCCCGTGACTGTGATAAGGCGTACTGACAGGCATAATCAACACTATAATCATTAAGTTGCATCCCGTTATATAGATATTCAAGCGTCATTTAATTTCATACTTGTTAAGCTGAAACTCTTTGCACTTAATTTGTCTAAATAATCGCGTATATATATATATATATATATATATATATATATATTTATATTTATATTTAAAGGCGCGTGCATATGTTAATTGTTCTGCAGGTATATGCCCAAGTTCATGCCAAGAAATGCCTCTCTGATGCATTCATATTAAACAGTCCCGAACGTGAGGGGTCACGAAACGTTACTATAAGCACTAGTCCAATTGGATTATATCAGATGTTGAATTTGATTTTATTTAATAAATGGTCAAACAATGGTCGAGTTGTGCTTTCGTTTAAAGAATAGTTATTCGATCCTGCTTTACATTCAAACAAATGGTCAAACAAAGGACGAAGTCATGAACGTTGGTAGGTGTATTAATATACCATATTTCTAAATATTTTCAAAGCAATGAAAAGAAGGCAATGCTGTATGTAAATTCAAGGGCGGTCACCTGCACGTGATCTGCCGGCCGCACAAGGCAACATGCAAAAAAGGTAAACCGATATGACCAGGTACTTGAAATTTTCTAAGAAAGCGCTCAGACACCAACGGAGCTGGGCTGCGGTATACCGTCCCTCCTAGGGCGGATATGAACTAAGCTTTTATGTTAACCGGGGCGGGAAATAAAAATCCCATAATAGAACAAAATGGACGCATAATGGACCAAATTAATTGACGTCAAAACAATTAGTATGATTAATTTTCACTGGCCAAAAAGGAACCTGGACACTCGAGACGTGGTTTCAAGGTCAAGTACCAAGGTCGCGATGCGGAGTCTGAGAGGCCAAGCGAGATGCTTTTAATCCGATCATATTCCATAAATTGGCACATAATTGAAAGTTTAGCCCCGGGCCACCTGCTTATGGTTCAGACCCGGCGCGCGCAGGGGCGGGGTGGGTTTGACACGGCCCAGGCGCAGCGCTTTTGTCATTTAATATAGAGGTTGCGGAAGGCAAGCCACGGCGAGACCCCCTCGCATCCATCACTAGCCCGCAAACCGTGCGTGAAACACACTAGAAAGACCATTGCTCATTCAATCAATACACCCAGCTTATTCTTTAATAATCAGCGAATAAGCACCGCAATATTACATTCTCATACCGCCGGGTTGGCAGCTTACAGCTTGATTTGTGGACTAATAAAGCCACTGGCAGCGCGTATATTGCGTACCGTCCACCCCTCATTTCAAAACAAATTATCTAGCACACTAATATTGGCGCACTTTATTAGAACGCTGCCTACTCCGATGCTTTCATAGGATGAAGAATGTCTTTAAGAGCACGATGTGAAAATTTCAAAGTCAAATCGAGTGCAAGTGGTGCTTGAAAAATACAATCTGTCTTTGACATAGTCTGACTTTCCAAGACCCGGTCGATCTGAAGCCCGGGATGGAAGCGATGTGTTTCTCGACGCCTAATATCGTAAGGAAACTAATAACTCGTGGCTGACTTCAGCGACCTGACGTGGCAAAGAGTTTTATATCCGTGCTGTGACCAATGGCGCCTCCAGTTACGCCGAAAACAATATTTATAGACTGTTTGGACCTACTCTGAACTGATGTCCAAAGGAGATACGACAACATCCTGTGAATCAAACTTCCCCGCGGATAAAGGAAATATCTATAGACATCGTAGTTGCAGTTATTGGGTATGAAACAGGATTTTCCATTTTGTCATCAGCATCTCCGATATGGCTTGCCTGTATTTATTCTTCATGTTAAGACTATACTACCTTCTATAAAAGAGGTATTTAATACAAAAAGAAAATTTCAACAGAGCACAAAGCAGAATATAATTCCTTTATTATATTTTTAATCATTGATTAAGCTAATGCTTAAATTGTCCGCCAGGATGGGTCAATATACAAAGTGACATATTCTTAAATAAATATGCAATATAATTTACTCTCAGAATAAAAACATTTTATCCTTCTATTTGTTACGGTCTTTACGCAATACTAGCTAATACATAGACACAGTAAGTGTAAAATATTTTGAGGAAATGGTAGTAAACTTACCAGGTTTTGGGATAAGAGGCTTTAATGCTCTCTACAGAAAATCGAATTATGTCATATGTGTCATGAAATTCCTAAATCAAAACTGCATGCATGGAACTAAAGTCACGGAAAACATACAGAGCCAATTTGTAAAACATTTTAGTTCCAAGACATTCACACTCCATGCATGGTTTCATTAAAATTGGACATGAATTAAGGTCAAGATTTTAATCAGGACGAACCATTTCGGATTAAAGAAACTTTTTTTTATCTTCTTCGTTAAAATACAAAGCCATGCAAAATACCTATATAGGTATATACGTCCTTCTTTCGATTGGGGAAAATATATGATATTGATATTTTAGCCTTTATACCATAATATATATATTCTTAAGACTGAACGCCCCTTCTTTTGAAATTCTTTTGAGGTTTATTAATTCCTTACCACATGATCTGATCTTAAGGTATCCCCGGATCCACGGTTATACAGTTAAAACAATTTTGGGAGAAATGTTCTTTTGTCGAAATGTTCTTATGATAATCTTGGTATAGAAATACACTTCAGTCAAATGCCTCAAATCTTGATATTCTTTGAAGAAATATTCATAATTCATGCAAAAATTTCTTACTTTCAAATTCTTGGCAGGATTGTTTTTAATTGGTCGGATGACCCTGCATAATCTTGATATTGAATTCTTGTGAGAAAAATTCTATAGTCAAATATCTCTGATCCTGATATATATATATATATATATATATATATATATATATATATATATATATATATATATGCAGGAATGTTCTTTGGTCGATTATCTGTGAGCTTGATATTTATTGGAGAAATAGCCAAATATCTCTGATCTTTAAATTCGAAGCATGTATGCAGGTATGCTCTTTTGCCGAATATGTCTGAACTATATGGTCATGGTTTACATTAATTCATTATAGTCAAATATCTGTCATCTTAAACATTTCTTGGAATTAATGTTCATTGGGCAAATATCGCTATTCTGGATATTCTTGGGAGAAATATCCCTTAGTGAAATGTCTATATATTTGTTTATTGGGCAGGAATGTGGTTTATTCAAAATATCTGATCTTGATATTTATGGGAGAATATTCTTTAGTTAATATCGCTGATTCTTATATTCTTAATTTCAAATGGCCCTGAACTTGATGTAGTCTTAAGAGAAATATTCTTATAAGTGAAACATCTCTGATATGATTATAGGATAAATGTTCTTTAGACAAACGTCTCAGCGTCTAAAAATCCTATGATCTTTGATGATGGCCCCTAATATATGAACCATTAATTGGATTTTATTTTTTCCCGGTTATATATATATGACCTCGACCAAGAACGGTCATTTCTATAATCACACGAGACATTAAAAATCATTTCATTCATTGCAACACTCGAAACCCGTATTAAAAAAAATAACAAAAATACATCAAGAAAATTGCAGGAGCTTGCGTACCTGAAAAATAAATCAGAATCAAGAATATATCTATAGTCACTTAAATCGTGTGAAAACGCCACTCATTAAAAAATTCATCATTTCCATTAATTAGTATTTACAACTCAGTCATATATGGATGGTGTACTTGCTCATATCATGATGACATTGGTAACATTTTTAAAATATGCTTTATAAAGAAAATTCAGTTCTTTAATATACGTATATAATAAAAAAAATCCTAAATTAAACGGCAAAGGGAAGTGTTTCCATAATATTGTTATTCTAGGTGGGAATATGGAATTCATTTGTTTATAGTTTAGTTATGATACTTATTTTGAACTTATGATATTTTGAAACTGGTAGAGCTTGTAAGGTTTTAATAAAATGCTATTTCATAAATACAATTTATCGATGCTATTGGACCTTCAGTCGGTACATGGTAAACTGCTATATTACACACTGGCGGATATACGTGTTCATATCATATGTTCCACTGTAAAGACCAGTTTGATATTCGTTATATGTTGTATTGTTTTTAGTGAGACATCATACAGATGTGTAATGTTCTACACATGCTTTTGCTTTTATTGAGTTAATTAGGGTATAAGGGTATAGATGAAACCTCTATGCAATCCACTTCTTGGGACGTTCGGAACATTGGCATATGTAGTACATAGTGATACATGTATTGTTATTATATTTAAAGCATTTTAAAGTGACAAGAAAACATCCCGTACTCCTGTTTCACGCGCGGTTTATTTATTTTGAAACCTGTCCGTTTGTAATTGGCTGCTTTACAATGCTTCAGTGTTTCGTTGTCATGTGTTCCTCACTGTATAAGCCGGTCAATAAAGTTACAATTGCGACTTAATAGTTGCTTTGAGGCACTCTTTAATTCACTCAACATGTGTGCGTAACTGTTTCCGCTCTCAATAAATTGGTTCTTGTACTCATTGCGCTAGTTCAATCGATATAATACCCAACGCTTCTGTGCGGGCATCGGCAAACGATAGCCAGTCTGAGCAGACGACACTCAACGCATAGGGCGATTGCGTGCCACCTGATTGGCTGAGCGGTTTGACAATCAACTTTCTCGGTAAACTCTGTCGACGAATGGGAAGCGGGGCTGCGGTGTTAAGCCCAAGGGAGTGGTATTTAGGTTCAATAAAGTGTCTATGAGCGACAGTGCATCCGGGCCCAGTCAACGATAGTGTGAGGGTGTAGTCCAGTGGGAAATCTCTAATAGGCGATATAACGGCCAGTGATTAGACTATATTAGTGAACACGGCAGTCATTTCACGGGACCGGCGCACCTGTATCAATTGTCTGAGAGCGCTGTAAGCTGAAGTCCCCACAAAGAAGACTCGCGTTTTCACTTGGGAAACCCTCTCCTTAAAGTTTTTATCCGGGCATTTCTGTTTAAAGCTGTGGCAGCTAGAGGCAACTGCTGGTTTATACAGAACATATGTGCAGCTGATCCGAGGATGGGAAGGACTAAACCCATGTCAAACGTGAGCGAGTTCAGAAACTGATGATCTGATAATCGACTGTAATACAATTCTGCCATGTTTGTGACATGCTCAACATCGATCTAGATAAATCTCGTTTTTCTCTGAAGTTGACCTACATTTTGATGGACAAAATATTTCTGTGAATTTTTGGTGGGCACGTTCTAAAGTACATTATTCAAGAAGATTATACTAGGGACTATCAAGTGAACTTCACGATGTATGCTAATATAATAGCTCCAAGTCCGATTTACCAAGGATTATTCCGAGCACCGATGGCAGGGGCAGCGCCAGGCAACCCTACCCCGTCTCCATTTTCAATGGACTCTATTTTAAGAGAAAGACAGTTCACCGCCCCGGGGATGGGGTTCGCACCAGCGTCACCTATCGGGGGGTCGGGCGTGCCCTCCCCACCATATCATCCCCTCTCCCGCGGTCTCGGGCACGGGGTATCGCCTCCTGCAGCCCTTGATATGTCGAAGAAGACATCCTCTTCTTCTGGTGCTCCAGCCAGTAGTAGCAGCAGCAGCAACAGTTCATCTCTTCTCAAGTTCAGCATCAGTGCCATACTGGCGCCAGACACTCCAAAGAAATCACGTAAGTATATATATACATTTGTATATTGTGGATAATTCAATTATTATATTGCCTCAGTGACTCGTAATTCAGTTTTAGTAATACTGACTGCATACTATATATACTTAATGATACCTGTTAAAATCGACAATAATTTAAGGACGTATCCATATAGTGTTTATAAGGTCATGTCTGTATTGTAAGTTATTGATAGGGTTAGATAAAATTATTTTAAAGTTTTTTCTGAAGAATTATGTAGTTAATATAATACTGAAAAGTCATTCGCAATAAATCCTCAGATTCATTTAATCTTCAAAGTAAGATGTAATTTTGATATAAATACATGTAGGTACATTAATATATCCATTATTATATATCATATATATATATATATATATATATATATATATATATATATATATATATATATACATAATATGTAAGTTTATTTGGCCTTCAGAAATGTTGCATAAAAGTTCCCAGTCCAGCTAAAGCGCATGTACAACGTTATTCTTGATCGAGTGTTTCATTTTAATTATCATTGTTAACCAAAGTGTAGTAATATTCCTGGAAATCCGCAGCACGTGTTGCTAATTAATAACGTCGCATATCGGGTAAAGCTGGCCTTTACCTTAGGAACAGATGTTGTAAAAAAAATCCTAAAATATGAGCTATCGGAATTATTAAACGCAGCAACAGCTGTAATTGCTGTGAGTGTACTTTTACGATATGGTCCCTAGGTTTACGATTTTGTGATCAATTTGGATATTAACTAAACGGCACCTGGTCCCAGTAATGTTCCTAATATTTTCATAATCGACTGGCGTTAAATATGAGTCTGAAGGTCCCTCATAACTTGGGGCGGTACCCTTTGTGCTTTGTTCAAAACATTGATTGCGAAGCTGCATATGTTTGACTTAACTGAAGATTTGCCCCATAATCCTGTAAAGATATACAAGCACTTCACTTGAATGACAGCTCAGAGGATTAGCAGGGATAATCCTAATGCTTGGTCAATAATTGTCTTTTTAACCGTTTAGTTGTTCGCGTCTGTGTATCGGCCATAAATGCATATGTCGGCGTCTCATGTAATTCATATGATCAATAAATCGCCAACAGACCTTGAACTCTATATTCTTGTATAAAGATCTGACTTTATAAATATTCATTTGTGCTTTAATGAAACTAGATATTATGGGCTGTAATTATATCTTCGAATTGAATATTGTTTATAGTAAATGTGTATATATAAATAATTGCATAAAAATGATATATATATATATATATATATATATATATATATATCATATTTTAGTTCAGGGTATCTCATTATTCACAAGAAACACATATATTCAATATTAATAAAACAGCAAAAAAAAAAAATAAAGTTTATCAAATACAAATTTTTATTCGTGCCCAAAATATGCAGAAGCGGATCCAGGGTAGAGGGATGGGGGTCCAGACTCCCTATTTTTAGCAACCGCAACCTTTTTTAAGGGCTTCAGACCAATTTCTGCGGCCTTGACCCTCCATTTCCGGACCTGGTGACCATTTTTTTCTTAGGATTTGTCATTACTCCTCCTTGGTTTGACCCCTTCTCTTCCTAAATCATGGATCCGTCCCTCTTATGATATGTCTGCATAAATATGCATATACTAGATTACCCTGATTTATTAATAATATGTCTTTATACTTACAGCATCACCTTTAACAGAGCCGTCAAAACCAAGTCCTGCCTTGATGACCCTGCCCCCGAGGGTGGCGACGTCACAACCCCCGTCCAGCGGCTGTAACTACGTTCCCGGGGGGATCACGTGCATCACGTGCGGACCCGGATGTCGACCTGTCCACGACCATCCTCCTCCTCCACATCATCATCATCACCACCATCATCATCCGCATCCACTAATAAGGCCACCAACAATCCCAGGTAAGTCATGTCTTATATCTATTTCTCTATTCTATATCTATATATTCTCATATCTCTCTATCTGTTCTTTCTGTCTCCCCTCTCTCTTTTTCTCATTATATATATATATATATATGTATATATATATATATATATACTAGTATATATATATATATATATATATATATATATATATATATATATATATATGGCTAAGGTATACAAATATATGTAAAATCTATCTGTGAAATGGATGGCTATTTAATTATAAATAAGCACATTTTAGAAAAAAAATACTGGTCCAATCTATTAATATTTTATAACAGGCTTCTACCTTACACACTATCCTGAATGTTTCTTTAGGGCATCAAACCTGAATAATAAAATTAAAAACTATTTTTTTGATTGATGTAGCGTGGGAGGCATTACTTTTCAAGCAGGTGTAAATAGAAATTATACTCACGTGGCAAAGAATAATCACATTCAGTTAGGGAGAGTACATCTGTAATATTAGACCATAAAAGTCGCATTTAGGAACAATACAACCATACTTACAAGCGGCTAACAATTTAATAACTACCTAACGGCAGATGTTCTACGTAGTTTTAATATAATCAATTATTTTTCTGGTAAAATAGTAGCTTGGAGATCAGAAAGTTAGGGTATTAAACAGCCCCGAGGGGCTCAACGCTTACGGTGACTAGCGTTTACCAGCAAATGATATATTTTACTTTTCATTTTAGTCCGGTAATGCTAGTTGTTAATTAAGGAACACGACAAAACTGCTTGAAATATACGACTTTATGCTGATATATAATAAGGGGTCTTAATAGCTTAATAGCAGGTCTGGGAATCGGTGCACGCGCCACCGAAGTAGGAAATACAAACATTAATCAACGGGGAAAGTATAGTTTTGGTATCAACAGACGGAAGGCATTGTGGTCCTGTGAATGGTCTCGGTTTCACAATTACATACTGAAGCAAATTAATTTTTGCCTTTGTTATTGGCGTTGTGGAGTTTGGCTGTTTAGCGTCCGGTCTGTATTCAATCACGCAACGTGATGTAACTAGGCCTGGGGGCAGCATTCGTCCGGACGTTGCGCTTCAATGACCCGTCAATAAAAATGAGGATACAAATAGTTAGCAGTGTCTTCACCGTATAATTAGGTGATCAAGAATAGCCTTTGTAATGGGAAGTTAAACTGCACTAATTGATTTTATACCACCTGTTCTAAACCGGTATCCAGAAGTTGCCATGAATTGCGGACTTTTCACCTCCGTCTCCCCATCAAATTCAACAGGATGTTCTTTGCATTATGAATTAAAAATCTACCTGTGTTGGTGATTTTGTAAGAATTTACTCAACCGGGTTTTTATTAACCTGGTTATATTAAGATTATATCGAAATGGTAGAAATAGCCATTTAAAGGGGAGAATTTTGAGGGGAAAAATCAACTGGTCATATATGTCTTTCTTTAATTTACAGAAATACACATTTAATAGGAAGATTTAAAAAAAGTCAGTATGTCAAACGTCACTTTCTTTAAATAATATGTCTTTCTTTAATTTACAGAAATACACATTTAAAAGGAAGATTTTAAAAAAAGTCAGTATGTCAAACGTGACTTTCTTCAAATATATATAGCTGAGACACATAGTTTTTATGTATGTATATATATATATATATATATATATATATATATATATATACATAAAAAATATGTGTCTCAGCTAAGAAATAAAAATAAAAATTAAGTGGCCAACATTATAGATTTAGTAACTCCTCTTTCAAAGCAAGTTTCAAAAACGATACCTGAGGGCTTATTTCATAGTCCGCTGTGCAATATGAAACCCGATTCCAGACTGATGAATACGTCATTTGAACGTGAAGAATTCATCTGTCAAAATTGCCTGCTACGTCATTCAAAGCTATATAGTATGCTGGGGCCACTTTAAAACGGTTGGACGGGCCACTGTGTAATGTGTACATATAGAGACCTATACAAGTCGGGTCACTGGACATCAATTTGCTCGCCACTGGATAAATGTTAGTGTAGTAAAGGGTCATTGAGTGCTTCTGTTCATTCAACTCGAGGACGTGTCACTTTATCCGAGAGGCAACGTCACAATCGTATACCTCTCCACCGAAACAATAACTTGTACGTACCATTGACTGCGTTGTACGCCGAATATATAGGAAATTGCACAAAGTTCAGTATTCCTATGCAAAAGTTTCGAAATTAGGAAGTGATATCTCAGTTCAGTAAAGGTTCTTAAAAGGATGTAACTTTACTTGGCAGTGTTCCTTGAATTAATAAGATATATATTCCTCCCATAAAACAAGAATTAAATTATTCGAAATTAAAATGCAAAAAGTTAGAAATATATATACAATGAACACAATATTTTACGCGAACAAACATTTCTCCATGCATAAATATATCCTTTACAAAAATGGGATACACTATAAAAAAATTCTGCTTTGTAGAAATGAAAATAAATAACATGCATAAAACAGAATCTATTTCGAATTTGACATTAAAATGAAAAAAATATTGGACTTTGAGTGTGTTTTGGCAGTATTGAAAAAAAGAAAAGAAAGATAGGAAAGAACTCAATGATTGTCGACATTCAAACAGCAACGTTTATGCGATTTTTTTAAAATACTTGAAGTGTAATATACATTCTGAAATTAGGATGATTTGCTATATGAAGATATATATAGAACACCTATTAGTTTATATTGTAAACCACATTATTTCAACCATAACTTCTTATAACTTCTATTTTCTTTTGCTACAGGAGGCAGCTTTTTCCCTTTCCCCAACGCATTCTCGTATCTGAGTGGGCTACGTGGGAAGCCCCGGAGAGGGATGTTAAGGAGAGCGGTGTTCTCTGACGTCCAGAGGAAGGGGCTGGAAAAAGCGTTCCAGAAACAAAAATACATCAGCAAGCCAGACAGGAAAAAATTGGCGGAGAAGCTGGGACTCAAAGACTCACAGGTTGGTCAAGATCTTAATTATTAATGATAATTATACTTAGGTATTTCAAAGACTCACATGTTGGTCAAGATCTTAATTATTAAGCATAATTATACTTGAGTAATTCAAAGACTAACAGGTTGCTCAAGATCTAAATTACTTATATTAATTATACTTCTGTGACACGAAGATAGACAGGTCGGTCATGATAATAACTGTTCTTGTGTGACAAAAGGACTCATGTGAAATCATGTATGAAGAATGAAAGGTAATGTCATTGCATTTTGATATTGTGAGAACTTTCCAAATCTAAACGTGGAAAGTAAACCAAAATAATTTGGGCAGAGTGAGCGTGGCCAACCAAAGCTGGCATTAGAAACCCTCTTTTTTCCGTAAACTTACCGTAGTAGGCCTCTGAATTGTGACATCACTCACTTGCGGGGCGCTCACAACAAACACAAAAGGCAGTGTGGGGAATTGTTTTCCCCGTTCTTCCTTAACAACAGTTCTCGCGCTGTGACACGCGCAGATCTCCCTTGGCGACACTTTGAGGTCCTTGGGGAAAGTTTAGTAACAATTTAAAGGCGTGATTAGTGGTGGGCCGGATGGCGACACTGATAAATAGCTAATTGTTGACGCATGCGCAGCGGAACGGAGGGGGTGTAAAGGTGTTGTTAATTGACCGTGCTGGCAATAATATGCAATGTCGGAGGTCTGGGCGTCCTATTTGTGTCTGCTCTGCCACCTACCTGAACGGCAGAATTCTCATGTCCCCCGGGCAATAATAAGCATCTGTCTTGGCAGAGCAAGTGCACGCCTAGGGATATGTTAGAAATACAAAGCAAAGGGATGTCCAATTTACAGTTTACCATGTGCAGGGGCAATGAGAACAAATATTCAGTGTTTGGAAAGGGAAAATTAATGAATTTTATCATTAACAAATTGACATGGATCAAAACATTTATAGATAACAAACCTGCCATAATCAGTTGTATTTGCAGTATATAAATAAAAAAAAATAGAATAATAATAATAATAATCATAATAATAAAGAAATAAAAATTATTTGTATATATGATATATATATATATATATATATATATATATATATATATATATATATATATATATATATTTATAACCGTAATAACATGTATTGTATGAATAAAGTTTAAACATATACAAGGTGATAAGGAAACATTTATCAAATTTATTTCTGTGTATATAACGTGAAATATATGTAACATATATTTTATTTGCAGGTTAAAATTTGGTTCCAAAATCGAAGAATGAAGTGGCGGAATTCAAAAGAGCGGGAACTGTTATCGTCTGGCGGAAGCAGAGACGCCACCCTCCCGAACAAATCAAACCCAAACCCAGATCTTAGTGACGTCACAGACGTCAGTGACTCTCACAACCCTAGCCAAGACGGCTCACTCAGTCGCAGCCCGGCGTCAGGGAGTCACCTGACCGGAGGTGACATAATAGAACGCTACCAGGATCACGATTCCGCTAGTGAGTTATCCGACCAGCATTCGGATGCTGCAAGTGATATAGAAGATGATGATGTCGAAATCACTGTGTCCTGACGATTTCTATATAGTTTTATTGTGATTGAATATTCTGTAATGCAAAGACCAGGGACGCCAGTTTAAGGCCGCCTAGCTCACGCTAAGCGTGACGTCATAACGAACTATGTTTATACTAGTCGCGAGACGTGACGTTTTTGACTTTGCAAAGCTATAGACTGATACCCAAGAAGAACTTGCAGCAATGTATCATTCCAAAGAGAGCTAAAGCATCTCTTATTGTTGAATGTTGGTATTTTTTAATGTCATGTTATTAATATACTGGGGCATTTCAGCATGTAATGCTGACGGAATGTGCCAGCTGATATATATATATATATATATATATATATATATATATATATATATATATATATATATATATTGATATGTGACAGATTATCACAAACAAAAAAAAGGGATTAGTTTACTTTGTACGGGGTTCTCATGACAAGACAGTTGTGTCAAATTGAAAGGAATTTGATAGCAATAAATGTAAGATTGAGAATTTACCGGGGAAAATAAACCTCAGTGAGAAGTTGCCTAGCACGCTGAAATCGGAAGCTGTTAAAAGGCAGTAATAGAGATAAATGTCCACTCTTTATTGATTGAAAGAAAAGTATAATATTTTTTATGTATATGACATATAAACTGAAATATTGCCTGAAAATACATGTCTTTCGGGCAATATAGCCATGAATAATACAAAGATAACAAAATGCATACAGAAATGTAACTGCTAACTGCCTAATTGCCCAAACGTCATAAAAGTCACATAATTAAAGGGGCCCAATCACCTATCTCACCTTTATAAACTAAAGGTAATCCCTTAGAGCTTTTATATATTTGGAGGTCTGCCAATAAAATCAATCAAATTCAACAAGGGCAGCAAGTCAGATAAGCCAGGGCTTTGCAAATGCTTTTCTACCTCCGAATATATGCAACCTACCACCTTATAGGTTACATGTTTTTCTTGTTTGTCAACATTGCTGTGTTTAAAAACATGTTGTTGATAAACAAGTTCATACATCCTCTACACGAAGGCGTTATAAGATTTTTTCACAACCAAAATTACCCTTAAATCATTTATATTTACATATATAGGAAGCCAGAAATCACAAAGGTTCTCCTTCAAAAGGTAGGTGAATGGGCACCTTTAAAGTTCATTTAGATAAGGTAATCACGCTAACAAAAGGTAATTTTAAAGGTGATACCTTAAAATAGGTTCAGTTTAGTTATAACCGTCTGTATTTGCCTTTGTTGTGACCTGTTGTTCATATACCCTGTTTTTATTCACATTTAAATTCTAATAAATAAGGGATGAGAGTTTTGCATATTTAGGGAGGACAGAATTAGCTCGCATACTTTGTGTATTATATCGAAAAATAAAGCTGTTATTATCAATACAAGATTCCATGTATGCCGAGTTTAAACTAAGACTGCGTGGGTGCATGAGTGCTTGTAAATTGGCCTATGGGATCTAGCCTTGTTCAATATATATGAAGATTTTGGATGTGTGACAGTATGTGTGCCTTTAGACGTGTGTCGTGGACAGAATTGTTTAATATACTGAATCCTTTAAATTTCCTACCAAAAAAATCCCCTTGTACTTTATGTAGGGATGTATCATTTGTTCCCTTCACTGTTTAGGGTAAACGCGAATTCGTTTTAAATCTATCACCTAGTTTATAGTTTCTTCATATAACCCTAAGAAATCTTTTGATTATGGATCTCAGAAAATTTTGGATATTGTTTGCAACAGTGGCCTTATTGAATCATCATTATAATTTTAGGCTATAGAATGATCTTGAAAGTCCAAATAGAATTTGAATTATGATTAAAAAAAATCAGTATTGAAAGTTAAGCTGAAAATTACTATTTTATATATTACTATATAGGATATATAAAATATTATCTGTGGGAGTGAATACAATATTGATATTCTGAGAGAGGGCTATTATCCTCTTTGTCATAAGAGGTTTTTGCTTGGGGTGGGGAAGGGATGGGGTGTTTTTGCCCCTACCCCTCCATGTAGATTGTCCATCGTCATATTTTCTCAGCATACAAGACCCATGAAAATGTACAAGCTGTCCCTTTTCCTAAAGTAAATAATATAGAAAGAAGACCAAAATTGCAGAGCAGAACACCTTGTGATACAGAGTTTAAAGATCTTGTCCCAGGATCTTCTAAAACATTCGCTCAAATTATATGACCCGAATCTGGTCGATCCAGAAACCATAGAATGGAATGAAAAACGTTCCTTGTTTACATACCTTAATATAATATAATGTAATGTAATATAATATATACATTTATAATGTAATATAATAACTTTCCATTATAATAAGTTAAATTAAATAAAATTGATGATATTATATTATATTATATTATATTATATTATATTATATTATATTATATTATATTATATTATATTATATCATATTTTATAAAATTAATATCAATATTAATAATACTGTTTGTATAATATCATAATACCATGTATTATTTGTGATATAAACCATTTATTTATATATGATATAAAATCTAAGAGCGACAGAGAACGAGGGAGAACGAGGCAGGAAGTGAGCGAGATTGATGCCTCTAATTACTTCCTATAACTATGATCCGTTTTCACGCCATCTTAATCCCGAATGGAAAATCATAATTCGCTATCGCAGGCGAATAAAATTAATATCAGCCGGCACGGGCCGGAGACGACACAAGTGGACCCCGGAAAGCGACAACTCTGATCACTGACGCCGGAGATCTATAGCCGCCGGCAGAAGTCGATCTGCGAGTCCTGATAGCTTTGACATGGTTTGGGAGTGTCGGTAATTGAGCGAGCAAAAATTGAGCAAGCAAATCGATAGAAGCGACTTTATTAAGGAAAATCCGACAGAAACCAAAATGCCATTTCTATCCATTTACATGCAAAGCGGCACAGAGTACTGTTGTCGCAGCAACTAGAACCGGGGTCCGCATTGTATGAACCTGTGTATATTACAAGTCAATAGATCAATTATAGCGAGTGTGTCAACACGCGGCACAATCTCCCGTTTCACCACAAATCCCCATAATTCATTCGCTGAAGGGTATCCCTCAATAGCATGTAAACTTTTGATCGCATATCCGTGAGAACTTTGCCGACTGTTTGATAGGTAATACACGAAGGAGTCGAAATGTTTAGCCCCATTTGTTTGTCTGCGTCTAATCGAATTTATAGTCAATATGCACACGGCACGTTAAACCTGTCACTTGGGCCGTAATCTATTCAGGACGATTTGATCTTTCCGTCAATTCGGCCACTGAAGGTCTTAGTTTCTTTGAGGAGAGGTCCACAGTTGGTCTAAATAGTACATAGGTCATACAGATGAAATATTTTGGTTTGGACCGCCCTATAGTCGAACCGGCTCGTTCCAAGAGGGTTTACTGTTCAATCAGTCAACCTGTTTCTACGACCTTTTACACTTTCACCATCTTACAGAATACGCATAAGAACACAAATAAATACATCAATATTTCTGTTACTAATGTAGCAGTAATAGCGATGGTAGTAGTTCTAATCTTTTAAACAATATAAGCATGATTTCTGTATCAAAATATCATAACTATACTAATACTTTTAGTCTACACACGACACCGATTACTACTTTTACTTGTATACTTCTACTGCTACTCTAATACTAACATAATATTAATTCTTCTACTATTGGTACTACTACAAGTGCTACCGCTACTGCTACTGTACTTCTACTGTAACTACTATTATTACTACTACTGCTGCTGCTACTATTACTACTTCTACTACTACTACTTCTACCACTACTTCTACATCTACTACTACTATTATCAATATAAATAATAATAATAATAATAATGATAGTAATAATTATTATTATAATTATAATTATAATAATTATAGCCCATTATAGATTTGGTATTTTTATCCAGACACGAAAGCCATCAATGGTATATGACTGCAGAAGGACGTCGGCTGGAGGGATAATTTGAGCTCTCGATGAGATGACAGAAACACATTTTACACAGAATCCTTCTGCTGGTCAAATATAAAACCCACCTACATTGAAGATATTTGAACAACATTTTCCTGAATGGGCCGTTTTTCTGTTACTCCAAGTAACCATGGTGACTAAGGCAGCGATCGTATCAGCATACACTCAATAAAACTTATGAACCTAGAAGAAAGTACATTTGATTTTCGACAGTCACCACTTAGATAAAGAGACAGAAGGACAAACGGACAAACAGACAAAACTAAGACAGACACTGCTCCTTAAGGCTGCATCTCTGGCGAAAAAAACCTACATTTTAAAAAGTCCAAAAGTTGTTTCAAACGCATATACATAAGACCTCATAAGCATATGTCATTTTAATCCCAGTACACAACTCTTCCTAATGGTATATATATTTATGAAATTAACAATTATTGTCACATGATATTTTAACAGTTTTGAAAGTTTAAAATGTTTAAATGGTAAGCCATTTCAAGTAACCATGTAGTAACAGCAAATCCCTTTTTGGTGGGCTGATGTCAAACTAGATGACAATATCTCAAAACCATATTTTTTTGTTTTTCATTTAACATGTTTCTTTATATAATTTTAAAATTGAATTTTTATAGTTTGATTCAGTAAAAAATACAAACTTTCGTTTCAAATTCATTTTTAAACATGAAAGAAACAATAAAAAAACATGTTATTGTGTTTCATAAATACATACGCCATCAGAAAGACAGCTACGTCAGGTATAAAATGATATATTCTTCATTGGTCTGATATTGATTTTAAATGACTTTTGGGCTGATTTTTTATTGAAGGTGATATTGTCATTGATGCGTCCCTAACTGGCACATGTACAGGCCGGCTGCACTGCCAATGAAGTGTATATATTTTGTTTTGTCCATAAATTTATTTCAGACACGTTTTACCAGTATAGTCTTTTCAGTTCTTTGCCTGTTTTTCAATATAGGCTCCAGCATGGGTCCAGTTGTTTACACATATGATACAATTTATATAGCAAAACTTTCAGCACACAAACTGTATATGATCCAATGTTATATCGAATACATATATAACGTAATATAGTAAAAGCAAAAACAAGATATTACGCTGGGAGGTACATGCATGACCGTTACATATATGGAAGTATATAGATGTATGTATCCAAATATCAGTTAATTAATAAAATGTAAATAATTGATAGGAACACATTCATGACTGAAAAAAATGTATATGCGAGTATCATCATTTATTATACCAATAATTTGCCTTTTAACTTTCAATACTGTAAACTGCCATGAAATGGCATTCCTCTTATACACGAGATGGAACGCAAGAACGCTAGAGAACATAGGACTCTCAATACCTGTTAAATGTGGGTGACTTATTCATAAAGATTTTTTTTTTATTTCCCGATAATTTCCCTTTCGTGAATATCGCGAATTTGAAAACCTCATGAACAATAAGTCAACCATAGTATGACTTTTTTTCGCGAGGGTTTCAAATATGCAATTTTCACGAAAGGAGAATTATCGTGAAAATAAATCATAGTGAATAAGAGGTCCCCTTGGAGAAAGCAAGGTTGTAAAGTAAAAGGTTGACATTATGAATAATAACAAATCGGCTTTGTGTAAAGACGAATATTTGAAATGATATCAGGTCTTTCCAATTGTTTACCATTAATGAAGAATATTTTTGTTAATTAGAGTTTTAGCACATAATGTTTGATATAACAAATTGAATATAATGGTTATACTCTGTGTATTGGTCTTTTTTATTTGAGATCACGAAAATGGAACCCTCGCAAAACGACGAAAAGTGGTAAATTCCAAAAATTAACTCCGGCCACAGTATAAATATAGCGCCTGTTGGAGGCCAAGGTAGTGATCAGGTTAATATATGTCGTACCCGGGTACACAGGACACCTGGTGCGGTGTGTTAAACATCTCCGATTAGAATCCCTACAGCTGGGGCCTGTGCATAATAACTGATTATTTATGTGCAACAAAGGCATATGTTCAGCTATCTAAACATCATCGGAGAACCCTTACACGATCACTAAAACACTAATCATCAGCCAAAATCGATCCCCCATTCAGTGTCTGTGCATACGTATCTTTGAGACAGGTTTGGTGTGAGGTTCAAGTATGTAAAAACTGCCGGAGTGAGTTATTGTTCGTTCATGACCTTTTTATATACACTAATAGAACAAAGGGTTTTCCGAAAGGGTATTTTGTAACAAAAGGGTATTGTGTTGTACAATACCCTACTATACCCTACTATACGAATACAAAGGGTTTCCTGTTGTTTGAAAAACCCTTCCATTTGCTAAAATACCCATAATTTGTTACAATAGGAGGCGACGAAGTGGTTGCACATGCAGCTAGCCTGTTACACTTTCGGACACACTTTCGGGTGTGGGTGCTGTGACTGGCCTCGGCCCCCAGCGGGTGGTTTCTTGCCGTGTTGCGCTTCTGTGGCTACCTTAGCTCGTAGCTTGGTGTGGCATCTACAAAAATGTAATAATCACTCCTTACCCACTATCCCTATTTGATTCTTCTTTAACTTAGCTTAGCTTGTTACACAGATGAAGCTCAAAGCGTTTGGCCCAAATTTAATATTCAAATAAGTGTTTTTTTTATTAGTTTTTTATGCATATATATGTGAACACATACCACGTTATATTTTGTTGTACAGTGTTACATTATATCTTAATTAAGTTGTGCTAGATAATATTATATTTGGTCAATTAATATTATATTATATTATATTATATTATATTATATTATATTATATTATATTATATTATATTATATTATATTATATTATATCATATTATATCATATTATATCATATTATATCATATATTGTTAAATATACATAGTGCCGGATTTATGGGGTACGACTGAATTTAAATATATATATATATATATATATATATATATATATATATATATATATATATATATATATATATATTTGTACTTATAAGTAACGATATTGTACCATGCATGTATTAAGGTATTTTATGTTTAATTATATTATTTTAAATTATATTATATTTTTTATATTATATTTTATAATGTGTTGTATAAAGTCTATTTTATTTTTGATGGAAAATTCAAAACAGAGAGGTATACATGTTATGGTCCGGTATTTAACGGTCAGGTAAGCTTTATAGTTAAAATGGTATTAATGCAGAGAGGATTATGTTATAAAATTATATTTCATTTATCAAGATACGCAATAAAATACATTGAAAACAAATATTTTTATTTGCACATTTATCATTATCAGTATAACATTATCAGTAACATATAAATACAATCAAATACTTTTAAGATTTATAGATGTTAGAGAATCGTATTGGCTAAAATTTTAGTCTTAGCATTTATTAGATTCAAAGCAAAATTAATTTCATGGAAAAATATGTTAAGATTTAGAAAAAGGCTAACGTATTTTTTATCAAAAAGAAATACACTTTTGTGATATAGATCTAAATGAATCTTCTTTTGCATTTTGTATTGAACATTCGATACACATTTTTGACTTTTCGAATGATATCTTTTCGAATGAATCCAAAGGTGTCTCGTGATGCCAACGTGGGGTTTGAAACGAAGGAAACAAAAAAAAGGTAATGTATCACGAATATACATGATAAGGGATTTTAAAGGGACAATTTTAAAAATGTATTGTAGGTTGGTATGAAAATTCATGAAATTTCAAATCAAACTGACTCATCATCCATGGTTGGTGTTGTTTTATTCTTTATTATTCTTTAAAGTTAAACTTTACATTCTTTTCATTATTTCCCACAGAGATGGTGCCCACGTTGCAACATTAAAGCAAGTCTAAACATGATATATTAATGCATATATAGCCCTCTCTTATATACATGCACTCTATTATATTGATAAGTATAGTGGTTTGCTTTCCACCGAGCCCTGGGCACTAACGTCTATAACCATGTTACCCTTGTTGAAAGTGAAAGCGGGCTTGTTCAAACATTTTAGTGACAGTTAACGGTCACAGAAAAACGAAAGCTCGTTGCCGGGAGTGGTGGTGGACGCAGTATATGGACCCTATATAAAGACACGCTTGCTTCGATGGTCGCGAATGGACATGATAAAAGACCCAAACGTTTCAATTAGCCTACAGTTTGGATAAAAAATAATCATATTATGGTCAGCTGGACAACTTAGATTGTCAACGGGCATTTGTTGTAGGAATTTAATCCTGTTGACACCGGTGGCGCGGTCCCGAGCTTTATACTGCTAATATAGGCGAGGAATAATATTTGTGCTTGCGGGGATTTCGCTGTATGCCGGGGGCGGTAAAGGTGCCATTGAAAGGGTCATTAATCTCTCGCAATCTTTTCTGAAAACTCTCTTCCGATCAAATTAAGTCGCGTCGAGGACTTCCCCGGTTCACTTCAAAGTGGGGAACGGGTGGGATCTACGCTGACCAAACAGAAACGGGACCAACTTAGATCATGTACGTCTCAGGGCCACGGGAAGAATTCATAAGGACCGACGTGAAGTGATCTCGCTAATAAGCTTGCCACAGTTACAGAAGGTTGCCGCACCCCCGGGCTTCGCTCTCCAATGATATTATTCGCTATTATACACGCAGCCTTAAGGCCGTGTACTATTAGGTCCATGTACTACCGTATGTTACAATATAGCTTTCAAAGGGACCTGTCACTTTCCGACAGATTGGCCGAAGGGTTTTCAATTTGTTTCACACATAACATCGATTTAGAATTACAAAACCCGTGAAGTTGTTGCAAATGGATTCATTCACTGTATGAATTGTTACATAAGGGGGTGTTTGTTAAGAAACACTGTTGTAGACTGTTGACCATGTTGTTACATCTGTTCTATGCTTTGACCATGCAGTCCATCTTAAAAAAATGTACCATGGAAAAATTTTTCAGCAATGTCGGCATATTATTCTAATTGGGAACCACATATATAATAATTCAGAAGTCGCGATTTTTGTTATCAAATAAAAATAGCATTTTTTTTTCGGTCTGAAACTAATAAGAACAGTTCAAGTAACATACGTGAACTTGAAAATCGATTACATTCGCTCTAAAAATCACGGCAATTTTATGGGAGAAAGATTACCTTACATAGTCTTCAGTTACTAATATATTCTTTGCATGTTCCTGATTTTCTGTCTAACTGAAAATAGTTAATGAGAGGTTATTAGCTAAATCCCATTTATGTTTTGGCTGTGGCATTAACTCAATTAACGTCTGTGAAATGTTTAGGTTTTCCAAGGTCATTTGTAATTTGCCCCCTAGCTATCAATTAATCATTGTAGAAACGTTGAGAACTGTGTAAGTATATACAGGATTTACCAGGTTAGTGCGTAGATCCTCAAATCAGAACAAACAAATCAATCACACCCGAACGAGGATATCAGGGCATGTCTTTTACACCTTTTGAACGGCCGCGGATTTGGAGAAGTTTCGGTTAGTTTTCTGTTATTTACATAACAGTTCTATTCATTAAACGCCAGCTATAATTTCCCCAATGTAAATACACACCAAGTATTGTCACGCAAACTTAAAACGAGCGCAAGGCTTTGAATTACCTGCAGCTAAAGGCTGATTTGCATGATCGTATATACGCCGGAAGATTGTATACATCCAGTGAGTTGAAGGAAAAGTATTTAAGCAGAAACAAATACATGACATAAAATACTGAATCCATATATTGTATATGCCTTTACCACTTGTACCAAATAAATAATAACCTATATATATACACTCTAAGGTATGGAGGTTGTCTTCAGGCTATACAAATGCATTCTTGATTGGAAATTACATGGCTTCCGAAAATATTGTGATACACGGCGAATGTTGCGCGAGTGTATCGTTTCAAATTATTTCTTTGCCAATGATGTACACATTTCAGACTTTTATAGTTAATAATGATTCAAGAAGTTACACTGACAGACTATAAAAAAGCATACATAATTATAATAGATGGAGTTATGGAAAAGTGAAAAATTAAAGGAATAAAAAGTAAACACCAAAATGAGAAGAATTTGTATATAAAAACATGAAGGAAATATTTCAAGACAGTAAAAATGAAAGGTAAAATTGTATCACAAATATTGAAAAGACAGATAATCACAAAGACACACTGGGTAAAACATGAATAAAAAAGACTTCGATATATAAATAGAACATGAAGAAAATTTTTAAAGATTTAGACATTTAGAAAAAAATCTGAAAATAAGGAAGAAAGAAGTTTGATAACATAAATGGAGAAACAAAAATCATAGTATAGATGTATGTATTATATAAATATATGTATTATATATATATATATGGGATGAAAATTGTAGCCTTAAAACTCTAACTTTAATAGGCGATCAAACATTATCCCTGTGTGCCTCTAACAAAATCATTAATTTTGATGAACCTAACCTTCGTTGTATTCGCAAAAAGACCTATCACAAATGATTTGGAATTAATTTCAGATTGCACCTGTTCGGTCATAAAACTGTCAATTATGTATAATAGATAATTGTTTTATACTGTCCGGAAAGGATGTCAGGCAAAATATCTGGGAGACAACATATCCTACACTCGATAAAATACATATTCATCGATTTTTTTCTTGACTTGTCATTAAAAAAGCGAAAACTGTTGCATAATTTGTTTCATTAACATATCAAGTTCTGGGTATCAAATTGTTCGTTGATGGTTCAGGAATATTTATTGTCATGGCGAATATCGTTTCTTTTGTAAAATACAATATTTAATATTGAGTTGCATAATCTGTGGTGTGAAATGTAAAGTAGAGACAATAGATAATCAATTCTAATGGCCGACACCGTCAATAATATACGGTCGCTGAAGTTTTCAATGGTGTGAAAAACGAATTCAAGCACAGACAAAAATCGAACCAAGTGATGATGTCATTAAAGATAAACATATGTATTAGCACGGCCGATGAGTTGCGGTGTTTATTTTATGCATTACGATAGCTGTTTAATCGATTGTGAATTTATGTTCATGAGTTTAGCATCTGGATACAAAGCCCAAACGTGCGTCCTGCGTGCAGAGAAATAGGAAAGTCCATTAATGACCATGAGGGGTTTCAGCTTTCAGATCACGTCATTTCCAGCTGACGCGTCAAAATATGCATAAGGCCTTTCGGAGAGATCGTCTGATGATATGTTTAAGCGCTCAATATCGGTGCTTATGAGAGCTCCACTCACATTTTATTTGCACGGAAGCGTTTTAATTTTGCCACCCCTATTGACAGTGCAACTGTAACAGCTGGAGACAGTGAATTTTAGCTTGGTGATGGATGTTGTATTCATATGTCCCTATGTAGTCAATCCTATCAAAACTCCGGGGGTCCGCCATGATATACAATACGCCTGGACTATTTGTCCGGTTTCTGCCTGCATTGTGGACAAATACTGGTGTCACAAGACCCATAGAGGTCACTAATAATAGAGACCACTCCTGAAAAGGCCTGTGTAACGTATGTCAAAATTACGCTGCTTGTTTAGCCCGTGGAAAATTTGACAGGTTGTTATGCCAACTGCCGTAAGCGGCCCTTCCGTGTGCGCCATTGAAAATGAATGATTATCTGTAATATCTGTGCCCCTTTAGCCGATGATATGTGCAGTTTAAACTGTATCTTCCCTGATGAGTGGAGATTTATTGATAGATTTCATAATAAAAGAAATTGTTTTAATGTTTTATAAGAAGCTCCCCTTTATATTTATAATGTAACCTATCGAGACAATTTCGTGAAATTCATCGGTCAAAAGTATCAGGTTTTAAATACATTTCATGTTTTACTGGAGTGTCTTTATACGTTTAATATGCTGATTTAATGACACAGCATGCAGTAGGGCCAATTAATCAAAACAAATAAGGTGAAAACTACATCGAAAGTATTAAGTTTTGTAAATACATTTAATTTTTTTATACCTTTAATATTCGAATATCTGGATATAGCATGCAGGGGTGCAAAGTTATCAATATTCATAAGTGAAAACTACGCCATTCAATTGTCCTCTGTCCATCACATTCGAAACATCTGTGTTTCGTATAATAACAGGTTTACTCACAATGACTCGTACCGGGCAGGTGACCAGAGATGACACGTGACATGCAAGGGTCAAAGGGCATGATCTCTGATCCCGCACTGACACGTGCTGGTCTAGAGCCCACCATCCAATTAACTACATGCTCTTAACTTTTTGTGACAGACGAACTAATAGAGTTAAAGGACACTAATACTATTAAATCTATTTTAGTCACAATTTTTACTGATGTAATTGATATATAGATAGAAGATTATAGGTAACATGGTTTTGAATATCCTTTTACATGCATGTATGGTGCCTTTCTCTCGAAACTATGACATAAGAGACTTTTTCATAATGAAATATAATGTATATATATATATATATATATATATATATATATATATATATATATATTATAATTAATTGGTAGTATTTCTGATATTAATATGCATGAAATATTAGATAGAACTTAAGAATTGAAGGTATACTCTTAAAATCGGTCCAGCCACCAAAATGTTAAAACTGAATTAACATGATTTCATTTTTTCAGATTTAATGTATACGTCTATACATATGTGATGAAATTATGCATACATTAGTATATATATATATATATATATATATATATATATATATATATATATATATATATATTTATATATATATAATTGTGGAGCGTGGTGGCGTAATTGATAGGGTGCTGGACTTCTGACCGCAGGGTCGTGGGTTCGCGTCCCGTTCTGACCTCCGTCTGCGCTAAGACTCCTAAGCAATGTCGTTACCACAAGTGTGCGCTCTCTCGACCCAGGAGTATATGGGTAGTGGTCATGGGAGGAAGGCAAAAGTAGAACGAATAACCTTCTAGCGCCTAATATGGCAGCTTTGGTTGTATGCTCCCCAGGGGGCCGAGAAAGTTACAAGAATGAACAGGCCCAAAAGACCTGGAAGGAAAAGTGTAAAGTCTGATGAGACTGACATCGTTGGTGATATCAGACTATAAACCCCCACCTTTACCTTTATATATATGGCATATGTGTGTGTGTGTGTGATCCAAGACATGCTGCATTATGTAAAATTATAAAATGTACAATGATTTATATATAATGATTTATGATAAGATAAATATATAATAGATGCGACTTTATGAATACGTACAGAGAATATATCAGTATAAAATTGATTGAATTTGAATAAAATGGATTATCTTCTTTCAAGACATTTGATTCTCTGTTTGAATGTTCTTTATGTAAATTTAAAATGAGTCCATAATTATCAAGTTTGCATGGAATCCTCGTTTTATTAATACAGGTTGGTGGGGTAATCCTGTCTATGCTACGTTGTTACAGTTAAAAAAATACAGGAAAAAGTCCACGGATATGGTATACGTTGGAAACGGAATGGGAAGAAATACCAATCTAGATCTACACATTGTATGGTATCAGTTTCAGGTAAAAGATACTTGATGATGATAAATTTGATGGTCCGACCAGCTGTGTTTAAGCCATGGGGGTCAGTCAATAAATGATGGTGATTAGCAGTCGACCCCCATTAAAGAACGACCCTACAGAATTTAACGAATGTGCACACTTCACAAAACACCCGCATTTGTTCACTTGTCTTACCCGCTGGTAGACCTTTTGCCACTAATGTAATCTTTAACTCCTGTTATAATTACCACCGTTTCGTACTCGCCACTTGGGATCCGAGTTTTCCAATAACTTGGTGGCATATCAATATCCATACAATGAGAAAGTATATACAGTTATTTTTTGTTTGACATTTTCAATAAATATTATGTCATATAATATAGATAAAAGAGAAAAGAGCCAATATACATATGGATAAATTTATGCACATATACTAGTGTATAGAAACAAACAGACACAGACTGGTATATTACTTTTATTAGCTACGCAAGCTTTTGACATTAATATTGGATTTTCCAATATGCTGAGTAAAAACGGAATTTTTCTCGCACATGGTAGGCGTTCTTAAAAAGTAAACAAACATATCTAGCGATTAGTCTGGTTCATTTTAGCTGACAGCGTTCCAGTGGCGTTATAATTCATAAGGCGTTGTAAATAAAATGATGAAAATATAAGCATCCTCCTCCATTAAAGATGTAGAGGCACTCTGATACTGATCGAAACTCTTTTTTTTTTTGTCAGAGAAATCCAGCCTCGGTCATGTAGTAAACATCGAGGGAGATCTAATACTGGAAGCTATTTTTCTTGAAAATTACCATATAACGTTCATTGCTCCTCGGGCCTGACGCAACTAAGAATTTCTTCGGGCGCAATTTGTAGATCTAATGACCGAAAAGAGGAGTTTGTTTTGTTATCTTAAATGTGCTGTTTAAAAGTCTTTGTCCAGCTTATATATATATTTCATATATATGAGACAGCATCCGCTGTTTAAAAAAATCTAAGAGTTTGTAACATTTGTCCGACTTATATATTCCATATATATATATATATATATATATATATATATATATATATATATATATATATGAGATAGCATCCGCTGTTTTGAAGATCTAAGTGTTTGTAACATTTGTCCGGCTAATATATTTTGTATATATGAGAAAGCATCCGAAACGGTAATTACCTAGCGATTTTTCGACAGAACCAGCGTCGGGCAATACCCTGCTCTGTCAACGAATTTTCGACATATTCGTACGATTACATTTGCGCAGACATATTTTATGAACACGGAAAAGACATGTCGGAATGATATCATTCATCTTGCTGTTTGTTTTTGGTCCTCGTGTTATGAGTCCTCAAAGAGTGACGTCCGTGGGACTGCAATAGGTCCGATGAACGCACGTCGAAGACGAACACTATCATTTGACAATTTTGGAGCGCGGCAGGTTCAATGAATAATGATACGGATATAACAACTTCGCCACTTTCAGTATGAAAGTAATCAGTTTAAATTGCCGTGGAATGAAAAAATAAAACTAGACGACAGTACGTCCAGCGCTTGCCGAAATGACGTTGAAATAGGCAAATGAATGAGCAATGAAGAAGAGGAACAAAAGGAACCATTATTAAAAGGAACCGATATTGACTAAGTAATGAGGGAAATGAGATTTTGACTTGTTTTGATGACCTTGGCCTTGAAATTTAACCTCTATAAAATACAAATATACTGCTTTCAGAAATCGTTCCGATATACGATACGTGTAAGTTACAAAGTGATTCTGGTAAAACTATGGCCTGTAGAATGCTATATTTCAAGTGCAAGAAACAGCAAACAGGTGAAATTGAGGACTTCTGACAAACAAACAGACATACTGACAAAGTGACACATCTGAGATAACAGATGACTAAATAATTTGATGGAGAAATTGAAGAGGAACAAAATGAGCGTTTTGTAGGTAAAATTTTGAGTTTTGGAGATATGGCCAAAGCATGTTATGTTGTAATGTTTCGCTTACAGCGCCCCCTAAAAGCTATTTTCCGAAAATGAAAATTACTTTTGAGATATCAGCTTAGGACATAAGATATACCATTTTCGAAAGAATTCCTGCAAAGTTGTGGCTTGTAGAATGGTCATTGTAAGACGCAAGATCCAGCAAGCAGCCAAAATAGAGGACTACTGACAAACAGACAGGCATACTGACGAAGTGACATCTGAGATGACAGTTTACTAGACCAGGTTATGAAGATGACCTATAGGAAGAAATGAGCTATGGCTTGTTATAGTAGGACCAATATTGACAAAGTTATATGGAAAAAGGATTCTGTGTTTTGTTGATGACCTTGACCTTTGACTAGGACTTCCGGAAAATCATTCCTATATACAATATGTGTAAGTTAAAAAGTGATTGGTGTAGAACTGTTGGCTGAAAAATGCTATATGTCGAACGCAAGAAAACTGCAAACAAAATTGAGGACAACTGACAAACAGACAGACATACTGACACGGTGCCACAAATAGGGGGGGGGGCAAGTGGCTAAACCAGGTGACGGAGAAGATAAGGAGGAAGAAAATGAGCAACAGTTTCTGAAAAATAGGGCTAATATTGACAAAATTATAAGGAAAATAAGAATTTGAAACGTTTTCTTGACCATGACCTTGGTCTTTGACCTGTATTGACCAAAAACTAAAGGCTTCCAGAACTTTTAGTTTTCCATCATATCTGTAAGTTTAAAAGCCGTTTCTGCAAAATTGTGCCCTATAGAGTCATGAAAATCAAACACACCCCAAGTCTAACGCAACTGACGAACATGCTTGGCGAAATCGAAGATTTCGGGCAAGCAACAAAAAGATTTCCGGCAAGAAACAAAAAGAGATGCAATTCTTACCAGAGCGAATCTGAACAGGTAGACATATTATGTTTGCAAGAAACATATTGGGATAATAAAATAATTGATGTGGTGAGAAAATAATGGGGCCTTGAAATATTTTATGTTTACGTTACGAGGCATAGTGATGGTTTAACAATCTTTGTATCTGAAAAGTTATCCAAATCCTTATCTGACTTTACTGTTAAAAAATCACAGCGCATTTTGTCTCCTTATATTTATATTGATATTAGGATCTATAACTTTTCACGCTCCATGTAACACAACGCACGAGAACAAACACAATGGCGTCTTAGACTCATCTGACTATACTTTTTTAAAGGTAGATTTTAATTCAGTGATAGATCAAAATTTTGACATCATTTCCGGGAAGGAACAATTAAAAAGAGAGAGTAGAGCTTTAAATAATATGATAAACAACTTTATACTGTTAGATATATGGCATGAACATTACACAGACCGAAGGGTTTGCACCTGGAGTAGAAATAATCATTTCACACCAAGACTTCTTGATATTATATTTATCACTCCAACACTAAAAGATAAAATAGATCAAGCAAAGTGACGTTTACTCCGTAATTTATTAAGATAGCATCCAACTATTTCTATAACGCAGGAATGAATTTTATTGTAAATACGCTCTGCTTGGTTATAACACTGAGGAACCCCCGAAACTGAATTCGCAAAATCATTTAAGAGAATAGTTAGTTGTTACGGAACCTAATAATAACAGCACAAACCCTTGTTACGGAGACAAAAAAAATTAGACTCCGCAACACAAGACAGCGTGAAATGTCTAGGGGAATAGAGAAGTCAGTGGTTTTTTGTTAACTAATTATTATAATTTATTCTTAGAACAATCCTAACATTACAATACACTAAATCAATACAATACACAGTATTTAGGACATAACACTAAGAGGTTTTGATTGCTGGATACCACAACTGTCACAGTAAAACAAAAGTCTTTTAGCACAAATAATCCACATGAACAGTTCAAGTAAGTCTTCCTGGTGAATAGTCCAATTAAATCTCGAAGACAATCTGTTGTAATTCAGAAGTAAAGTTCAGGTAAAATCCATAAGACAAACTGAAGACAATCTATATAAAATCTGTATAAAGTCTGTATAAAGTCCATAAATATCTGTAACTATGCAATTATCGGAGTAGGTCACAAGACTGACGAGAAAGTCGCACCCTTCAGTGCCCGATGGTATTTTCCTTTCTCCAGGGCTCCAGCCCCTAATTATAGCTCCCCTCCCCGAAGTCCAAAAGCTTCTAGTCCGGAACATTCCAAAGAACAAACTCGAACCTTTTAGACTACAACGAACATGCTGTGTCTTTATAAACTCGGCGTAAGTTCAACAAGTGTGGTTCGCATAGCAATGCACAGGGCTTGCACCTAATACGAATCAGAACGTCAGGCACATGTCTAGCCATGCAAATTCCTGCGCATAAAAAACAGATACCTATCTTTAAGTGACAGGTGCTTCAAATTTTCTCTTTACATTGAATATTTTAGATAATTTCCATTATAGAAAGGGGACACTCCCTTCCATACCCTCCTCCATATACTTATAATTAACTTGAAGGAAAACAGGGTGAAATAGGTGAAACAATATATAAATATATATAGCCACTAACTCAATACTCGTCCCCACCCCTGTTCCCCAATTTCCGGATCCGCCACTGAAGCAAATATACAAACCTTACCTTCTACCGATCACAGAGCAATATCAGTTGATGTTAAATCCCAAGAACCAGAAAGTGGAAATTTGACAATTCTCTCTTAAATATATAAATATATCAAACAAGTAAAGGGGAATTTTTTTTAGAAACATCAAGATCAAAACAAATTCAGTAAAAACCCATAGACTAGATAAAAAATGTGTAGAGTATAAATTAAATCTTTTAGTGCAGGATATAGTAAACCTAAAGCAAAGACAGAAAAATGCATGAAAATATGATGGTAAGAAATCGTTAATAATGACACATAAACTGTATACAACGTATGGTTAAGTCAATATATCCCTTTACAATGTCGTATCAGGAAAGGCTGTCCATTATCGCCCTTGACCTACTTAGGCGCAGTAGAGCTGCTGTCGTGTAAATTAAGGTAATCTAAAAATATAATGATTTCAGCTTCCCTTGAAAAAATTATGATCGTAACATTTTGAAAATCGTCTAATAAGCGGACGACACAACGCTTTTCTTAACTGATAATAAGAACGTCTTGTAGGACCTAGAAATTATTGATTAATTTTCTTTATATTTCCGGATTTGAACTAGATACAGCCAAAACTGATGGACTATGGTTGGGAGGCGCAGAATCCAGTCCGGAAAACGAGATAGACGAAATCAATTGTAAAACTCAACATCAAATACAATAAACATTTTGGGAATTATGTTTAGCAACTGCTAAACCTGGAAAACTAAGCCAAGACAACCAAGGATATCATTTAAAATGTAGCCGGAGAAATCCATCAATTTTCGGAAAATCTTGTAGTAAATATAGTTATATAGTCTCGATATATTTTTTATTTATTTCAATTTTTATGCGCATACAACAACAGGGAAGCTTTAAAAAAGTAATCAGAGAAAATCTCATCCTTAAATATGAGTAAGGGGGTCTGAAATTAATAGATACCGCCACCATGCAAGATGCCCTACATATAAAATAAATATACAAACGTAGCACAGATACCACAGAAACATGAATAAATATAACCCCTTTCTCATACAGAAAATTAGGAGAAAAAATCTTAGTGTCTTTTAAAGCAATGTAAAGCTGGAAGACTTAAAGGGATTTGAACTAATTGAATATCCTTTTTACAAACTTATTTTGAGAAAATGATTCCATTCAAATAAGATTAATGAATAAATGCTCTCAAGTAATATGGAATAAACACATATGGAATAACAAACATTTTGTGTATTATAAGAGAGTAATATTTTTTATAACTGGATTAATTCGGGTATAATATATATGCAAATTTTAAAAAATAATGGTGAAATATTACCTTTAGATCACATTACAAAATTGATTAAAACTGTATGTCCTGCCGCAATAAGGTTGCAGAATATGTTGGTGACTACAGTGCAGCGAACATCCATCAAATCCAGAGAATATACGATGACTAATGATAGGAATATTTATTTTCATGGAAAGCCACTACTAAACTGGAAAACAAAATCATTGCTATTTAAGTTACAAAGATGAAAAAACTGAACGGTCAAATATTGAATTTTTCTGGTATAGAAAATACCCCTCAGAGTTAGTTAACAGTAATACATGGATAATGGCTGGACAATGTACCTGAAGAACTGAGACCGAAAACGCTGCAGTATATGATACCGCACAATATACATCCCATAAAAATCCTGTTTGAAAAGATAAAAATAAGGATTGTAACAGATGCGTTCAATACAGAGAGGTCGAATATGTTGAACATTTCCTTTTTCATGCTATTAACTAAGACTATTTTGGGATAAAGTTGAATGAGACCTCCGATGCAAAAATTGGGAAATTTATAAAATACTAGAATCTGATGTAATTCTTGGTTACCAAGGAGACTATTCTAGCTCAAATATATTAATCATAAACCTTTATATTTTGATAATAAAAATGTGTGTCAGTAAATTCGTGTATGGCGAGAAAAACACCATACACTTTATATCTTACGGCGAGCTATTTCTTAGAGAAACCCATCCCATATTGGCTGCCGATGGGAAACAGGGTTGCATGTAAAGGCTGTTAAATATAAAAAAAATGAACAATGTCCACTTATTTACGAATTTTGTTATTTCCAAATGCTAATGAATTCATATCCCTTCCGAAAGCTGGCCGATTTTATTGTATAATTTTTTTAGTTTCAATTTAATCATCTGGGAGTCTCATTTGACGTAGTAATGGAGTGAGTCGGTATCGATGTGTGAGTCATTTTCAGTAGAAAATATAAACTTTGCAATAAAATAACAGAACTGGCTGTTGGACAACGAAATTGAATGGTATGCAAGTGTTCATTTGAATGGCAAACTTGGCACAAGGGATGTTTTATTATTATGGGATAACATTACATTTAACAAGCTCATAAGTTAAATATTGATTAATATACTCTTTCTCGTATGATATATGTCGTTGTAAACACAGCCCCCCCGCCCACCATCCCGTATATACTCGCCGTCCACTTGGAACTTCACTTAGTCTAATACTGATTAAATTTTCTAAAACACAATAAGGTAATTCTTGTAAAATAAATAGAATATTTATTGCCATTTAGTGGACAGGAGGCGCTGCACTCAGGGTTCACTAATTACCGCGCCTACAGGTGTCTATTACGTAACTGATCACCAAACGCTGCACTTGTCTCATTATAGCGGCGGCAGCTCGAGAGTTCGCACAGTTAATTTTTATGGTCATTTACCTGTTAAATATGTCGGGGAATTTTGAATTAGAGACTTGGGCAGAGGAAACAAAGCTGTCCCCAAAAACAGTTGAAATATTGAAAACACAGGATATTAGTACAATAAGGTAATTCTTGTAAAATAAATAGAATATTTATTGCCATTTAGTGGACAGGAGGCGCTGCACTCAGGGTTCACTAATTACCGCGCCTACAGGTGTCTATTACGTAACTGATCACCAAACGCTGCACTTGTCTCATTATAGCGGCGGCAGCTCGAGAGTTCGCACAGTTAATTTTTATGGTCATTTACCTGTTAAATATGTCGGGGAATTTTGAATTAGAGACTTGGGCAGAGGAAACAAAGCTGTCCCCAAAAACAGTTGAAATATTGAAAACACAGGATATTAGTACAAAGGATACGCTTTTGGCGTTGACGGAGGTGGACTTATCTGAACTCGGCCTGACCGTGGGCAGTAAAACCAAATTGAGGGAAGCAATTGTTCATTTGCGGAATGGACAGAAGGAATACAACCTGGCTAATAAACCGGTAACGACTGCAGAGCTGAGAAAGGACAGTAAACTACAAATGCTTGTTGAGGAGATGGCCGATTCAGGTGCATTTTTTAATGAAGACATACTGGGAACCGCCAGGGAGCAGCCAACAGAGGGACCGCCAAGAAACAGCTCAGCTAAAGGTAAACACTGTTTCCTTATTCCTGACTTTCTAACCAGCCCATTGATAGTATTAGAAGAATCCGACAATCCTCTGTATGGCTCAGATGAGGGCTCCCTTGTATGGCGTTCCAAGAATCGTAAACCTCGCCCAGAAGAAGTCAATTTAGCTCAGTGGATAAGCGCTAGTAACCGGATCCTGTGTAAATTAATTGAGGTGGGCGAAATAAATGACCTACAGCAAGTTAAACAGTACGCATCCTACCAAATAAAGATCGGCGAATTCGCGCAAGTGAACAAAGTGCCATCTGTCATGGTATATGACCACAGGTTCCGCCAGCTACAGTCCGAAAACAATTACTCATGGGAAAAGGATGATGTACATCTTGCCATGTTTCATTTAGAGAAAAGTGAAAAAGTTTTAACAAAGCAAAAATTTGGCCAATACCAACACAAAACAGTACGGCGTGACATAACAGGGGTTGAAATTTGCCGCGATTTTCAGACTGAAAGCGGCTGTAGGCGCCCTTTCTGTAGGTTCAGTCATGCGTGTATGGTCCCTGGATGTCGCCAAAAGCATCCCGAATACATGCACAACAGGTTGGGCCCCAATTATAAATAGGAAATACCGGTCACCAGCCCATTGACGTCTTGTCTGCCAGTATGGAAAGAAGCTTTAGATAAGGATGTAGATAGGGACTTTATAGTTAACGGCATTACCTATGGTTTTAAAATTGTAGATAATAATTCATCCATTACACATGTGGAGTGCGAGAATTATCGCTCTGCTACCAACAGTGCTACAAGAAGCAAAGTTGAAATGCAAATTAGAGATGAGATAAATAAAGGAAATTACTTTCTATGTGCAAAAAAGCCCACTATTGTCAGTGCTTTGGGTGCTATTCCAAAGAAGGATAGTGATGAAATTAGACTGATTCATGATGCAAGTATGCCCCAGTGCGGTTCTCTCAATTCATATGCGTCTCCGGAGTCTGTCTCTTATGAAAATTTAGACACAGCTGTTAAATATATTAATAAGAATTCATTCATGGCTAAAATTGACTTAAAGTGGGGATACCGGTCTGTTCCGATCCATAGGGATTGTTTCCAGGTTACAGGACTTAAATGGAAATTTTCTGGGGAAGATAAACCTAGATATATGTTTGATACGCGGTTGTGTTTTGGCGCAAGTAAAAGTCCTGCGATATTTCAAAGAATTACCAAAGCAGTTGGTAGAATGATGAAAAGAAAGGGGTTTCATGGAATTATTGTATATTTAGATGACTTTTTATTAGTAGAGAACAGCGAGGAAAAATGCAGGAAAGCCTTACATACATTAATTGATCTTCTTACAGATCTAGGATTCTCAGTTAATTGGCGCAAGGTGGTAGCACCTACGAAAATCATCACGTTTTTGGGTATTGAAATAGACTCATCCTTGGAATTGTTGAGAATTCCAAGAGTGAAGCTTTGTGAGATTAAATCATATGTTTGTGCATGGCTAAATAAAATTTCCTTCACCAAACGGCAGTTGCAGCAAATAATAGGCAAATTAAACTGGGTAGCGTCCATTTTTAGGGTGGCACGACCACTGTTAAGAAAACTGATAGATGTATGTAAATCTTTACAAAAACCTTCACACAGAACCAGGCTTAATGTGGAGCTACGGATGGAACTGCGAAGGTGGATATACTTCTTGCAAGGTGACCAATTCAATGGCGTGGCGTACATAAATGTTCGGAAACCACAGCCCGATATCACCATATCTACAGATGCCTGCGATCAGGGCGGCGCGGCGTGGCATCACAATAAGCGGCAGCAACGGAGCGTGGATTGGTTCTATTGCAACTGGACGGCAGACTTCGCATTACTTGACATAGGTGGCAAAGACATTAATTTGAAAGAGCTTTATACAATTTTACTTGCAGTTCGCAGATGGCATAAAGACTGGTATAATAAGAAAGTGGTGGTTTACACTGATAATAATGCTGCTAAATATTGGATAAACAAAGGTATGGGCAAGAACGCGCATGTAAATGTTTGGCTCCAGGAGATAGCATGGTTATCCTTGACTGGTAACTTCTGGTTAACAGCGAAACGAGTGCCCACAGAAAAGAACATCACAGCTGATGCGATCTCCCGGTTTCACAACTTAAACTTTGCTGCTATGGCCCAGGCAATGTTACAGCAGCATTGTGGTATTGATATCGCAGACCATGAATACAAACTTTTTAACCATATGTCAACTGACGCTTTTTTTTGTGTGTTGCAGAACTGGAAAAGTGGCAGACCTTGAAACAGGAACTGTCAGCATATCGGAAAGCAGCTTTCGCTGATACCACAAAAGCTACATACAAATGTCACCTCCGTGCATATTTACGTTTTTGTTTGTATTTCAAGTGTACGCCAGTACCTATTGATCGGGAATCATTATTGTTATATGCTGTTTTTTTGGCCAGATCGCTGAAACCAGAGAGCGTGCGACAGTACCTCAATATAGTTAGAATAATCCATCTGGAAGCAGGTATGTCAAATCCTTTAGAGAACAATTATGCTTTAAACATGCTACTGAGAGGAGTACGACGTCGTAAAGGATCGCCTCCTCGGCAGAAATTGCCTATCACGCCAATGATTCTTCGAGACATTAAAAACAGGTTAAATCTGCGGGACTCTTTCCAGGCAACGTTTTGGACAGTGTGTAAAGTTGCCTTTCTAACCTTCTGTAGAAAATCTACATTATTGCTCAAGAGCCCTAATAAATTTGACCCGTCTTCTGATTTGACCTCGTGTGATCTCTCTCGTGTGGACGGCGGTCTTGTTCTAAACGTTAAGAGAACAAAAACAGTGCAGTATAAAGAAAGACAATTACAGATCCCTCTTACACAAAACAATGGTGACTTGTGCCCAGTGTTAGCACTGGAAAATATGTGTACGCAGATTGGGGAGGTCGGCAGTAGGCCAGATATACCGCTGTTCGTATATCGACACAAAAGCGGTGGCTTGAAAGTTATGACACACACGCTTTTTAATGATATGCTGAAAAGAACTCTTGAGACATGCGGCTACAATTCGCGCGAATACTCGGGACATTCATTCAGGCGGGGTGGAAGTTGCTTTGCCTTTTTGAATGGTGCACCAGAACTTTTAATCAAAGCGCAAGGGGACTGGCGATCCAACTGTTGGGAAAGGTACATAAACATTCCGTTAGAATATCGCTGGCGCATATCAAACCTGCTGGCATCTAAGATGTAATGAGTTGTGTGACTAAATATTTCCTTATTTTTCAGACATTGTAGTTATTTCATGGTGTTGGGCTCTGGAGGCAGTTTATAACCACCGATTGCCATGTATAACTGCAGCGAATGGAATACAACGTTATAAGCCCAACACCGTCTTGTTATTTATGGACACTAATTGTAAAATAAATAGAATATTTATTGCCATTTAGTGGACAGGAGGCGCTGCACTCAGGGTTCACTAATTACCGCGCCTACAGGTGTCTATTACGTAACTGATCACCAAACGCTGCACTTGTCTCATTATAGCGGCGGCAGCTCGAGAGTTCGCACAGTTAATTTTTTTTTTTAATTTCACATTTTTAAAGTTTTTAAAGTTATATTGAGCACTTTTATATCTTTATGAGGCAGTTTATAACCACCGATTGCCATGTATAACTGCAGCGAATGGAATACAACGTTATAAGCCCAACACCGTCTTGTTATTTATGGACACTAACTGTCAGTATTACCCGCAGATTTGGGACTCCTACACTTCATTTGGTTTGATCCTGAAAATATGATATTTATTCATTTTGTGCAACTGATATTCTTAATAGTATTAAAACACTAGTATGTTGGGGAGGGGGGAGAAAAAGAAATAGAAAAGCGGGCATGAAATATCGTTCCGACATCGGTCCAGCTCCCTATACTGGCCGCCGCCATGTCCCTAATTATAAGTTCCGTTGCCGGCGCAAAATAACGGTCTGTCTGATTGATGTTTATCTCTGGCCTAAAATGTCATTGACAAACGTCGTAGTGTTTATATAACCGTGACACGGATTTCGTCAGCCATTTTTCTCATGGATTTCAAGGCATGTCCTCACGCCAATTTCTCAGCACTCAGACAAATCGTGCCATTTTCGTCCTACGAAAATATTCAGTATAACATGCATTGCGGCCTCTGTGCAGCCCTTCCGGATATAAAGCCCCTGTTGTGAAAACTCTGGATGACAGAGCATTTCAAGAAGCAACGCAACTATACGATCAAACGCCCTTGAGTGATCTCACAAACCGTATGTTCGAATTACTCATACGGATTACTGAGATCTTATGGCCATTTCAAACCAGTTACACCCTTTTAAGTTCCCGAGCTTTAAGCACTAATATACAAGCATACGCAAGTACCTGACTCAAACCCCTCGGAGATCCCTTTAGTATATGTGTTCACCACTTTATCACGCCCGAAATGAGAAATCCGGTAGTTCACTAATCTCAAAGTCAAACGTGCTTAAGCCACACATTTACTTAACCCAACATAGGTTTGTATGTGGAGGCCATTTAATGTATGTAGGGAATCTGTGCGCAAATGTCTTACCCGACTCCGGTTTGTGTATTTGACGTCGAATGGGTGTTTAAACAACGTTCTAATGGGGCTTGCGGACAAAAATTAAGTCTCATATCACTCGCTCATATTACGTGCTTCAGACATACTATCGTGGTTAGACAATATTACCTGTCAGCCAATCACTGTTTTATATTAAATTTGCCCCCGTCCTGCACTGTGTAAAGCCGGGCGCCTCGCACAAGGTTGACAATGTTTATATTTAGTAGAAATTCCTTGTATGTATGGACCTGCACGGCCGCGTTAGCTTTCTTCTATTCTTAACATGTCGTTCGCGAATGTGTGCTATTAGCTATTAGATTTGACGTGTAATATTTTCATGCCACCTTTACTCTCTCATGTAAACACTGTGTATACTTAAAGCCCCGTCATGTCATATATTTCAACATAATCATATTATAATAAACCTCCCATATCTTGAGGCTATGCGCGCTCATGCCGCCGTGTTTAGCTGAAGACATGCTCTGTATATATACCTAGAGGTAGAAGTCAATTTTCAATAGAACTACAACAAAGAGACAATAATATCGATGACATATCGGTATGTTTAATGAATGATTTATTTAGGGCAACCTCCTTTGAAAGAGATCAGTTCTTTGACCTAAGCTTCCTCTACGGGTCTATATTTAGAACATACACGATGGCAATATGGCATTAAATTGGCTGTAAAATTGGTTCATGGAGTGAATATAGCCTTAGTAATAAATGTATCTATTTGATAACAAACCCGTCCACGGACACACACTTATAGACACCTTGGCAAACTGCAAACACACACATATATATATATATATATATATATATATATATACTGGTGCACCTTGAAAGGATTGCATATTTTAGATTCATTCAAAAGTAAACGTCTTTGGCGATGGGGGTGGGTGGTGGGGAGGGTATAGGGGTAGAGACAAAACTATATGGCATTTGAAATAAAGCGGTCAACTTTCTCTCCATAGACACCATGTATGGTAAAATGGTTTGCGAACAAACAGGGCTTTAAATCACAGAGACCATTATCATGTTGTTATGTCATTCGTAGGCTCATTAACAAGCAAAGCAGAGCCCTATTTGTAGACAACTATTCTAACTTTTAAGAAAATAATAACAAAACAACAGTCTATATGGATCTACCTTATTCTGTTCATAAGGAAGAGTGGTCTCTATTCAAGATGCGTATATCCTTAGCATAAATAAAGGAAATAGACATCGTCACGTGGTATACAACTATAGAGAGCATCGGCGAAACCACAGAACCCTCAGGGCATAGACGTGGGGTGTGTACAACAGAAGATGTATATGTGTTTTGCAACACGATTTTCCTCCCCTGTCAAACACAGGGTGTGCCAAAGGTAAATAACATTAACACCCATTCAAATAACTGATGGAGTTTCCACAATAAATAACACGGTGATCAGTAAATATATAGGGCTAGACAGGTATCTGACTATACACCTTGTCATGGCGACTGTATTTGAGTTATCATATATTTTGAATAAAGTCTCGATTAACAGCTAGCGCAAGATCTGATGCATTTGCATGGGGACATATGAATATGTATATAAAGAATATGTAGATATGTGGATATACATTGTAAAGGAATTGGTTTTCATACTTTTTAAATGTATTTCATAATATGGTTAATATATTTGTAAAATATAATTTATATAATAAAGAAGTAGAATTAGTGTATAATAAATCAACTTTCCTATGTTAAAAATAACTTTTTTACGGATATATATATATATATATATATATATATATATATATATATATATATATATATATATATATATATATATATTGAAAACAAAATATCTTTACTAGAAATTCTAATATTGCAACAATTATTTGTCCTGAACAAGAAAATTGATATTATGAAATGTGTTGAAATAATATATATATATGCAATCAGACTTTCAGATTATATATGAATAGGAACAAAATACAATCGAAGGTATATATATATATATATTTATATCACTGGCAGTGAACCACTTTTCTGTGTATACCCTTTTCATCTGTAAAACAGTGAACCATATATTGGTGGTAGAAATCGGTTTATTTATTGAGTTTCACTTGAAGAAATGAAATGAATATTCCATGCTATAAATGAATTACATAGGACAGATGAAATTTCAGGCCATATTATTTTTTGATAACGCTGTTACAGTGTTTACATCCAAAATGATGAAAGCGAAAATTATGAATATTAAATATGAAATGTTCGATGTGTAACCTGTATCGAATTATGTTTTATTTTTATCATGAGAAAATTGGCATATAGAAATATGTGTAAATATTGACTAATTCAGATTTATCGACCCCCTTTACACATAGGGAGGCATATGACAACCAAAGAAATTCACATACGCCCAATAAAAGAAGAAAATCTCTGTTAAAATCAGAAATTTTATAAGCAGAGTCTTCGCATGTTTTTGAGTACATAAAACAAATGTTAAGTCAGCAGTAACTCTAACTATAACACAAATACAAGAGCATTGTAATATGAGTATATGAACCATGCTCTAACAAAATAATTCTGGATTTGCCTCTGGAAATGTATTCCATTCGCTGTTTGGCCAGTCTCAATTCTTATACATATAATTTCTGTCCGTTAATGTTGGAAATTTTGCATTTAATGGCAATATTAGTGCAAAGTCGGTATCAGATATTTGACGAAGATCGAATATCTTTGTGCGCAACGGTCTGAGAAACAGCATATATAAGGAGCAAGTTAACGTTCCCGTATACTGTGGTTGCCTTTTTATTCGTGGGGGTTTTTCACCACCACGAATTAATCTTCGTGAATGGGACATAATCGCGAATATGAAACCCTCGGGAATAAGATGTCCTATCAACTAAGATGACCTCATAAAACAACCTAATCAGCAACTAAATCTGATATTAAGTTATGCATGATATTTAAATTGGCCCATGCATCCAATTATTGTAAAACACGCCATACTCATTGAGGCTATATCAACTGATATGATATATAAATCATAACTGACTGACTGAACCAGTAATTAGATATGGTACTATAGGATTCACACTAATTTTAAAATCAATACAATTACTGCTGTTTTTGTAGTTTCTGGTGCAATCGCGAAAATGAAACCTTCACGAAACTTTCACAGTTCAGAAATCGCGAAATTTAAGCCTCGTGAATATAAAGCCAACCACAGTATATATAGAAACTCATGTGTCATTGTTAAAAACTGGGCCACATCATCCTGCAAAAGCTGTGACCCTGATAAAGTCAAGTATAATGAGTAATGTGAACCGGTAAAGGTAGATTGGACAAAAAATCAACGTGCGATTCTATATATGAATGAACTACATGTACAAAAACATACCAGCGATTGTCATGCATGCGCAATGCGCTCTTTACTGCGACTCCGAGTGCATAACTTTCTGATGTACCCATTGTCACTGTTTTTAACCCATGTCTTTTATGAGTTTACCTTGCGATAAAGCAAAGCATTACAAGCACTTAGGTACTCAAACTTTGAGTCTGAGTGACAGCCTTAACAAATTTAGTTTATTCGCAAGACTCATATTTCGGGTGAAGATATACTCAGGATGTATACATACATGTGAAGAACACTTAATATTAGGTGCAGTACTCGTCATAGACCTCATATTAAGTGCTCAATAAAAAGGGATTTCGAACGGATGCATTCTGTTCACGTAACTAAATACAAGACATATCCGTCTTAATGCGTATACTATTACACCATGCATGTATGTACAACCATAAACGACGCCACTGAATTAGATGTCTTATTTCCCGTATAAAAGAGATTTGGGCATTTCATATATTTATATTTGCTCTCATATAAAGGATAAAGTAGCTGACCGCGGGAAATGTGGGTAAAGGTTGGTTCTTTGGGGTTGAGAAAGCAAGCTTCAGAATTTATTCCTTAATTCATGTTTGTTTAATTAGAAAATAAGATTTGTCGGTTTAAAATATAAACAGGCTTGGTTGCTTCAACAGAAACGGCATTTTGATCGGAGAGGCCTTGACCTATAAGGTGAATGGATTATATGAGACCAGTATTAGTGGGGGTAGGCTACATTGGGTAAAAGAAGAGATGCAATGTATATATATATAAATATATATATATATATATATATATATATATATATATATATATATATTATAATTGAAAGTGGTCGCATTGAACATTTGTCACGGAACTTCTCGGTGGTCTCTCTTCAGATGTGCACGTTTTTGGTCTTTAACTTCTTGGAATGATGCAATGTGTCCTAAAAGGGATTATTATCCTCATGTCTCCATAAATCCAGAGATATCTCAAACCAGCTTATTAAAACTATATATAATATATATAATAAAGACAGAGCAATAATTTTAAGATTTTTTTTTCAAATTTTTGACGAATAGAAAATATCTCTCTTCATTCTATCAGATAAAAATTATCTGTATATGGCAATAAAGGTATGTTAAATTTTTCAAAAGTAAAAGGATTTAGCGTTGGGCGGGGGTTATCCATAGCATTTGAAATAAAGCGGTCAAAACTCACCATAGACTCCATGTATGGTAAAACGACCTGCGAAGAAAGAGGACTTAAAATTAAAGAGACCATTATCTTGTAGTTTTATTACTTGTAGGTTCATCAGCAAGCAAATGAGAGCCCAGTTGGTAAAATATCAATTTTACTTTTAAGAAAATAATAATAATAATAATAAGAGTCTATGGGTCTGCCTTATTCTGTTAATGAAGGAAGAGTATATCTTCTTTTAAAGATGCGTATATCCTTTGCATGAATCAGGAAATAGACCTTGTCACGTGGTACAACCTATATATTGAGTCGGCCATGCAAACCGCAGAACCCTCAAGGCAATGACCAATATAAACGTGGGCGGGAAAATAGAGGATGTATATGTATTTTGCAAAACACGATTTTCCTCGCCTGTCAGACACAGGGTGTGCCAAAGGTAAATAACATTAATCCCATTCAAATAATTGATGGAGTTTCCGCATTAAATTATACGGTGATCAACGCCCAAATAACAAGATTCGGCGGGTATCTTACTAATCGTGTATAAAGTGCATGGTATCTTAATTGTCATGTTGACTGCACGTGTTTGAGATATCATATTTCGAATAAAGTCTCAGTTTAAAGCGCAATATTCGATGTATTTGCATGGGGAAATATATCAGAAAAAATGTGGATGTGGATTGAGTGGATACATACACTGTAAAGAAATTGGTTTTCACATTATTCCTTTATTCTTGTTAAAATCAAAATTTGTCTGCTTTCACTTATATACAGGCTTGGTTGCTTCATCAGATATACGGCATAGGGAATTAAGAGGCCTTGACCCAAGGTGACTGGATTTTATTAGACCAGTACAGTATGGGTGAGGATGGGATAGGGGTAAAAGAAGAGATGAAAGTATGATATATATATATATATATATATATATATATATTATAATTGTCGGTGGTCGCGTTGGACTTTTGTCACGGAACTCCTTGGTAGTAAAACTTCAGGTGTGTTCGTTTTGGTCTTTAACTCTTGGGAATGACGCAATGTGTGTCCAAAGGGGGTTATTTCCTTTTCCCCATAAATCCAGAGATACCTCAAACTTTTTTTTATAAGGGCGATCGCAGCTCCTTCTGTCGACAACTTGTGTAACAGTTTGTTACTCCTAATCAAGGCCTCTAAGGCCCTCCCTATCTTGACATTCTCTGAGACTTTAAAGAATCAGACATTACCGAATGTTCAGATATTCTTAAGCATCAACAAACCATTTGATACAATTAATAAAATATGCGCTGAGTAGGGTTAGGAAAAACCATTTGTCTTATCTTTTGCTTATTGATTTACAAAGTAACTTTAGGCATGTTTTTGGTCAGCCAGTTTCCATTATATTAAATAAAGCACCATCTCTCGTGTTTGTTATGAAATAAACTATAGTCTTCAAGTTATGAATAATGAGTAGTAGGTATATATAATGATTTTGCATATCCTCTAGAATTCTTTAAATGTGGCATTAGAGTGTAATATATGTTAGATTAAGGCCCCTCACAGATCATTCCATCTATTTAAAAGGTCAGTGCCTTTGATATATATAACATCATGTAAACCTCGTAAGGTTATTTAAAACCCGTTGTATGGATACGAGCCAGGTTGCTCCTTGGTGACAGAAGAGAAGGCAGAGAGTTACATACAAGATGAGCTGAGGAAGCCAATTTAAACAAACATCAGTCTTCAAGTAGCATCGGCGAGAGGACATTTCCTTCAATTCCTTTTCTGTCCCGCCGCTGTTCAACTAATACTCATATTTCACAGGGAGCGCCTGGGGTGCTGTAATCTTATTATTGCAGAGGGACTTCAGGGCCACGTGCTTCGGCTTAAATTAATGGGCAAGGTAATTCACAAATCTAAACACCCCGGCTTAAGTGGCGAGGGAAAGCTGTTTAAAGGGAAGTCTTTGGCCCGGCCGGTCAGTTGAGTCCTTTTAAGGCGCGCCTTCGGTTATGGCGACACTGAGCTGTTCATTAAACATCGCCTGGGAGCTATATATTTAAGGCTAGCTCACACGCAGTGTGGTCCTTGTAATGTTCACACAATTATGGTCATATTAAAAGCAGCCCTTTCCCGCCTATTTAGATACCCCATGTTTACATATGGCGCCAATACCATGTGCTGAAATCAACAAGGTTGTTAGTTTCACTGAGAGCTCTGCCTTAGGGCGGGACTTGTGCACGAGTGAAAACGACATTAATACAACCTTGTTCCGTTGTATATACATCATTATATACCCCATACAGATAGGTAAGTGCGAGACCTGTATGTGTATGGAACCGATAATTACCGTAAAGTGACACCTATTGGGCAACAGAACTACCTTTTCCTTTCGTTGAAAAGAGTTGATGTAAAGGAGCCCATATGCAAACTATTGAATGCACTTAAATATTACAAACAAGACTTATATTCAAAAATATGTAAAATAATCATATTAAAATTATGTTTGAAAAAAAATCTAAACTTTATATGAAAATTAGCTCTTATTTTTTCCAGTGAATGCTTGATACACCAAAGTTAATGAATACGTGTAAACACAAAATTACTGATATTCTGTGAATTTCTCTTTTTTCACAGAAATTTAAACATTAATTTTTATTGACTTTGTATTGACATAAGCTGGGCAATCATTTTGTCACCTGCCAATTTCATGTTATAACGCGTCACTTAACTCGCATGGATTTGGCCGTCGTTCCGAGGAATTCAGGGATCACTGTCACCGGGGCTTGCAATGTCGTCTGTGAAATATGCAACTGTCGTCTGCTTTGGGCCCATTGCCGCGTGATGACACGCCGGCACAATGAACGCCCTCTTCACGGAGGGACGAAGTGTCACTTTATGACGTATTCACTTAATTAATCTTGGCGTTTCGTCCTTCATTAGCGACTGGGTGTGTTGTAAGTTATGGTCTTGTAATAATTTCTGCTGTAAAAATAAAAAAACAGCTGGAACCGTTGTCACACATTGCATATTCGTAAGATTTTGTATATTTTGTTAGAGGCAGATATTTTTTAAAAGGAGAGATCATGGTTTGTTGGTGATATGTACAGTGTTCATTGCATGATGATGTTGTGAACGATACCAGAAGATTATCTTGTGGAATGGCTTGTGGAATTCATGGAAGTCATTACCTGTCTTTAATACACTGCATTGATCGCATCTGTAAGGCATGGCATCATTTTGGTCTGCATTTAACAAGACAATATACAGGGGCTGGAATTGGGGTTTATATCCTACCACATTTTGACAAGGTGGATGATAAATGTTGCCCCTCCCCCCCCCCCCCTCCGCTATTCAGAGAGTAAGTTTTATATACTGGAAATAATATATATCAATAATTAGAATGAGAGACTAGTTACATTTCTCTTTCTGCTTGGCCATATTTTTTTAATTTTGTTGTAATATTTCAAATATATTAAGTTTCACACGCATTTTATATAGACATATATGTATGTATGTATGTATGTATATATATAAATAAATTATATATATATATATATATATATATATATATATAAACAATGAGATATTTCAATATTCGGTTTACAAAGTAGGTTTACAAATAATTGCCTCATCCTACCCCTATTAGTCCCCCTCCCCATGAAGATAAAGTGACGCCAAATGTGTGTGTGTGTGGGGGGGGGGGGGGAGCAGGGGCCTCCAGTTTCATGTTCCACCGCCTTATAGCCACGGGTCCACTCTAACCAAGTTAACCATTTTATCCTTATAGGACAATGTATTTAGCATGCCGTGGGCCCTGTTTGTAAAGAAAATGTGGGAGGATCCGGACCCCCACCCCTCCCCCTTGACACCAAGAACAAAATCTCTAAAAATATCATGATTTATCTCGCTAACAACAAATATTATGAAATATAAAGATTTCATCATACGAACAAAGTTTTTGCTCAATTTTCAGCACTTTATTTTTTCAAAATTTAGATCAGATTTAAACATTAAAAAACATGCACGATTATGTATGACCAATTCAGTCAGGCAACTTCATGAGACATGCAATTTCCCTATACATTTTCTAAATTTGAGGGGGTAATATGTGGGTTATCCCCGTGAGGGGGACAAAAGGTTCTTTCTCTGCCTACCCTAGAAAAAGTCAGGGGGTGGGCATGTCCCATCACCCCTGAAATGCCCATCACGCTTCATGTTCTTAAAGGTTTATGATAGCGTACAAATGTTCATGGTAAGAAACATAGCCCTGCATATAACAAACCCCAACATATATTGTAAAACAGAATTGGTGATTTACATGGCAAATAAAACGTCAGAATTCATGACACATAATTTAAATTTAGTCGTTTCCATGGTGATTTTTATTTTTATATTAACAGACACTTTCGGTGGAATTATAACGAGAATTAGCGTATTATTCTTCGCGACAATTTCCTCGGAATTCTGGCCCGGGTCACCCGTGGTGGAGTCGTCCGCATGGAAAGTATGGCCTGCCATGTCACGTGACAGGTTCACACGCATGAAGGCGCGCAAAAAATCACGGCGGCCCTCTATTCTCTGACAAAGTGACAAATTATGACGCATTCTTTAGAATCAATGCGGCGTTCACCTCGTGTGGCAAGGTTGGCTTATTGTTATGATTACAGGAGGCGTCTCTGGAGTGGCATCTCAAGTTAATCTATAATTCATCAGTTCTCATCATAAGAGGGCAGTTTAGTACAAGTTTTATTCAGTACCCTGCTCTCTGTATGGCCGTCTCTCTCTCTCTTTCTCTCTCTCACACGCACGTGCACACATGCATACAAATTATGTTTAAATAATCTCTTTCTTTCTCTCTATCTCTCTCACACACAGCAAGATTATGTTAAAATGATCTCATTTTCTGTCTCACACACGGTTTGTTTAATGTAAAATGCACATGCACACACGTTGAAAAAAAAATATCTTTCACACACATGTTCTGTTGAAATAATCTCTCTCTCTCACACACACACAAACACATGTTCTGTTTAAATTATCTTTCTCTCCCACACGCACAGTCGCACACACACGCGTTGTGTTTTTCTCTCTCTCTCAGTATCTGTCTGTCTGTCTGTTTCTCTATAACGAATTATGTGCAAATGATTTCTCTCTGTGATCGTAAACTGTTATTTGAATTTTAAATGTAAACGATATTATGTAAAAAGATATTTAATTCGTCTTTCTCCTACTCTGCATGTCTCTCCGTCTGTTTGCCTGTCTCTGTCCCTCCTCTCTCTCTGTTATATATATATATATATATATATATATATATATATATATATATATATATATATATATATATATATATATGAATGAATGCATGCACGTGTTGCGGTTGCGTTCACATGCAGATGATATTTGTTGTGGTATTCGAATTTTAACAAATTATTCTTTAATAATTTTGCATGCATATATTTTCTATAGTAGGAACTGCATGAAATTGAAACATGAATATTTTTAGGGATGCTGTGATAAAAACTATAGTTTTAGTTTACAAATATCTCATTCAGGCTTGTTAAAATAGACTGAATCATTATTTATTCTAAATAAATAAACATGGTTGAACAGCAAAAAAGCCTTATGCATATATAGGTAATAAAATAAACTTTATTTATTTAATATGGATTGTTCAATAGATAGGAGCTGAGTGCGGACAGAAGCCCTTATGACAGTAATCAAACCACCCAGAATATAAACATTTTCTTCATTTCATTTGCCATCAAATGATACAGTATATATTTTGGTCACGAAATTACATTAGCTCAATTTTTAACACTATTTGCAATCATAATTGGCCCCCGCCGTCGCCGAAGGCGCCGTTGGCGGGGACATATAGAAATGGTGAGCGTCATGCCGTCTTTTCGTCCGTCCGTCCGCCTGTCCGTTTGTCATTCCGTCACACTTTTGTTAACGCAATAACTCAGAAGAATTTTAGATACAGTCACCAAACTTCCAGCATTGATACATTTTATCAAGAGCTAGGTCAAGTTCGAACATGGATGACCTTGACGCATTTGTCAAGGACACAGCTTCGATAATACTAAAATTATGTTAACGCAATAACTCAAAAAGAATTTAAGGTACAGTCACCAAACCTGCAGCATTGATGAACCTTATCGAGGGCTACTTCAAATTTGAACATAAATTACTTTGGCTAATTTTCAAGGTCACAGCGGAAATAATTCTAAAATGATTATCACGCAATAACTCAAAAAGAATTTGAGGCATAGTCACCAAACTTTCAGCATTGACGTACCACATGAAGGGCCAGGTCAGGTTAAAAAATGGATGATCATGCAGTTACTAGGTTGCAGAGGTAATCTGGCTGTGTGATATCGACCTATCTCAAAGTTCATACATGCATGCACAACTTTTTTTTATAAATATAACCACATCATGTAGTCGGGGGACATACTAGATCTGTTACACAGATCAACTTTGCCTTGTTTACATTTGATTTGAAATTTTAAGATAATTTTATAACTGCCATTCTAATGATCCAATAAGGCCCAACTAAAGCAAGCCGTATAATATTTTTATTATATTATATGAGATGAATAATTTAAAGAATATCAGGGGTAATATGAAGAAACCAGAATGTGCAACACGGAAATATAGACTAAAATCGCTATGAACAAAGTCATGCGTTTGAATCCCCTAAAAAGTGAGGGAACATATGATACTTTGCCCCTACCCCTAAAAAAGTACGGGGACATGTCCCCCTGTCCCCTTCCCCCTGAATCAAGGGCAATGCTATATTTAAAAGCAGCAGCTTATGGTTGTATGTAGTACGTGTTTTAAAACATGATTTTTATAATATAATTTATTAACTAAGTATGCCCGGTAACCAATAGGAGAGGCTACTGCCCTGCAGTGAATAACCCCACTAACCTTATGGAGTGACAATATAAAAATTTAAGACAATAAGTTTCAATTAGCATACCTAGTTTAAATTAGCTTACCTTGGTGTGACGGGCAATACGTTTCTCATTTTTTATCAACCTTGAGATTTACGTTGCCGTCTGACATGACATATTGGCCTGAATTATGGACTGAATCTGTTTGTCTCATATTACTGTAAAACAGCTACATATTCAGTCACACAGTGACCCATGCTCAATCCAGGTCAACATGGTCATTTAACAAACAATAACTTCCGGCAGTTTGATATTGACCGGCAGAGGGGGTCAGCAGTCATTTTACAATTCGATGGCAGGACTGTTCAATATACAAAACTGACTGTGATACCGGTGTCACTGATGCCATGTAAAGACGGCAGCGCTTCCTATGGTCAGGTCTTGGGCGACGAAAATCCATGATTTGGTTGTAATTGGCTGCTTCTTGAGACCGCTACGATCAGTGACTTGATCATATATTGCGGAGGGCAAACAATTAACACATGTTCTGGACAGTTAATCGTTATCAACTAGCTTCCTACATCTCACGAAAAGACAAAAGCAAGCCGATCGGGTTACTCCCATTTGGTTGACAACCGCTGTTATTTCCCAGAGAGCGCGCTTTTTATTAAGACAGCAAATATTATCATGGGTGCCGAGTCGATACACAACACGGCTCGTAAGAAAGAAACACGGTCGAACTCTAATGATTTAAGAACCATTCTGTGTTCTCACCCCGATTTCGGTGATTGTGGCAACTGTACGGTACCTGTGAGGGTAAACTCTCCGCCACGTGACTTTAGGGAAAAGCGCACATTGCTCTGTGGATACATTACGGTAAATCTGTTTCCGCCTCTGGAGTGTGAACATTGGGCGCGGTATAAGATTATCAATTTGTTGTGATTTGATACGCCACCGGCCGGCGTTCGCGTTATTTTGCGCCGACGCTAAAATAACTGGCTGTCTTTGAGCATACAAAGTTTGAGCGGGTCTCTTTTTGTAGAGTACATTAATTAACTTGTGGTTGGCTGATCGTTTAATTATTAAACTCTCTGTGCGTGCACCTTTTAACATTTGATTTAAATGACTCAGTAACGTTTAGTTCTCGTTAGGAAACTGAATAGCATCAAAATGTGTTATATTTCTGATTCGGAGACCTTACTGTTTTGAAATATACATTACATTGTTGAATTTATAATCATTATGCAGATTCAACCCCCCCCCCCCCCCCCCCCCATTTCATGCTTTCCTTGTATATTCCGTTAAATCACAAAGACACGCAAACATTGACTTAGATAAATTCTTTAAAGTGTACTATATTTTGATCTTGTACATAGCAAAACGCATTTAGATACTTTTACTTTACTTATGATCCTTACAGACCTAAGTTTTTCATCTCTATCACCTCTAAATTTCTCCTAATGTTTGGGCCGAATAATAAATAGATAATAATCAAATATTCACTTAGATATCACCTTTATCGTTGCCGAAGGAGGGTTTAGGACGGGGGTTATCACTGAATTAAATCAAATTTATCGTTTAAAAAATTAAAAAAAAAGTTTAAAAAAGTTCAACATGTAATCTTTTTATATGAAAAAAAAAAACTATTATAGTTATGACCTATCGTGACTAAGAGAGATCTGTTTGATAATTAGTCCTCTTTTTAACGGGTTCAGAATTTATCATTATGGTATGAAGGTATTATGAAAGAGAGTTAGCAACACTTGGTCATCAGCTCTTTAAATCAATTGAAATATACTTATGATTTACACACATATTGGTATGTATTTATCGTTATGAACTAGGTATGATGATTGCTTAATCTATCTGTATTCGCTTTAGATGCTTTTTTTTATTAACCATCTATAATTGAGACAGAGACAGACAGAGAGAGACAGGGAATGGGAGTGAGAGACAGAAAGAGGGACACATAGAGAGACAGACAGACGGACGGACAGACAGACAGATGAATCAAAGAAGGAATGACCATATCTGGGCTTTAATCGTATACTGATGACTGTTCGTGTATATATATATATATATATATATATATATATATATATATATATATATATATATATATATATATATGGTCTTTTCATTAAGACCTTAAATTTATGAACTATATTACCAGTTGCAACGATATACAGAGTATTTGATTATAGATCGATGCAAAGATTTATTGAACGATATATTGAGTTAGATTTATATCAGAATACACATAAAATAATATAAAGTTAAAATTTGAAACTTAGCGCCTTTAACATGGTTGGCTTGATATTGAAATGTTTGTCTTTAATATAGTGTGATTGGAAGAATACATCTTCACATATATTGTTATATATACCTATACACTTTCGGGTATACATAGTCTGCAGTCAGTTGGGCGCAGGCACAGTTACCTGTCACAGTGCTGTCACTCATGATTTAATTGGATAAAAGTATAAAATCTAGCAAGAGCTAATTATAAATTTGTCTGAAAAAGTATGAAAAATGTCAAATAGCTCAGTTTTCCTTTAGTTGCCAGCATGCGATAATACTAACAGGCTTCAGGTATGAAAGTGTATATAAATTCCAGTATTCCATATACCAGTGATCGGGTAAAAACATTGGTGAGATCAAAGAGAAAATAATCTCTCATAAAATGCAACTATTAACGTTATATATGGAATATTAACTGAGCATGTCTACTGCACTCCATTGGTTCGGGAAAACAACCTATAATCACCACCTGAAGATGATGATTTTAAAAAATGAGGATTAACCCTGAAAAAAGCATGAAAGCAGTAATAAAGGAAGTATAAAAACCGTATAGATAGGCCGAAAAAGAGACTAAAGCCTCACCGCTCTCACGATATATCAGGACGACAGGTGGCGCTCTGGAAGGTTCGTCCACATGGAGATCATGTCTCCGACATGGGTTTCTGCTATAGCAATAGTTATAGGATATAAGAGATTTTAGACACAAAACATCATGATATACGTTTTATCTGCTCTCTCCTTTGGAATCCAACTAAACTGAGATATGTTCAGTAATGTGGATAAAGCTTAAAGGCCTACTTCCACCCTCAGGGTGTTTTTGCATATATGAAAGGTATGAACCTACAAATAGAACTGATGTAAAAATTACTGACATTGGGGAGCTACTATCCGTGATAGGAACGAATATGTGAACAGAGTCCTGAGAGCCCCCTGAAAAAGTTGAGACAGCCCTTGGGACGTGTGTGACGTCACAACCAGAACCCCGGTTGCGCGTCCACGTGGTTTCAGCAAGGCCGACGGGTCGATCTGATCAAGCGAGGCGGAGGAATCATCGTAAGATGACACTGTCTGAGACCCGTTAAAGGAGAATAAAGCGGCGAATTTAGATCTGTAGATTTATGGCATCTTCGACATTAAGCCTCATGTAATTTTTGGCCATGTATACGTTGTTAGAAACAGAAGTCGGTGACACAGACAGCGGCCGCTGCAAGCCAACACGCCAACACTGGGAACAGGTTTGATTCCTGTGACGAAGTGACAGGCTGTACAAAATCGAGGATGGAGTCTGTGGGAATTTTAAGGGATATTCTCAATCTGGTGATTATTATCAAAATAATGAGATTATTCATTAATATAATATTTATAGCAAGAAAATGTAGAGTAGTACAAGATGCCGATGGTGATTCTTGACTTGGTCGAGTTTGTTCAATGTCGCTCGCGACCCTTGGCAACAAAGTTTGTTGTTGTGATAACATTAACTGTTACAATGTTGTGACTGGTGCCGTGGTGATTCTGCAAAAATCAGCTGATAAGCAACTTGGTTTTGTCGTATGAATAAAGGGCTGGTCCTTTCTTTTTATGCTTTATAATCAGAAATGCAAAATTGTTGTTTTGACATTGATAAGCGCTTTTTTGTTTAGCAGTAGTATAACTATATATACTTTTCGTAAAGCGAGTTTTTACTTGGCAGGCCTTACCTCATAAATACATGTAACCTTATAGTACCACACACGGGGCTAGTCTTAAATGAAGCTGTATACGTACCACAACCATCCCGATGGAGGAAGTACCCCCCCCCCCCCCCGGCCCATCATCATGGAAATGATACATACATTTATTTATATAATTTACACTCTTTCCTTTTATAATTTAATATATATACATATATATATATATATATATATATATATATATATATATATATATATATAGAGAGAGAGAGAGAGAGAGAGAGAGAGAGAGAGAGAGAGATTTAATGAATTTGAAATATATAATACAAAGCATGAAATTCACATTTTTAGATGAATTATGAGAGAGCCATGTTTTATTAAAAAAAAACACACACACAGTGACATTATAATTATACACAGTATATATATGTATGATACAGTTCTGTATATAACACTCCACCAGACGGAAAGCCCCATGACTATTATTAATCTGTTTTATGTTGGCAATGTTATAGGTAAAGTTCTTGCCATACTGCCTCAGCTAGTCTTTACTTGTGCAAATAAAAATTTACAAGCAAGATTTTAAGAATAATTGCTCTGTTTTTGTTTGGGCTGATATAATACCGTTTATCTGGATTTCAGGGGTACTTTTAGTATCCTCCAATTTAAGAATTGTGTAATATTAAAAAAAAATGTGTCCAGAAACCATACATTCCAGTTATAATACTCTGCATGATAGCAGATTTGATTCCAAGAAAAGTACATTTACAATAAATTATTATTTAAAATTATACAAGATTACCCATATGTTGTCTTTTGTAAGGTTGATCAGTATATATGTATAGGTATATTTGGACTAAATGCATGGTTACTTCGGCCAGTGTATCATCTGAAGGTTCAAGTGTAACATCTTTGAGTGCAATATAGCAAAACATACTAACAAGGAAGGAAAGAGACTGCTGAAACAGATTTGGAGTTCTCTTTATGACTGACTAGGTAATTGATTTGATATTTTGTTATATACATACTACAAGTGTTTATCTTTATATATCTACACACACACACACACACACACATATATATATATCATATTTACATATGTATAAAAGTTATATATATATTAATATTTCATATACAAGTATAACATACTTAAAGTTACATACTTATTACATTTTAAACACAACTCTTAAATTATATGTATGCGAGTGTGTGTGTGCTGACTTGGCATGGAATTTGTTTTTTTTGTTATATAAAAAATGGATAAAACATTGCTTATCACATTTTATACAACAAATACACATTTTTAAAACAATATAACATTTTATCATTACAGATACTTAAAAGAAAACTTTAAAAAAAATTCAAACAGAGTGAAAATATCCCCAACCCATATACAACACACACGTTTAATGTAAGGAAGCCATTACGAAGCCATTTTTTTCATATTATTTGGGCACATAATTAAAATATGCTGAAATGCATGGTATAATTTTTTAAATTGTTAATTTTCTGATATTTCAAAAGATTTGAACGGTTTTTAACGTGGGTTTATTTTTTTTAGAATCCTATTAATTGTTTCTCCAATGTTAATGCCTTTGCTGAGGCACCATGCACCGAGCTTTACGTGACCCCTTCGGTCACATGGGTCTTGAAACTTGTAAAAAAAGTCCCAAAATAAAAAATAAAGTTTTTATCATTTACAAGCGTTCAAACACATTTAATAATAAATTAATTGATTGATCAGTTTGATATTATTAAACTTATACGATCAATAAGCAGCTATATGTTGGTTGTCATTTAACATGTCGCTTGAAATCCTGATCCGGCGTCTGCTAGTGTGCAGACTGCGTGGTGCCAGCTCCCAGCGTGTCAAGGCCGAGTCGCGGAATAACAGGTGCAAAGTTGAAGACTAAGAGATACAGGAGTCGTAAAGATGAAAAGCAGCATCATTTCCTAGTTAGCAGCCTACGTATGTAAGGGATATAGAGTGGCAACAAAGTGGCAACAAAGGTGTCTAAATGTCAGGAAAAGTCGGTCCGCACCCATGTCAGTATAGCCAAACCTGGGGAATCCCCTTCCCAGATCATGCCCGGCCGGGTCCAGTTCGGCCTCTTCTGTAAAGGAAATCCTGTCCATTTGGCACGAACATGTGGCTTATACACTTGTTAAAATATTATTAAGCTCACACCATCACCCTTGATGTTACTGCTCAACCCGACGACGCAATACTTTGGGATATTTTCCCCAGATCGTGTTAAACTCAACTGATGCCATACAATACCGCCCGGTGTGTTCTGGTTGTGACGTCACAATCGCCTTGGCCAGGACGCTTCTGTTTGGCTTGGGGCCCCTGAGTGGGTTGGATTACGGGTCTTTCGATTTAAATTTTTACGGTTAAGTGCGCAAAGCTTGATTTTATTATACCATAATTTATACATATACATGTAAATGAATAAACCTTCAGTAGTATTTCATTTTATTTTTTTCATGGAAGTAGGCCTTTAAACTGATGAAAATATATGAAAATACAACAGACTGAGGTGTATTTTATTGTTTTTTATTGAGATGTATTTAAATACAAGCAAATTCGTGCAATTTATGTTCCCCGCTTTCGGCTCTTGTTATTTTAGGTTTATTTGATCTTCATGGTTGCCTTGTCAATAAGTTTTAGTTTTTTTTTATTTTCCCCTGAAGATGTCTCCACATGTCATAGTGCCTGTATTTTAGTTTTAATTGTCCCCTGAAGATATGACATTCTCTTGTGAATTGAGAACATAAGGGGAAATTTTGTTTTGTTTTGGAGCTGGCGATAATAAATTTTCAGACAGACCCTCCATAACCAATCTCAACCAAGCTATGCATGAGAGTAATCAGTGACCCAAATGTGGAATGAAATCGGATAATATATAGGAAAGTTATCGCAATGAAACGAAATCCTGATTGACTGACAGAGAGACAGACGGACAGAAGGACACACAGACAAACCCGAATCAATGTCCCCCGTTCCGCGGAAGCGCGAGACTATAAATATCTGTATAAGTGTGATCATTAGAGCCAGCTATTCACCTGAATTATTTGTAGAATTTGTTAGATTTCTTACTTACCTTGCGTATACATAATTGAACTGTTGGTAATTTCTGCTAATATCTTTTTTTATGCATCTACAGTGTGTTATTAAACATGATAAACACAAGGCCCATGTTGACAAACAGAAAAAAATATGTTACCGGAGGTTACATCTCAACATTTGAGGAAATTAAAATGTCACTTGTAGTTCTTCGTGAGAACATATGAATAATCTTTGGTCATTTTCAAAATGCTTGTTCGCAAGACGAGCGCCAGATGTGTTAAGGAACGACCGGCGGCCATTTTGCCGGGCCCCCTATATGTTATAAACACGTGGATATAAATAAAAAGGACAGTCTGTGCAATGCACCGTTTTCAGTCCTTATCTTTATTTAATTGACGTCAGATCTCGAAATAGGCACTTTACGTTATATTACTAGTCCCAGTTGCAGTAAACTGAAGATACCCTGTCGACTTTTGGCGAAATCACTGTTACTATCTGTGTTTCTTTATTCGATTGCTGTTTATAATACCCCAGGGTACAATATATTAAAAAAAAACAAATAACAGCGGGATTAGGTAAAATGTGCATGTGAACGGGAGATTACCTGAACACGATCATGACTCAGTTTTATTTTCTTTCCTTTCATGCATGACCCCTCCCAACAACTTCTATTCGCTTCACTGACACCTGTTTACTCAAAGTAATTTAAGTTATAACGTGGAATTTAGTTTCCCATGTGTTTTGTATGAGAAGGCATTACGCCAACAGGGCGATATAAATAGATAAACTAGAAAAGCACTCAGAGAGCGCAGACCTCCGCCAAGGCAGCTCATTACTCTCATATGGCATTGTCAGAAATGCAGCATTTTTCCTTCAAAAAATTCCTGGATCCAGATAGTCATCCAGATCACACCAAAGATAAATCAATTGTTCCTTGAATCATTGCTGAGCTATCATGAACATTTTTATCAAAATCCATCAATACCTTTTAGACAATTAGACAATCAGACACGCAAACCAACGCCGGCAAAAACATAACCCTCGCTCGTCCAGGTTATTCAAATTACCCCTATAAAGAACGGACTTTTTTTAAATAAAACACTTTTTTCCTTTTCATGTTTAAACAACTAGTCTGAAAAATACAAGTACTTAATTTCTTATTAACTGTCAAATCTCAAATCATGGTTATAACTAATTTACATATTATGGTCAATGATTTATACTATTCTTTATTGATGTCTCGTTATGCGTTATAACAGAGCTGTTTATGTTGCATAAATGTATGTACTCTTCAACGTACGCCAGCTGTTATGTTTAACAGTCATATTGTATTAGGCATGCCTCATAAATATTTTCTCCTTTAATTAATATTTGATGAGCCTATATCTCAACACTTATCGCTCTGTGTCTTCACCTGTTCACAGTTCTCGCTATTTAGTCGCGACATGATGGTCTGGTTTATCTAGTGTTACGAAGAGGATTTTTTTTCTTTGGGGGGGGGGGGGGGGAAATCCTGGGCCGATCCGGGAGTTGAACTCAGGTCGGTGACGTTCAAGTCCGGCGTACCAACCGCTTCGCTAGCGAAGTTCGGTCCCGTAACATACCCCCTCTTAAGAGCGTTCTGCTATCAGAATAAGACTAATTATCCCAGAAGTCACACTTTGGTGAGCTTATTTCCTGGGCCACAAAGTTTTATCGTCACAAAGTTTTATCGTCACGTCGGACAAGCCCCCATTTTGTTACGAGGACAAATTGCTCAGGGGAAAATCCTGGGCCTATCCGGGAATCGAACCCAGGTTGGTGGCGCACAAATCAGGCGTACCAACCGCTTCGCTAGAAAAGCAAGCTTCACTATGCGAGAGCTAGAACAACGAGCGGGACAAGTCGCTCAAAAGAACCTGTAACTGAATACGAGGAGGATGAGAGCTCGATCAAGTTTACTGTACAGAGCATCGCTCAGGCTGCGATAGAGACGCTGAGACAGACCTACAGCCTGGTCCTCAACAACCTTCAGACACAGCAACATGATATGAACAGATATATGGGATGCTGCAGAAGAGAGAAGGTGCTGGCATCTTGAGACCTGGATTTCCACGTCCACCCAATGGACATGATGCCCCGTATGATCTACAACCATAACGCTCTGTATTTGACAGTGGGCTAGACATGCCAATGATGACCAGTCAGTCTGTCATGCAAGGAAGCATTGCTTTTCATCCGAGAGAATCCATACCAGCTCCTAATGCCCCAGAGCCTTTCTTGACAAAAACTAACCTAGGAATGAATCTACCTCCATCACAGGATATGACACCACAGGTGCCAGGACAAGATTATTCAAACGCATTTAAGGAAATGAAAGTAGCCAGAACAACTAATCCCAAGAACGGAATGATCAAACTGATTTCGCTGAATCGGAGTATCCCAGAAACCAAAGGCAATGATCTCTTTGGGTCTCATTTTGAACGTCAAAGCACAGGTCTGCACCAATGAACCACCAGAAACTTGTTCTGAAACAGAAAGCCGTTGTTCAGAAAACCAGTAAACCAGGCAGACAGTATAACAAGGCTCTGCATGGCCTGTCCCCCAAGCAGCACATGAAAACGTCTCAAGCAGAGCAACAGCCCTACATCATGCAGCTTGCTGGGAGGAGTTTGCCGAGGAGAACCTAGCTGCCTTTGCTATGCGAGAGGTCCCGGGTTCATATCCCGGACGAGCCCCCATTATGTTACGAAGAGCAATTTTTTAGGGGAAAAATCCTGGGTCGATCCGGAAGTCGAACCCAGGTTGGTGACGTACAAGTCCGGCGTACCAACCGCTTCGCTAGCAAAGCAAGCTTCACTAGCGAGACAGTTCGGTCCGCTTTTATGTCACCCCGTAACACTAGGAAATCACTTACAGTATTTTATTTTGCACAATTCAGGATTATTTTTATATTCATCGCGGATCAATACATTGCGTAACGTGGATTAAAAAATCGTGGGTCAATACATTTTCGTGTTTTGACAAGAAACACTTTTCATGGGAGTTAAAACTTTCATAGAGGAATAGTTCCTGCGTAGTTTCTGATGATGTCACTGACGTTACTGATAATGTTCCTCTGACGTACGTTTATACAAGAAAAGCAGGGAAATTGTCCTTTTAGCGTAATTAAATGAGAGAGAGAGAGAGAGAGAGAGAGAGAGAGAGAGAGAGAGAGAGCAAATTCACTTATAACAGTCTAAGTTCAATAGAAACACTTGTATTTATCCGTCATTGCTAACCTGAGCGGTAATTTAGGCCCACTCAATGTCGTTACTCATTGCAAATTAGTTTTTTTTTAAACTCGTAAAATACACTAAGTGATCTTTGGGATTTCTAATGAAATTTACAAAAATCCCCCCCCCCCCGGAGCAAGTCAGAATCCACTTTTTGAACAATCCAAACAAAATAAATATACATGTATTTAAACCTACATTTATTATCAATCTGCCATAATACTTACTATATTAACTGTATGTATTTCAGGCAACATTCGCGTGGTCCCATCTGCCTGTAAAACACATTAGACTGTATATAGTAATTACGATTACAATTGAGTCTGCTCAGTATGCAAGGTGTCTGATGGTGAGAGATGCGGATCTGAGAAACTAATAGAGACCTCTGGCGGATGATGCTAACACTTTTTACCAGCCTGACCAGCACAATTTAATATCAAACATGGGCACTAGGTGGCAGCATCGACTTTAATTTATACATCGACGAGCAAGGGGAAGGGGGCCGATGGGCAAGTAGCGAACAGGTATATAAAAGTATAAAGTATTTATAATAATATAAACTTATTTTTAGGTAGGTATAGAGTTAATAAAATGATAGTCAACACTTCTTAACTATATATTATTTCAGCCAACATTCGCGTGGTCCCATCTGCCTGTAAAACAATTAGACTGTATATAGTAATTACGAGTCTGCTCAGTATGCAAGGTGTCTGCCAGAATGGTGAGAGATGCGGATCTGAGAAACTACTAGAGACCTCTGGCGGATGATGCTAACACTTTTTACCAGCCTGAACAGCCCAATTTAATATCAAACATGGGCACTAGGTGGCAGCATCGACTTAAATCATTGGAAACCCTGTCCTACCCTTTCCCGTTAGCGAATTGATCATTTTAGAGAATTAATAGCAAAAAGGCTTGCGCTGGTTTGATTTTTACACTTGCACGACCTTAAGTAAATAATCTATGTTGAGTCACCGGGAAGGTCCAACTGTGTCGACATGAATATAAATATGAATTTTGGGTATGATATAATATAAATGTAACATAGGTATAACAAAAATATATAATTAAAATTTAGATATAAATTTGTTTCAATATAAATATAAACATAAATATAAATATAACATCATATAAATATGACATAAATATAAATATGCATAAAATGAAATAAAATATAATATAAATATATACAATCATACAATGTAAGTTTAAACAGAAATAGTATATAAATATAAACAGAAAATCCAGATAAATATAAACATTTTACATAATTTTTCATTATCTTGTGACAGATTCCTTATGTGCCAGTCTTATAAGAAACACTACTATATATATATATATATATATATATATATATATATATATATATATATATAGAGAGAGAGAGAGAGAGAGAGAGAGAGAGAGAGAGAGAGCCATAATGGTCAGTGGCGCCATCTAATCTTACACTTTAGTTTAGTCCATTGTTAGTGGACATCGTGTACTAACTTTTTTACTCAGCTTTTGTTGCTTAATATATCTATCTACGAACTTGCCAGTTAAAAAGGATATAGATATGAGTAAACCTTACATAAATTTGTTTAAATTCTTTAGAAAGTTTTCCAATAAACATACTCAAATGTTCATGTAAATCACCAAAAACATGGCAATCATTATTCTTCTATAATATAAATTGAGATTTTAATTTTCCACCACATGCTGATAATGACAAGCCTCGGTAATATTCTGAAGTACCCATTTACTTCTTCTATGCCCACGTTTCACGTACCATGAGAAATTCAAAATGATAAGTCGTGAATTTTTAAATATTTAAAGAATAAGACTTTTATTGTATCGTATCATCTTTAATTTACTTTTGAAGAATTATGATTCTTTTTTTTTCAACCCAAAAATGTCCATATGGGACATATTTATGAACACCCCCCCCCCCCCCCATTCCCACCATAGTCAATATGTGTGAATCCGCTCCTTGTTTACATACAAACATCTTCAGCAATTTTAGTGGATACTTGTCCTCGACCAGTTAGGTCTGCCCGATGCGCCACCTGGAGGCCAATTTCCGAGCTGAACTCGCACCTCAAACGAAATATAATGGTAAATGTGGATTGACTCTAAATTTATTCAGCATAAATAATTCAGAATACACGCGGGGGTTGATACCATGAGAAAATACACCTGACAATACATGATCCATATACAGATTATACTAAAAATACATACAAAGTGTAATATTAAAATGAATGCAAATAAATTATGGTGATTTGATTTCACGAGAATATACGATTGAATGGTGTAATGTTTAAAATTCTGTAAATGCTGACGTAATTATCATTCCTACATAATAACCACTTATTATAGAGGATTTTGCCCCTCCGACATAAGAGAATTTGCTATCAGTCCAGTACAAATGCTACGGAGTCGAGAATCACTGCATACACACCACACCAAGCTTTTTGCATCCAGCTCCAAATTTTAAACATGCGATACCACGCTTTCATTGGTCGTTACTCTGTGGTTACCGTGGTGGTCGGACCAAAATTGACCTATTCACCAGAGCCCAAATGCTCCGCCCTTTTAACCTCATTATTACAATGAGCCCCCAAAACGCTCCTACACAGAGGGTCTTCTATGCTCATGGTAGCAAAAGCTTCTTACAATATAATAATGACGTCACAAAGGGCGATGGCGCATGACGTCGTATTGACTGACGTCGTCAACTGGTATCACCTGACCATTGTTTACTATATCCCAGTCATATATGAACTGTGTTGCAATATATATATGATTATTTGTCTCATACGAATTATGTGCCAGGTAAGACATTATTATTTACTGGGTAGTCAGAGGAATGGCTCCTGCATCCTATAGCCTAGATTGTTTTATACTGTCTCATTTGTATAAAATAATATCCCAAAAAACATGCCGACCTGGGTATTGCCTCCAGGTACAGACAACACGTGTTCTGTTTGACAGAGCTCTGTCAAATTATGCAAAATATTTTTTTTGTAATTTGATTGACACTTTACAATGTTTAAGGTCACCTGATTGGTTGCTCGTTAGTCCAATGCTTATGATTATTCATTGAATGAATATGCGATTAAGGTCATATAGAGTTCGTGGATAGGTTAATTATCTTGCTATACAGAGCAGTGGATAAAAAATAACAGATATCTGGTACGACAGCAGTCTATAACCGCTGCGTGAGGAACGTAGTGTTGTTTAAACTAGCCGTGACAACCCGACTCAACAGGCAATCGGACAATTGGGCTAGTAAGCCTACTCGAGTCGTGATACAAGTTATATTTAGGAATATATCGCAGTGGTCTTGCATCAGGTTGCATTCATATCGTGGTAAACGGCCCATAATCTAAATATTATGCTAAAAATAATGAATCTACACAAAAGTATACATGTGAGCTCACAACCGTCTCCATGGACACGGGTCATTTCCTGTATCGCCTGCAAGCTGCCTGCGTCCTGTAACCCGTGCGAGCCATGCTTGTGTTCATGCGGTCATAAATTCAACAAACACGCCAAAGGGTTTACCAATGTGCTAGGTTAAAACGGATTTTTTTTTCGCTCATGCTTGGTATCATTAGAAAGTACACAAAAAAAAGCTAACGATTGGTCTGGTTTATGTTGATTGAAAATTTACCTGTAGGCCATGAAGCATTGTCAGAAATGACGAAAATTTTGCATCTTCATTAATGCGTTCCTCAGACATAGATGTAATGACACTCGAACACTGGCGCTAGTAATCTATCTGGTCGTAATGCCAGAGGGTCGATATGACGCTAGTTTTAAACTGTTCAGTTCCAGCGGGTTTCACTTTAATCAACATGAAAATTCAAATTTTTCTCTTAAGTTAATGCTTAAACTAAATATTTATGTTTAAACATGGACCTCGGTAGGTCTCTCTTAGTGGTTTGTCCTAAAACATCTTTTCTGTTCAGTAAGTGGCTGCGGAAGATTGTTTCTTCTATTATGATTGCCATAGAGGTTTCTTCTACACACACTATTCTGTCGATAACTGGCATAGATTGCTTTCTTCCTCATTCTACTGCATTTTCAATATATGACGTCTATATATAATGTTCTATGATCGATCGTCTTGGGTTTGTTCCTCTTACACTTTACTGTTCTGTAGATTACTGCCGTGGATTGGTTTCTTCTCTGCCGTGAGCTTCTTGAAACTGTTGTACATCAGAAAGTCGAGAAACTCAAACAGCGTCAACAGACTGGCTCCCAACAACAATCCAAGGTATCCGCCGATTTCACCTGAAAATGTGAAAAAATAAGTCATTAGGCGGGGGATTTATAATGACAATTTTGCGCCCTAGTCCAAAAGGGAACTAGTTGCCTGCCCCCTCTGAATTACCAATCTAGGTATTTAAGCGGGGGTTTGAAATTGATACAAGCCATGTCTGAGAACCATAACTTTTATTTTTTGGCCTTCTTTTGAAATCAATGCGGGGGGCGATACATATATATATATATATAAATAAATAAATAAATAAATAAATATATATATATATATATATAATATATATATATATATATATATATATATATATATATATAACCTTTTTTGTATGTTTTGATTAAAATGTCATGTGATCAGGGAAAAACATGATAAGGACAGATATTTATTTTGGCTAAACAAGTAAAAAAGCACTACAAAACAAAGGAAATTTGATCAAAAATGTATTTTTCACTTCTTGAAAGAATTGTCAGAGCGTCTGAGGCTCAAAATTTGCAAGTTTTAAATTAAAAACCAAATAAAACATTTTGATTCGGGGGTTTGAAATTGATGCGGGCGGCGCCTGAGAACCATACTTTTTTTATGGCATTTGTTAATAAATGTTTATTCGCCGGACCCTTACATTTGGGAAATGCAATTTTTTGGTTCAGTTTTTGTCGACTCTTTTGCTCACATGTTAAAACTTGAACGTGAATGTCACCAGAACAATTTAAACTATTTCAAATACTTAGCAACTAAATAATACACTCAATGAGATCTGTTCCATGCTTAAATAAGAAGAGGGAAACAGAGGTTGAAAATTAAAAGTACAGTACTGGGTCACTGTGGTTTGCGTCCCGGACGGTTGCCCGGTTGACCTAATAGTAGCGCTGGTCATGGGTGAAAATAATATACTTATTGTAATAGGTTTGGATTAAATTTTGCGCACTTTGTATGTTTCGTGGATTTGTCTTCATTATTTTAAGTTTCTTCCCGGTCCAGCACTAATCTAAATGTCCGATGTTTCTTTTAGCCTAATTTCTTATTTGTTGTCCCCCGAAATGCACTGATAATTGAGGATGTAGCCTATACAAGTTTGTATGCATTTTCATCTGACTGTAAACTGTTATAAAGTATTACTCACTGAAGTAAGCGGACAGATGGTAACTTGCGAGCTGTACCACCGACTGGTACTTCAGCTGTGAGAAAAACACATCCATCTGCAGGAAGTTTTTACTGAAAACGGAAAATATAAGGATTAGAGTATAAGACTGTTTATGAGAAACAAATATTTAAATCTGTTTGTATTTTTCTCGGAACGCTTATTGAAAAGGGCAAATTCATGAGTAAAATTATATTCAAAATTTGTACGCATTCGATTGAGAAAAATACTGGAAAGCTAAGAATGAACACACTCACGTAAACACCTACACCCCCATCCAACCTCCCAATATATATATATATATATATATATATATATATATATATATATATATACATATATTGTCAACACAAACGACCGGTCGATCAGTGAGTCCAGATCCAGTCTTACACAAGACAGCTTCTACCGCTTCGCTAATGAAGCAAGCTTCACTGAAGTACACCGTACATATGCACAATTGAACATGAATCAATCGAAGTTCATCGAACCTTTTTTACCGCCAGTTCGATGGCTCGATTCCACCATTCGTGTCTGAAAAGTTGATAACCTATCGGCTTTTGCCAAAATACCAAAAATACTATAGTGTAAAATGAAAGTCGGTGAACCTTTTTTTACATTTTATTGCCCCAAAACTGGATTTTGCTTCCTACTGTAATGAGAAATTCCCGACACTTAATAAATTTATAAATATTTATATTTATGAAACATATATTCTATGACCTGCTTTTGGTTATTAATATATATCATTTGTTTATATTAAGTCATTTACTATTAAAAAAAAACAAGCGATAGAAGGCGAGAAAGAAAGTGGGCGCTAAGGGAGAGTCACAGGGAGTAGCCTGTATGTCCAGGTGAAATTGTGCTTTGTAGGTTTGTAAGTAGGTATAAATGTGTGTGTGATTTATAGGCAGGATTTACATTACATACCTTATAAACTTTTCGTCGATTACCGGAGTGTTCATGAACCTCTCCATCAGGTCAGCTAGTTTTCTGAAATCGTTCTCAATGCCAGTGATATCTGTTTCAATGTCACCGGATGTCTCTTGTAAAGTACGCTGCAGCTCACCGAAGTACCGCTGAAATATTCTGCCAATTGTAACAGATGAACGATTCTCCGTGAATTTCTCCATAGACATCTTTTTTGACCAAGTCCGCCACGTTTCCCCTGGTAGAAGTTTATACCTACAATAATAAGTAGGGCTGATCCTGAGCTTTGAATTCTGCTAAGTAAGGACTGCATATATAGTGACCTTGCCTGTGGCAGCCTTAGCGCCCATGTCTCCCATTCAAAACAGCTTCGTGCAGCTGAAATACCATATAGTCCTCAGACTATAAACATAAACTTAATTTGCTTGTTTTGAATTTGTCCCAGCCATGCATCAAAGTTAAATAGATATAAAATACACCCAATATCTTACTTAAATCATAAGTTCCACAGTGAACTCAACTGGCTTCTTTCACAGCGCCTCTCTTTCTGTTACCAGCAGTGTTAGTTGTCATATTTCTGCTATGATCATCAGTCACTTAAACACACGATCTGGATATCTCTCAATATACCTACCCACATGATTCAGCAATAGAGCACACTCCGACATCGGCACAGCGACAAGACAGATATAGTTTGATTATTGCAAAAGTAGGCTTGTATGCTTGTATGTGTACATTGTGGTAATTTATCGAGTTGCAAGGAAAGTTTTCTTAATGGTGAACTATATATAATGATGCGCTGTTATTCTGAAGCCTCAGGGTGTGACCACGATGACGAGAGATGGGATATGCTTATGCATTTCTGAGAGAGAGAGACAGACAGACAGACAGTCAAACAAATATATTTGCACGTTGTTTTGTGGAACAAGATAGAAGCAATACCCGACAGACCAAATGCTCTTTTCCTGAAGAAATGCATAATGCTATAATAAAAACAACCTCGACTGCATGCAAAACTCAAAAGAAACGCGTAAAGAAACTGTCTAGTTCTCTGGGCTGCCGTAAGGTTAGGTCAACAGTTTCCCTGGCAACCTCCCAGGAGTACTAGCTAAAACCCTGCTCCGACATGCAGATAGCAGCATACACTATTAACATTATGGGTATGTATGATGGAATTAAGCAGGCTCTTGTTCCAACACACAGAAAAACATGGACCAGGTCACAACAGCCGAAACGCTGGGAGAAGAACTGGTCCTATCCTTACGTAAAAGAGAATATTTTTGTAGAACACATCTTGTGCTCCACTAAACCTACCAGCCCTTGTCTGCCTGCACTTGAGGAATTTGACATAGAATCAATACATGGAGAATTCAGCAAGACCTTAGGCTCTATTGTCATTGGCAAAGCTCAATGGAAAGATTGCATCCCGCCGAATACCTCAGATGCTGCAAAGGAACTCTCGCAGCTCAATTACTTAAATTATCCACCGCGTCTGCAGGAGAAAAGGCGAGGTGCCGCATGACACAAGCGACACCAAGACAAGCAAACTATGTGGAAGTAAGGTGGTAAGAGCGATCACAATAATTGCCATGGCATCTCAGTTCTCAGCATCGTCGGGAAACTTTTGACAATGGGGCATTCGAGCAAACAGATCTACCATGATATGTTCTTTGTCCCCAGATCTTTGTCTTCAGGAAAAATGCATTGCAGTCAGGAAACGTTTCATTATGGCAATTTTTAATTTGCGAAGGCTTCGGATGGATGGGACTCGTTAACCTTGGGATTTCTCATAGCAGTCAACGTAGCGATTACTACTCACTCTAAACAAGGTCGTATGCGATTCTAAAGTTGCTTTATGCTTGCCGAGACTTTGGTCTCACCATAAACCTCACAAAAAAGTAAGCCAGGGGACAAACTATCCCCTCCATCTGATTTAAAAAAATGACGATTACGTCCACAACTTCGTGTACCTAGGCTCAACCTACCCGAACTCGGGTACGGAGCTAAATAAGTGCACGTTAAGGAGGTCACTACAACGGCCATCTGAAAAAGAGAGTATGGAGTGCCATCTAACCAACTGATAGTACCAAAAAACACAGGTCTGCTATGTATGAGTTGTGACCACTCTTCTTTACGGGAGTCAACGAGACCTCTGCGGACAGACAAACAAGTCTTACCTCAGTATCCCTCCTTTGTTGATACTCGGAACTGGTTCTCGCCAGAGGAACATTTTCCTAGCCCGCTTCTCAAAGAGTGGGTCATAGTTCTGGAGACCATTGATCAATCTGAGACCTTTCTTGTAGAATCCTGCCAGCTTCGTTCGTGTTATCTTAACGCTTTGGTCAAGAGGGTTCACTAAATGACGAAGGATGGAAGAGCCAACGATTCCAATGGAGGTCTCAATGTCGGAGGCACGTGTCGTATTGAACATCTCAGCCAGCTCCATCTTCGTCAACTCGTTTGAGGAATATCTCTGCAGCGCCGATTTTACTTCATTGTAGATGTTTGTCATATTGGCAAAAGAGCGATCAAAATCAAATCCGGGAGTAGAAACGTCCACTGCGGAATCCCTTATGTCAGGTATGGACTTCCTGACGTGACTTATCAAGTTGTTCACGCGTTCAGTCAAATCCCCGAAACATCCCGTTATTTCAGCTTTTAAATCAATCAGCGATATGACATCTTTTATTGCCTTTTTCATCCACTGTTTTTGCACAAGCGCTTTTTTTCCCATGGTGGTGTTGCTGTCTAAAACCAGATCTATTTCCGATATTAGTTCCTCGATGGTATTATTCAATGTTTGCTTCTTAATTTTACAATCGTCATTGCCGAGATCTGATTGGTCCGGGAGAAACGGTATATCAGCCGCTGATGATTCTAGTAAGGACATCGTGTACAAAGCTGTGCGTAAATCCTGCAGGCCGTCCTTGATGGTTTGCAATAGCTTCATATCGATTTCATAAATTGTCTGACCGCTTGGTTGTCGGGTCAGGATAATCTTAAGTTGAACCAGGTAAACAAAGGTTTGATCATACATTGAAATGACAGAATCAGTCGCATACCCCACTGTGGTATCATACTTAAGCTTCATATCTTCTATGCCAGAAAGCAGAACCTTGTTGAAATCTTGGTCTGCCATGTCTACTATTCTTTTTATGGCCTCTTTAACCGTTTCGAAAACACTGCTTTTCTGTTCTCGAATAGACTCGTTGATATTCATCAGGAATTCTCGAAGGCTGACTTCTAATCGTGACAGAGCTGTTATAGTTCTTTTAAACTTCTTCGGGACAATGCGATCACGTTTTTCTAAGGCCCGGACATAAGCCCGTTTGACTTCACGTGAGTGACCACTCATAATACGGTTTATACCAAACGAAGACAAACTAGCGTACGACAGGTCTTGGCTGTAAACTGTCCGCTCACAGGATTCTGTGCACTGGCAATCCTCTGGGGTATTACCGTCAACATCTGAAAATAAAATAGGTACAATTAAAAACTTACTCTTGAAGAAATTACATGAAAGCGTGTTTGTACATTAAATAGAGATTGTATCGACATTTTTATGTAACCGGAATAAAATCCTTTCCCATGATCCACAAGATTCGCGCAAAATCTGAGGCAGAAAGTCTTCTAGCGCTGCGCTGCGGTGTAGGTTGACTCGGTTTGAAATTTGATTACGTCGAACCTGCATATAAAATTGATATGCATTCTGAAAAGTAGCGCATTTATGATGTTATGAGGACAAAGGTTGCTTGCATGCATCGTTTCGTTATACAAACAGACATATTATTTGTTTTATATAATTTGTACCAAAAATAGTGCATAAATTTTATGCAATTGTATGTATTTATACTTGCATATCTGTGGTACAACACAGTCCAAGTATGTACCGAGCGTGCATGTATCAGTAGAACCTGTGAAAACAGAGATAACTGGGTAATAAACGTTAATCACGTAGTTACATGCAACGGCTACATCTGACTGTTTCGTTGTATATAAATCATATAATCGGGCTTTCTTTGATAAATTATATGCACTTTTATCACATTACTTAGATTATCTTTCGACTAGGTCGCAATTGCTATTACATACAATCACTGTTAGCTTTTTAGACAAAAGAGTATCGAACTAGTCACTTGTGTAGTACTAAGACATTATACATCTTGATCAGGCAGGATCCTGAACAAGCAGCTCAAACATTATGCAGCAATTGTATCATGGTATTGAGTGAAAAGAATATATACATAGCAAATATATTTAAATCTAGCTAAGCTTAATACACAGTAACTGAGTTAAGGTTATCTACGTATTCACTATACGAATAACTCTCCGAGATGCAACATAGTCAACAGAGTAATCACTTAGTAGGAATGTCATTTGACTGGCCAGGTGACCATCTGACTTCTTACCTGGCATATACGGTTCGGTGCAATGACAGACTTTTTCCAGGAACTTGGTTTCACATTCCCGCATACAGCGAGAGTATGTGTAGGTGTAATTTGTGCCGTAATAATACAGATCTATGTCCGCGCAGTCACCATACGGCGGGCCCATGCTCGATGTCTGCAACATTACATATTATGATAATGTATGTCTGAATACGTCCTAGACCTCATTTTATCCGCCGAATAGAAGGCAAACTTTACACTCCTACCATTACAGGGACAACTGCCTCTTTCTACTCTATACGATCCAGAATTTCCATGAAACTATATGATAATGTATCGGAAATATTGATAAGTTTGCTTGACATAAAAAAGAAGATAGCAAAGCACCACCTCTGTCTGTCAAAGAAATTACAAAAGGCAAAAACCACCTAACCGGTTTCCGATGAAGCTCTTGGAGAAATGGACCTTGGACCAGGGAAGAACATGTTTTCTGAGAACGGATCCACATAAAAGGGGCGTATGCAATAGTATTGTTTGCTTTAGGGAAAGGTAGCGGAGCACTCGCTAGTTTGTCACGTATTTACCTGCGTGTAGGTAACTCCCGCTATAGCATGGAGTCCCGGCGCCACCGCAAAACCCAAATCCCTGACCAGGGGTATATCACGCTGGTCATGAAGAAACACCTACAAACGAAATATAAGCTAGAAATATTGATCATATGATTGACGTGTGTATGTGCGCTGACGCAGGTTACTCCTCTTATGGACTACATCCGATTACTTACGTTATTATTAACGTTTATTAAGTACTTCGGGAAAAAATATATACGGACTATATGTTATATAAGGACTGCTGGGAAAATGAAAAACATTGGAGTTCATTGGATTTTCATATGGATAATTTTCCTCATGGAACCTTTAGATATCCATCAGGTATTCAATATCCGGATTCTTTGGGAATTTGGGACTCGATAATAACCATACGTCATAAAAGACAGGTGAATTTGAGTGTGCTTGTGTGGGTTTGCGACATTTACCTTGATCCCAGCGTCCGCGTAAGGTCCAGGGCTGTATTCGTAGATAGCAGCGTTCACCACTAAGTTAAGACCAAATCGGGATCCTATAAACAGATGAAACATTTTAATCTGCCTTATGTATACGATTAATACTTAACACAGTCATAATATTTAAGTTCCGTACATGTCTTTGATGAGACAACAAAATACTGAACAAGAAACTGCTTTTTGTCACAAACTGTTTAAAGGCAGCAGACACGCACGATTCAACTGGTTCATTGATGATGATGTATAATGAGTCGCCGTCGTCATCAAATCGCTTCTCATGGTGCCTTTACGGAATGTAAATACCTAATATAGGCTTGTACCTTTATAAGCCCTAAAATGACACACATCCCTCGTTCCAGTCTAGGCAGACATGATGATATTTCGTGTCAGGACAGTCGTGGGGGTGGTGATTACGTGCATTAGTCATGGACATGACGTGCCTGCCGAATGGAAACCGAATGGGATTTGCGACCTCCCTCGAATTAAGGCAATCCGACATTGTTTCAGTGGCTTTGGTGACATTCATTACGATACTCAAGCATCAACCAGTGTGTGAGCAATCACGAGGCAGTCATCCAAGTAGATCACCCAATGGTTTACCCAGGACGCTTTCGTATTAGCCTTTAGCCTCTTGAGGTCCAAAAAGTAGTTTTAAGAAGATCTAGGCTGACTCATTGGAGCCACTCTTTATTCTGATCAAACTCGTTACCCTTAGAGACTTAAACGCTCGTGATAGCACAAATCTCTCTAACTGTGAAGGGTGGATTGGCCGGGAAGGAGTACACCAACGGCTTGTCCATATGTGCTAATTATGTGCCAACTTGTCATCACTAGTGGGCGGAATCAAACAGATTGATAAATACAAGAAAACCTCGATCGATCCGCGATCTGGTCACTAACATATAACACTGAAGGCATCATCGTCAAGCGGCTGGACAACCGTTACTTTACCCAAACCCGGGCAATGAGGGGACCACCTGTCTTTCGGGCCACCCTTTACTGAATTGCATTCAGCTTCAATTCACCTTGACACAGGGTTCGCACGACACCAGTGGAAAAAGTTGACGTATCCCGTCAATCTTCCCCGGTGGTCAGAGCCTTCCTTCAATAGTAACTCTAGCATCCTCGTGGTCAATTTCGACCCCACCCGACCTGTGACCATTGAGAGCTACCATCATGTTGATTACCCAAGCGGGATAATCGTTCCAAGTGAATGACACATCTGCACCAGAACTGCAGGACTGACTACAGGGCGCCAAGCTTGAATACGAGAATGACAAGATCATTGAAGGACATAAACCACATTTTTAGGCAAACAGCGCAGGATTTCGCGGCATGAAGTAAAATAATGGATCAACAGGGCAGCATTTCCTCAGGCTGCACCTGATATGAAAACTGTTGGCCAACAGCAAGACGGTACCTCAGGAGATCCCAGACGTGACCATAGTACACCTGAAATGGAAGCGGTATTGCAGAGATAACCATTTGGGAAAATCACATTTCGAGCCTCATGCGTCACATGAAACGTTGTTCTCCTGCATACTGTTCCAGCCAAAATGTAGGGAACAGAATCGGGACTTGCAAATCATGTATTTTGACCTCACCGGGGCCTGAGATTCAACTGGATGTAAGAACCTATGGACATTGCTTGCAAAGGTGGGTTGTTCCGCCAAGATTATAAATATCATCCGTTCCTTCTGTGACAGAGGATGGAAATACCATGGGCCCAGGGCTCCATCTCCAGTTCGTTCCCAGTCACCAATGTCACAAAACTGGGCTGTACGTGTTATACCCCCACGTCTGTTCAACATTGTCTTTTTGCAATGCTTCACGCCCTTAAGGACTGCGACAAAGGTGTCATGCTACAGATCCGCACATATTAAATATAACATTCTGATCTAATGAGTGGTAGTTGTCATCCGTGGTTACATATAAGCCTGCATCTTTAAAGAGGCTCCACGGAGAGCTTTGCACTCGCGGCACGAATATAACAAAGTGTTCTGCACTTACGACACGAGAAACACGTGACACGTATTTTTTTCCTACATGGCTTGTGTTTATTTTCCGAAGCACATACTATCCCAGTTTGAAAAGGACGAAATAGCAGTGCAAAATGGTAAATATACGGTAAATTCCAATTTAGCATTCAAGTTGCAAATCACGACAAATATGTCAGATACATGGTTTTCTTGTGGAATTAAATCAAATAAGAAAAATTTAATGGGTATGTTTTATTCTCCCACCAAGTCGAGAATGATCTATTAAGCTGGGATATTTTTGTCGTAGGACTGCCAATCAGACGTAAGGTACCATTTAAAATCATCTACCTGCCACTGGCAGAAAATCATTTTTTCTTCAGATCTGATAAAATAAGCATACTTGTGTACATGTAGAACTCTCCATGCGATTGGATATTTTTGTTAAGTTAAAGCATTATTGTTACATCCCAGCCTCAGGCAACCGTAAGATAATTTTCAGTAAACCTATATTGAGACGCATGTTGGTTTTTTAATTTATCATGTCATATATTATCGTAAACGTCTCGATTTGTTTCAATCTAGGTGAGTGTAAAAGAAGCGTGAGAATTGGCTTAAGGGGGACTTGACAATTTACTGGCGCCCCCTGCTGATGACAATGCAAATTTATAAACTATGGTGGATTAATATTGTCATAAGGCTACATAATTTCCGTTTGTGAGGTTTGTTAGACACGTGGCTGTATTTATTTTTCCTGTATAACATCTACAAAACACCCGAAGTTTGGGCCTTTTTAATAATTTTATATAATTTTAAATAATTTTTAAAATAATTCTTGTATTAAATCTTTTTTTACATGAGAATTTGTTGTTTCTACAGTCAAACATGGCCAAGAAAACTAGGGTTTGGGTATCTTATTTTCTCACCCCCTTGTCCGAATGCAGTGAAGCTAAAATTATTCCTCCAATCAGTCCCAAATAACCATTTGGACAACATGTCTTTGATTGGTCACATATTTAAAAGAAAAATGACTGATACCATTAATTTTGTGTGAAATTATGCTAAACATACATAAAAGCCAAACAAAAGGTTTCCTTTAAGGCCTCTTGCATTAACGGTCAGTCTCAACAAGAGCACTACTCGCCTTCAGGGCTTCGTGACCCAAGGTCATGTAAACAAATAGGACCACGTGATCTTGTTGTCGTGAACAACGTCGTCGCTTCAGCACTTCATTTGAGAAAAGTAACTGGGATGAATAATTATTGCAGGATTCTCAGCGAAATAGAATTTAATGACCAGTCACACATTTTGACTTCGTAATTTTCAAACTAAATATCATCAGAAGAGGTTCAAGTGCAATAATATGAAAACGGCGATTCGTTCTAAGTGACAGTTTCGACAGTTGTAAAAGATGAAAAAGCACAGCATAAATATCACCATAATCTGATTGTAAGTGACGCTGGTGGTGTAACTTCGAGGTGATAATTAATATAAACCCATACTATTGAGTGCTCATATATTTTATTTCTTTTAATCTGGGAATTTTAAAAAGCCGTTCACATATTGTTGAAGCCAGCAGCAACTTGTGTGTGCACTGGTCTCTATCTCACAATCGCCAGCGCCACCTGTTGGGGGTTTACTAAACTAGTAATCTCCACAATTTTCACTCTTTTCATGATATTTTAAAATTTAATCCATTGACATACACATTTTTGTCTTTTAATAAGATAAATAATTAAATAATTAATGTTCATGTAGAATATCATGAAAAATCTGTTGATCAATTATCTAAAATGTATAAATTTTGTGCCCCTTTAGTTATAATATCATATAAAGAAAGACCTACCACAAGTGTTCAACTTCATATACTCAAAAAAAACATATTGACCCCAAAATTTTATTTCATAATTCAACAAAGTATGCCATGCAGATATCATATGCAAAATGGCAAAGACATTTATTGGTAAAAAAGTGTCAATTAAGTTCCCCTTTGAATTAAGGCAACGGTTACCTGTTTTGTTGGTGGTGATGGTCTCGTTGTCGTCGCCGTTATAAGTGTAACATTTGCCAAAATCTGTCATTGCCTCTGCCCAGCTGCTTTCATTGCATTCTTTCCCTTGCCACGTGCAGCTGAAGATAGCCAATCACGTGAGGGGTGAATATATATGCTTTTTCGATATTTAACAATTATGTATTCTGGGAAGAATCAAATTAGAAATATTCGAGGATGCCCGGTAAAATAAAAGGGTTCATGCTCATAAAATTCTGCAACCTCGCCTTCAACATGCATGCTGTGTGTATGATTGTTATTTACCATAGATTGGTACCTTGCGTTATATCGGTCTTGTTAACCCTACATATATGCCGGTACGTATAGTTAGGGTATCTATTTTTATTACAACTTTTACAATGTTCCTGGTACAGGACAGATGTTTATAGAAGCCCTGTACTTAACTAGTGCTGCTCTGCAGAATGTTATAATAAAAGTAATAACCTGAATATCATGTCATTTCGCTCATGCGCAGTCTCGTTCAAGAATTGTCCTAGGTCGTATTCTGAAAGAAAAAAAGTGGATACTTAAAAAGACGATACATTGAAAATGTATATATCGTTTTTTTTGTATACGGATCAGGCAAGGATGACCTGCATAATATTAAGAATAACTGAGAGAATGTAGTATTTGCAAACGATCCACGCATCTACAACGTATAGCATTTCCATACTTAAAGACCAATTTATAGACTACAGTTTGCGATGCGGGATCCGGGAGTGTTTAGAATTGCACATACATTATGAGCTCTTGATCTTTTAGACAACAACATTTCTCCTTTTTTATATTATTTGAAAATGAATGGTATAAAATAAAATGTTGACAGAAAATAGTGGCATTCATACGATTATGTTTAACCTATTAAATCTAAAGTAAGAATAATAATATCTATGGATAGCAGTAGTTTATATTGTGGAGGCGGAAGTTTGTTTTTACACCATTAAGTGTCCTTATTACTTTCTGGACAGAGAGTAGTACTAAAAGAAACCTAAATACTCGGAATGTTTCTTTTAGTCCCATGAATTACTCATGCCAACATATAAAAATTTGAACTAGTCCTTGATAGTGACAGAAAGTTGTCAAAAAGTAAGTAACTGCCATCTATGGGTATATACAGGAACCTGATCCTTATTTCATAGTTGTTGAATCATAACGATTTACCGCCTTTAGACGTAGCCACAAATGGTATATCCTATTATGATTTTCCCTAAAGCAAAAATAGAACCATCTGAGGGCCGAGGCTATCGGCACGACCGTCATGCCGATAAGAAGTAAAATCCGCACGACAGCCTCTCATATAATAATATATTATCTAACCACTGCTAACAATAATATGGCTGGTAATAGACACCGCAGCACAACAGAACTATTTAAAAGTTGTGGATGCTAGGTGAATTACGTAAACTTAATACTTACAAGTAAGACACAATAAGTGCATAAAACTGGAAAAGCCTGGACCGGGCCAAATACACGAATGTTTCTTGGCCAGCTGTCGTAACAAGTTTCTTTGTGGTATGTTTGTTTCTGTTCATGAGTTTTGTTTCGTATCAATTTCCCAACAATTATAATTCCTCCGATTCTTGAAGTAGTTATATTATGAAAAATTAAAATATTTAGTGTACGATATATGGGAACACACGACGGTCGTGCGGTTAGACACTACCCCAACTGAGGAAGATGTGTAAGGCAAAAATTCTGAATAGTACACCGTCCCTGCACAGGGTAACACGGCCTGACCCATAAATGACGTATGGGCTACCCGGAATGCTTTTGTGCGTAAGTGCATTGTGTGGAAATTTAAAACTCACGTTTCCATGGTAAGTAATCTTTGTCAGTTGTTGTTATGGTTTCATACTGGTCAGGGACCTCGGCAGGGAGAGTGGTGGTTGTCTTCTCTGGTGGTGACGTCACTGCATTCGTCATACTGCATTCGTCACATGATGTTGTATTCCCGGCAACAGTTGGCAAGGGATCCGGAAGGTGGACTTTTAAATCAACAAACAATAAGGATCGTTGATCTACACTCGCTGATAATGAGACTGAGTATTTCTAAGTTATATGTGCGCGATATTATTTAAAGAAAAATTTGCTGTCCTCACGCCATCTGAGAAATTGAGAAAGTCCTGTTTTCATTTTCATGTATTTATTTTATACATTTTGATGTACTTGACCACTGCTGTCATAGATAATTTTTTAAGATGTCATTTATTTCTCTTTTGCGACCAAAGTTTACGTTTATTGTATCTGATCAACCAGAAAAATATAATCATAATAATCATATTTTCTTATAACGTCGTCAAGTGTGAGCAGAGAGCACCTACTTTAGTTGTTAACCAAGGTTATTGGGCTGTGGTCATGATTGGTAATCATTATAATATTTATGAGTAATTATATTACTAAAATGTATAAACCAACATACCATGACCAGGACAAGTGCCAGACGTGATGATGACGTCGTCTATACTGATTGACAGGACATGGGCGGGGTTTTCAAAGCCGATCCGGTAGAAACCTTCGGGCAGTTGCACGCAACCTTTAACCCACCCTAGTTTCTTTCTATTGGACCGAGGATGCACGTGACCCATAGCGGTGCGCTCTGCACTCTCAACATCCTGTTTGAAGATATTGACTGAGCCCGGACCTCCGCCCAAATTGTCAGATTTACACTTGAACTGGAGCCGCTTCTTGCTGTTGATGTTCACCGGAGGGCTGAGGAGGGTTTGAATTGATTGGCTTTTTGGCGTCCGGAAGTACATGTAGTGATCTAGATTGAAAAAAAAAGATAAAATTTAAAATTCAGAAGGCATATAATGTTTGTTAAAAAAATGAACTTAAATTTTTTATTTGTATAATCAACTATTAAAATGAGTTATTGTAAGCTGTTACTTTTCAGTTATTAACTCTCAAGTAGGGCACGCTTAAGCCCTGATGCCACTGGCAAGACGTTTCAAGAGATTTTATCGAAAAATATATGAGACATAATTATTCTGACCAAGTAAACCATGATTACGCTTAGAAAATGTAATAAATATGTGATAGCCAATTTAGTGTTACGCTCTTTACACAGCGCTTTACCTATAGGGCTACTACCTATATCGTAAAGCGCTGTTTGTTATGACCTCGTATCCTGAATTGCTACACCAGAGGGGAGCACTGTATTTTTGTCCAATCAGATGAGACCTTGTGCTGGAAGACAAAGCCAAGCGAGGTATACACGGAGCCAATCATGTTTATTTCGTTTCGAGTGACAGTTCATCGTCCCGCGTAACCGTCTGAACAGACCACAGGCTCAGAGAGAATTGCCCCTGACGAGGTTTACTAAGGGCCTTGGGCACATAGCCTCATAGGATGCTCGGCCGGTGAGCTGTAATTCAAACGAAACGTAACAACAAAGGCTGCGTGCACACCTCGCTGGCTTTTTTCAGTTCTGCAGACAACAGATACATGGCTACGCTAACACAGTCATAATGTCATAATCGAATCGGTCGATGATGCGAAAATGCAGAGGGAGCAATTTAAATTCGACCTGAAACTCATCAAGCGGCGCTTGAAGCACAGCAATGGGCGGAGCCAGGATGCCTGTCGAGTTTTTGTTTATTGGCATCCGATTGGCGGCTTGTCACATCATAAGCACGTTTACTTCAGCGGACAACGAACCGCCATCTGGTGTCTAAATATATCATAAACGGTCAAAGCTGGCAGCGTGAAAATCAGTTGCGCAAGATTTCCGCTGCCTCGGGAGCGTAATTTAGTTTTGGAAAATCGAATTGTATATGGAACACCAGTTTCAAGAAAAAGGGCAATCCCTTGGCCCTAAAACTACATACCAACCTTAATGAAGTATACTATGAAGTTAATTTTATTCACATGTCTATACGGAGTAAATAGCTCAGCTTATTATCATTCGATGTGGGGCCAAATGTCTTTTTTGGCAGGTAATTTGAGTCTAAAACTGGCCGACGATGTACGATCACCGTGTTAAGAATAATAGAAAAATAAAGCGCTAATCCCATGTTATTATAACCGCCAACTTCACTCATGTCTGTTGGACTGTTTGTTGGTTTATGTTTTTGTTGTTAGTTTGAAACTTACTGAAACGGGTATCAAACTCTTGACGCGAGTATTCCATAGATATTACCCTACTAGGACTTGAGTACTCATTGCCATGGCAACAATGTCAAGTTTTAAAACGGACACCTGTTTACAAATGCAAAATATGAACTGGTGGTGACCTGACATTCTTCAAACGAAGAAATGGTTGTTAATGAAAACAGGTATTTCAAATGAAATTGGATCATCAGTATAACAAAACAAATTAAGTGTCATAACAGATCTTTGTCAATTTGCCTAGCACAGACTGTAGGCCCCACGGTAATGAATAAATAAAGTTTGTTTGTAAGGTTGCAGTTATATTATAATATGCATGAAAACAAACAAGTACTCGAGTGAAAATTTTTGACTCAAGTATTTAGTAATTATTAGCCGGACTCTAGTACAAGAATAGTTCTTTCAGCCCAGCACGAACCCTTATTCGTGGGACATTGCTCATTAGGAGAATTCATTAGACTTTGTTGTGGTCCTAAAGACTGTTCCACGGTGGACATCCCACTGCAATTTGGCAATACAATGTATTTTCATAACTGGCAGATTAAATCAAAACAGTATGCTGCAATGAAGGAACTGGGCATAATCCTTAACTAGACTTCTTGTAACTGTCATAGTATGGTCACGGATCTCCAAACACAACCCGCCGCCCCCCCCCCCCCCCACTCCCCCGCCCAACCACCACTACCCCCAATTCTTCCACTGATCTTTTACCCATCTCTAATAGTTTTGGAAGGACTAATCTTCAATTAAAAAAAAAAGCAAAAAAAGGAATTTCGATCGTTCTACCTTGTTTTCTTTGATGAGCTGAAGATGCTCCACATTTTCGTAATTTGCATATTATTAAAATTCTTTTAAAGGTATCGCTACCAAACTTGCCACTGCATTCCAACATTGTTAATGACACATGACTGTTAAGGTTTCAAAGTTCAAGGTCAAATTGTTGAATCCGCAAAACGAAACCTAACTGAAAACCTATCTCATATGGTTCCACATGAGTAAATTCAAATCGGTACCCCGAGGAATGTAGGGAACCAGATATTATGATACTATTTCCATCCATTTCCCTGTACCCCTTATAGATAAGAAGAAAAATCGACACTGAAAATCTAAATATCGCACTTTTCCACCCCTGTAACCTTGAAAATTACACATAGGTCACTAAAACTGGGTCAAGGTATTTTATCCATATAACATATTGCGTAAGTATCAATGAAATTTGACGAAAAAAGTGACAGAATAATAATAGGAATAATCATAATAATGAAAAATACAAGTATCTCCGCCATAGGATACGTGGAAATAATTACTATAATAAAATAAAAACCATACCTTGCAATATTTTAAATCATGCAATAAAATTTGTGTCTGAGTCTATCAATCTTTTTACAACATCTCAACGCCATTCATGGAGGTCAAGGTCTATGATCACATGCTCAAACAACTACGATTGATCGCTTAGTGTCATAAATATTCTAAAAACTGTAATTAACAAATTGAGGCCCATGACAGTCGTCATGTCACTTGACCACTAGATTCAGAAGCACCAGGAGGTTGCAAAATATAAATGTTGGTTTTTGCTATGGAGTTTTACACTCGTATTAGGCATTTAGTCCTTCATCAGCTTAAGTGTCAAACTCTTTGATAATATATGCTTTTAAGAATATAATCGACAATATTCAATGGGCACCTACTGCTAAAACAGGCCAAAATTTTATGTTTATTCCATATCAAACTACTGGCTCTCCTGAGTGCCAACTACTTTGTATCCCTTAAAACAAAGAAGGTGTGAAAATTAAATTGTCATATTTTGTAAATGATTCTCCAAATTATTATGTGGAAGCTCAATGAGATAATGTGAATTATATTTAATTGTTCTCACTCTTGTCATTTCCGGCGTCCTTGACCCTCATCCAGTGAGCAGGCCCAGCCGACACATCGATGTAACCGCACTGAGTGACATCCTCGAAGTCACAAACTACGTTCCCGTGACCGTCTTGAGAAACAAAAAAAAAATGTCAGGACTTAGATGGATAGATAGAGTCTGACCCTGCCAGTTGTCATGCTTTACTTTCACTACATTCAGATAGAATATGGTCGATGTTCGTTAGCTCTGCCATCTGGCGGCAAATTATATAGCCAATCGTCATGTTTACTTTCACTTCATTTAGATAGAATACGGTTGATGTTCTGCCATCTGGCGGCGAATTGTACAACTATCTACTAATCTCTCGCCATGCATTGCGTTATATTAGTGCGAGCTATGTAAACGATCCTTGCTCAGTTATTTCTATTGAATCATAGAATTACGTTTTCATTTGCATATTTTGTTGGCAAAAAGCATGACTGTAGGCCATGCAGGCCTTCAAAAATATTGATTCAATTTTTTTATATTCAGACACAAACGTAACTTAATTAAAACTCAGCCTTTCGTTAACTGCATTAAGACAGCTTTTGATGTTAATATACTGAACACGCAACAAATATAGGATATGACGCACAAAATGTATATGGCCTGTCATATGACAATTTACACAAGACATTTTACAACTGACCATTTATACAATAAACATTTTCAATTTAAATTTTGGCTGAAAAAATTAAGCCTTCAACACTTTTTTCAATTCCAAGAACCATATAAAATAACAATACCTAATAATACACACACACACGCACACATACATATCCATTTTGCTTACATAGGTCGAGACAGTTCCCAGCAGTCAGAGATACATTGGCCACAGCTGATGCTGGGTTGCCCTGGATGAGAGCCTGGAATTTCCCGGCATGCACTTGCAGTGTAATATACAACGTCTGTCCAAGTGTCGTCTCGTCCGTAAAAAACAGTTTAAACCCAGCCGGAGAAAACCGCCAAATTTTAAGCCCTGCCGACACCGCCAGGAGGCGGTAACAATGCGGCGACGGCAACGCCTCCATCGGCGAGAGGACGCGACAAGGTACTTGATCACTAATACTGGAATCCACACTCAGCGCGTGACCTCGAGAGATGAAAAACAATAATTTGATAATCATATATAATAGGATTTCTAAATAAAACTTGCTCTGACAATCACCATGTCACTTAACGTGTATGAATCTGAGGAATTTGCAAATCATAACATTACGTCAATGTTTGAGAACAACCACGATATTCATAAAACAATAGATCTGGGTGATGCATCTTTTATAAAAAATAAGCAATTAGTTTGTCAAGGCTGAAGTAGGTGTCGCTGCTCACACAGCCTCAAAGCAGACGACGTATTCCGGAGGCTGACCTATGACATTATGTCATATACCAGTCCCTATCATGATATTTATTAATAATCAACACAGACAGGTTGATTATCTGCGGGTGTCCAGACTTACTGATGTTATTCCAGACAGGATCATCGCTCTGGAGGGTCGGTTGTTTGGGTGCAGCTGGAACTCTGGTCCTCTCCCAGTGGTATCCCTTAATAAAGGATCGATCCTGGTACCCACATAACGAATCAGCGAATGTGCACGAGATGCTCCGTGCTACACGAATAAATTTATAACAATATAAAATATTATATATATTAATAACTAATATAATTAAATATATCGTGAGCCGACAAGGTATTATGCATATCTATCTCCGTTTCTGCCCTATCATTCTAACTAGACACGGATACTTATTCTATGTAAATATATATATATATATATATATATATATATATATATATATATATATATATATCTTCCTTTTACAAGCATACAAATACGGCTGATCTACGATACAGTGTTATCATTATGTCACAGCCCTCAATGTGCCAACACTTTAATTTCATAACTTGGCAATATTTTTTTTATGATATGTGTTCGTTTATTCCACATATCACGTATCATAATATGCAAACGTATTTATATGTGTCTGTGTATGTATTTATATGTGTATGTAAACATTTTAGGATATCAATAGCTGAAGTTATAAAGCGTGCGTGAAAACAGACAGTGTAATAAATTAATATAAGAAATGTTCTACGGACTCATTGAACAAACGTATTTTTTACCTAAGTGATCTAATTCTTTGTCATTGACAAAAAGACCCTCTCCATGACAATGTGCACTACACATAACGGTAGTCGACAGTTTTTGCGTCCTTGAGGCCAGCAGTGCGGACTTAGGTCAATAAAATCAGACACATTCGCACAGATACCGGAAGCGGAAGGTATCTTTTTTAATTTTTATTCTCTGAGCTTTGGTATTGAGTGTCAGTCGTGGCCAAAAGATGTCAATTTTTTCCCTTTTTTTATAAAATAAAAAACAAGTCACTCACAGCAGCCATCTGTTTCATCAGAGCCATCATAGCAGTCCGGAGTCCCGTCACAATGTTGCTCACTTCTTATACACTTTCCGTCAGAACATGCGAAACCTCCGCCAGACGTACATCGCTCCCTGTCAGCGTCCATGGGAGATACTTTAACGATACAAAAATGCAAAAGAAGCAGGTTAACTTAACATCGTGGTTGGCTTTTTGTCGCAAATTTAAATTTCAAGATATTCGAGAAAGGGAAATCACCGCAAAATTGAAGACTGTGAATGGGACACCGAATCATATAGGTGTATATCCATTGATACTCCAGCCTCAACGGCATATTATTAATAGGTAAAAATATTGCATTTCATAAATTTGAAAAGATGTTTTATGATACATGTACATAAATATTTGATATTATAAATATTATAAAAATGATTAAATTAGCTAATGATAAACAAAATTTTCAACTAGTTCGAAGTACCCTTGGGTCGTTCAAGGTCGAATCCTTTATACTCTGTGAGGGTTACAGAATGGCGATCGAGAAAATTGTACCCTCACGAAACAATTTAAAACTGAAAATTCGAGAAAATTTAATCAAGTGGATTATGAACCCAACCGCAGATTACTAAACTGTGTACAATATCATACACAGAAATACACACATGCACACACTCATATCAGACAACATTATATCTATTTATTAAAATATTATTAGAATTGGTCATCGCGTGAAATAAAACCCTTGCTGGTCATTAAGGGTCATTAGGACAATAAAAATAAATAAATTTAAGCCGTGTGGCAGTTCAAAACGAATTTTTTTATATGAATTTAATACAAACATAATGATGTATTTCTCGGTTAACATAACGTACAAAACGCCACGGTTAACGTAAGCAAAGTGCTTAACTATGAGCACTGGATAAACGGAGGAACTATCATACATCAAAACACACGTCAGCGCTCAAATTATATGTGCTGTAAACCCATGGATAACCGCTTTTGATTCTGATGTAGTATTATAAGGTTTTCCTTGGATGTAGACAGGACCAATTTAAGCTGAAATCGAATGACACCTTCGAAATAAATAGAAGTGGTCATTCTTCGTCTCTAACAGGTAGACTTTTATTAATATAAAGTGAACTTACCTTTGTCTTCACAGCTTCCTGAAGGTTCATATTTGACGGAATCCAACGCTACGTCACTTCCGTAAGCTAGCTCTGCAACAGCTTCAAACCCAACGAAGTACGTACCAGGGGGTATATCCACTGACTGTAACAGCCACTGAGTTTGGCTGTTACTAACCTCACGAACCTCCCCGATTTGACTTCCGGAAAAGTCGTCTCGGGACTCCTGTTTGTAAATCCGTATTAATCCAGGCTTGGACGAGTATCTGCTGTATATGAGCGTGTAGAACCTGAGGCATCCTGGTCCAGTGATGTTTGGGGTCAAGAGTCGGGCGCTGGATCCGTCGCTGACCTCCGTGGAATCTGAGTACACGTAGTAACCTGAAAAAAAGGCATAACAGAAGGAAGCCACGGTGGATCTTTAGTTAACATGGACGGATACGGACATAGATACAAAACAGAGTAAAACACGACTTGAATGAATTCATGTATTAAATATATATGTGTCTACAAGCAATATAAACGTATGCCTAGCTATAATGGAAGGGAATTTCCCGATAAATGCTGCCCTGACCATCCAAGAAACAATGTGTTAAAAAGAACAAAAGTTGTGGAATACTAAAGTCTGTTCCACCTTGGGTTGGCAATTGTAAGTTGGCGATTATTTTCTAAAGCTTAAATATTGTCACTCAATTTGACACAAAAGCTGATGAGGGAGCAAAGGCCTAATATAAACTACATAACAAATTCAAACATACATATTTTGCAACCTTTGTTTCGTATGTATCTTTTAGTCAAGCGACATAGCATCTGTCATGGGTTAGCAGCCTAACTATGACAGTTACTTTTTTTTTAGAATATTTATGACACTCAACAACCAATCAGCAGCTTTTAAATGTTATTGTTGTTGCAACATGTGACCTGTGACCTTGACCTTCATCAGATTTTTTGACATGTTGTAAAAAAAGTTTGTGTCGCCTCATTCCTCCATTGCAGCAAATGTTCTGGATCTGTTCTGTGAGTTAAGAAAAGATCAACAAATTTCAATGGGCACCCCACCGTGGAACGGACTATATCATGAGGAGAAATAGGCCTTATTATCCCTCCCCCCCCCCTTCAATTCCCTCCTCAATACCACTATGAATTGGTATATAATCGGGTTTTAAGAGTTGATTAGAAATTGTCTGACTCCCTTTTGTGCTATGGCACATTGGACTTCGAACGACACTTTTTTCTACAAAACAAGAGTTTGATTTCTCCAAATAAATATTTGACATTTTGATGTAAATATCTATCTTGTACATTTTAAGTAGTATATCTTATTTAAATAAAATACGCGGTAAGTATGGTTTGAAATAAACTTTTGGCTTATGTGTCACTTATTAATTTAAGAATAATCTTCGACATGTTATTTCTTTGTCTTTCTATCACCTGTGCAACAGAATGTACTGTCATGGGCTTGTTGTTCTTTTATGTTTTGGTATCAAAATAGGTTAAAAGTCTTCGTTATTCAACTGCACCGTCTGTCGTATTTTGCATGAAAATAAACTGGCCTTCAGGGGCAAATAATAAACCGTTAGGATAAGCTAGTGAGTTTAAAGCATAAGAATTTGTCATTTGGTTAAATTAGCGAGAGGAAAATCTGAACAGTGCGGGGCAAACGTAATATTAGGTTCATACTACCCCCGGGGGTTATCTGAAATCGTCCAGATCACCGGGGGGGGGGATAACCTGAAATGTGGTCACTTGAAGTCTTTACACCCGGGTGGTTTCTTACCTACAGACTTGCCCGTGGTCTTGTCCACCGTTGGGCCTGTTCCCCTGGCGGCCGTTGGGCCACTGTTTCTCAACCATTGAAGTCTTGACGCGCTGAATGTCGTGTAACCACACATAAACGGATCCTCAAACTCACAGTCGATGCTGACTTTGGCAGCTACAAAGCAAAGTCATTTGTGTACGAATGGCAAAGATATTATTATGATTAGATAATGCTTTTGCTCTTTTATGTTTGACTTACACCTTTTTTGGCATGGCCTAATTTTGATTTATCTTATCTTTATTCATCCAGATAAACAATGTACTCACAGCACGGGACCTCCTCATCACTGTTATCTCCGCAGTCATCCTTCCCATCACAGGTAAACCTCTTAGGAATACACTTCTTAGATCTGCAGGTAAATTCCCAGTGATAGCACTCTGAAACACAAGGTATACGTACACATTACCGCAGTAATCATGAACAACATAGTGTATATGTTACAGGGACCTATTCACATACAAGGCATATTAAATATGCATGAAATATAGCCTTTTCTCCTTAATGCATTATCGTATCTACCAATTAATATTTCATTCAAAGAACGGAAACCGAGCGCGATCAGGGCCATAAACTTAAATATAGATCACAAATGAAGCAGGCCACACACAGTGAGCTATCCTATGCGGTCTTTATTTTAAGACACATTTTGATACTTTATTTTTATCCCATCTTCATACTACCAAATCTGTGGCTAAGCTTTCACAGACCTTGAATCAGCGACCCTCTCTGGTGTCTGTTTCATGAACAACGAACAAGTCTGCAAGTGTTCAGGCTGAATTCACAACTGCCTATCAAAATCAACAAATAAAAATTCAAACAATACAGTATTCACACGTCGTCTGAACATGTTCACATGTTATCTAATAATTAGATTATTGTTTCCTTCCCGGCAATACTAAATGTATAGTTAAAACATCGCCCCGGGCGTTCGCGTCAAATAAATGCACGAGGGTCATTTGATTGGTTTAGCTGCCTTAATAATTATACTTGAAAAAGAAACCAGAGAAATTCGCGGAATCAAGGTCTATGAAAGCGTAGCCACAGACTTTGGTAGTATGCAGATGCGGTTTCCGATTCGTAAACACAACTCCATTTCAAAATCAACCATACTACGGATACCGCAGCGAATGGTACTTTCGCACTGTTCGAGTTCCAAACAAGAAAACCGGAAGAGTCAAGCTTAAAAAAAAACATGGGGGAAACCTACCACAGTATGGTACGTTACAGACCTCCCTGGTATATGGGGACACCATACAGTATAAACCCTCACCAAGCCCCTCAGGGTTACGGCAGTAGTTCTTTGCATCCTCCACACTGCCGTCTGGGAAGCTGGTAAAATATCACAATAAATAAAGTGTATAAAGGGGGGTTATATTCTGTGAGGCCACGCCAAAATCTGTTCTTCATAGTCACCCCTCCTATATCTTGCTGAAGATTTTATTTAAAACGCCTAGTTCTCCGCATTAAAGGTTCTATTTTGAAGATTGGTTAGATGGGCCCACCGGCCAAATGATACTTTTAATATCGCTCACCCAGTGAATACGTTGTCTCAAGAGTTTTTTTTTATTAGACCCTCCACCACTTTTGAGTTTCATTTTTTGGGGAAACATATGCATGAAAGAGTAAACGCCAAATTCCAACAGCAACCCACAAATGAAACAGCTCATAACTTATCATCTTGTTTTGTCAATAATCCATTGGAACAATTATGCATTGGAAATAACTGCAATCGGAAAGCGATAACTGGAAGCCTCCACAATTTTCCGCTTAGTCACGCTTACAGATGAAAAATGAAACACCAACGGAAACATACAATGCTGTCATCCAAGGATAAAGAATGAAATCAGCAAAAATACGGGACTTCATAGAAGTCCTCTATTCATTATTGTAGCCTCCACCCCAAAGCAAACAACACAAGCAGCCTGTCAGACGCTACAAGGTTATTCTTTCTATATTTTCCTGCAGCCTATGACCAGTACCCATTCACTCGAGAGAGCGCACACTTGTGATAAAAACTTTGGCTAAGAGTCGTACGTAGCGCAGACGGTGGCCAGAACGGGACGCTAACCCTCAACCTTGCGGTCACAAGTCCAGCGCCCTTTCCGAAACGCCCCCATTACGCGGAAGATTAAAAAATGTAGCGGTGCTATTCAACATATATTATTCCGTAAATTATTGCCCCCTCGAAATCCGCACCCTGGTATAATATATCTTATTGATCTTCTCTGGCTAACGAGCGTGGGTGACTACTGTATATGAAACAGGTACTTTCATTAGGTTTACAGTCATAAAAAGGATGGGGGCATTGTTTGTATGACATTATAAGTCTATGTTAGAACAAATATCCTGTCTGATCCGGTTTGGCGGCGGGTAACAATGATGTTTAATGACAAGATGGCGTCCCCATATTTTACAAACATCCATCAACCCTATAACAACAGTTTTTTTTTGTGTCAACACATATGGGTCCAGTATTCCAAGTTTTCTCTATGCCAACAATGACTTGGTTTTATCAGTTATTTCTATCCCTTAATGGTTCACGGTATTTAAAAAAATGAATCTATCTGGTAACACGCTGAGTTTATAATCATTGATGACTCTTCAGCTGTTCTTTATAGCGATCTTCCTCAACATATCAAGGACGCCCCAAGGGTTGAATGTTTTACACGACTACTGAAAACACAGCTGTTCCAGTTGCCACAATACTAGTAATCGTCATAAATTGTGATATCCACTTTATGTTTGAATTTTCAATTATCTAGTCTTCTGTTAATCTAGTTTTAGTCTTTTTAATAATGTTAAACTGTTCTTCAACATCATTATAAATAAAATATCCTAATGTATTTTATTGAGTAGAGCTATTAGAGCTATTGCATTTGATACAGTGCTCATATGAAATGATGCTTATACCAAATCAAGATAAAATATCATGAACGGTTTTAAAAAGGAAGCGATGCTCTATAAAACATATTATGGCAGCCACAGTTTTTGTTAAGGTCCGGGGAAGGGGTACTGCTATTATCAGAAGAGCGTTCATAAAATACAGTAGCCGTGACAATCCGACTCGGTAGGCAATCGGATAATAGGGCTGGAAAGCCTACTCGAGTCGTGATTCAAGTAATATCAAGGAATGTATCGCAGTGGTCTTGCGTCAGGTTTCATTCATATTGTGGTATACGGAACATAATCTCAATATTATGCTTATAAAGACAATAGTATACATGTGAGCTCATAACCCAAACTGAAACACCGTCTCCATGGACACGGGTGATTTCTTGTATCGCCTGCAAGCTGCCTGCATCCTGTAACCCCTGAGCGCCATGCTTATGTTCATGCAATCATAATTTCAACAAACATGCCGAGGGGATTACCAATGAGCTGGGTAAAAACGCAATTTTTCTTGCTTATGTTTGGTATTATTAGAAAGTACACAAAAAATGCTAACGATTGCTCTGGTTTATGTTGATTGACAGTGTACCTGCATGCCATGAAGCCTGGTCAGAAATGACGCAAATATTTGAATCTTCATAAGGCCTTATAATGCGTTCCCCTGACCTTGATATAATGAAACTCTTGTGCCAGTAATCTGGTCGTAATGACAGAGGGTCGATATGACAGCCGTATATTTGGCCTGTCGTGCAGCACAACCGTAGGTTTACTTCAGGCAAAAAAAATATGAAATTATTCATTTTACCTGGATTGTACAAATACTTATTTTAACTTATCGCGGCACTCTCAATGGCGTGGATGGTGGAGTTCGTAGTCTGTTTGGGTGGAGGAAACCAGAAAACGCGGAGAATACCACCGACCTTAATTGTCTCGGCAACTACCATTCTCATTGCCAGACAGAGGATCGAACCCTGGTGGCCAACGGAGAGGGCCGACCGTCTTACCACCCCCCCCCCCCCCCCCCCCCCCGTTGTCCAGGCCTCTTTTACGATTTAAGAAATTATTAGGATATATTTCTTTGTATAAGCAATATATTTTAATAGAAAATCTTGAGTAATGGCCATTTCTATTCATAAAATAAACGTTTACTTAAGCAAACCAATTGTCGAAATAGACTAACATTAGGTTCATTCAGTTACAGTGCCAGTGATGCAATCTATTAGATTATATTCAAAATATCTATCTTAAAATTCATAATACTCATTAAATACAGCTGAATCTGATAAGAACCCAATACCAGTGACAAGTAAGTTCTGGGCATTGAAAGAATATTAGATTTACATCTAAACATATAATATCAAATGCGTTAAATCAAATGGTTGATGTCATTTTTGACATCCTGGTGTTAACCAGGCCCGGTGACTACTGCACCTGCGGGCTCTGGGTGTGTAATCCTTTCCACTGCTGTATCATACCACCGAGGAACCCCCGAAAGCGCACTCGTTTGTGGATGAAATACGGCCGTTGGGCACGACCTTCCCATTAAGCCTGTATAGTGCTCACCTTTGGGTAGGGGCTGACCGTTAAAAATCTTATAGCTGAGATTTGAACTCACGATCTCCAGGCTTTGAATCCTGTACTCTACCCCTACCCCACAGATGCAGAAGCCGTTGGTGCTCATGTGTATTTTATATCTCTGTCTTTCAAATATTTCATATGAGCTGTGTCTATTTTATTGCTGAAGGAAAGCCAAGGACAAGGACAAAAGATTCCCTCGACTGGAGCGCTCAATTCTGTAAAGCTAATTTTTGTTCACATCGATACCTTATTTGAACGACACCCTTCTTTAATCAAAGGTTATAATATGTCATAAAAGGTCGCCATGAGGATGAAGTCCAAGATATATGTTTCAGGTACGGATGGTCCTACAGAGAAAGAGAGAGAGAGAGAGAGAGAGGGTTGGGGTTTTATCAGCTGAATAAGAAATGGACTATACAGGGCCAGACGGCAAGATTAACAAAAAGAAACAGTGTTTGTCAAAAGAATGCAGTTTTAGGCACAGGGGTGACCAAGCAGTGACCCACCTTTTCGTTTGACCTCGTCGGAAAAAGGCTATAATTTTTGTACCATATGAATATATGAACATATGAATAAAACCAGTTACATTTCTTTTTCTTCCTTTTAATATCTATTTTTTTATTAGGTTTTCATATGACTTAGAGACGTTGATTTTTCATCTTTCTCTGTCTCTCTCCCTTTTCTCTCTCTTACAAAAGAAAAAAAACATTCAGTTGTCATTATAATAAAACAAAAGTAAAATCAAAGCAAATTTCCAACCTGTAATCCCTGAGGTGACCGGGTTCGAGGACCTCTGTCCACAGAGAACACGTAACCCCAGACGCTGTAACGGAAATAGCTCCTCGGTAAAAATTCCCCGTTTCAGTTCGTCGACATTCAGGATCTGAAAGAAAAAAAAAAACTGTTACCCAGAGCAGTTACTAATCAGATACATGCATTTTAACTTTAAGTTACATATCCACAATCCTCACGCAGCGATTATATACTGCAATCATTCTGTATCTCCTTCACCTTAACCGCTGCTTTGTATAGTAGGTTTTTCGAGGTTTCACCATCAGGCACCAGGCTTGAAAAAGTTCCAAAAATTATTATCAAACCAATGAGAGCGGAGTGTCGCAGGTTTAAATCTTTGGAGCTGGATGCACAATACGAATAAGGTATAGAACGACTGAAATGTATAACCTCTACTTCAGGAGTGTACAGAAATAGATACAAAGTATCCGAGTATCTACCTATTTTGCCACAGTCCTTCACCGAAATACTGTCAATGGCAATCCCACTTCTGCCGCCAAGTGACCGTTTCCCTGAGATGACGATTTGGTTAAGTCCAGGCTCGAACTTGGCAACCAATCGCCTCCAGGTCCCCATTTTATCTGGTAGAGCACGGATCTGTGTGAGCATTTGTTTGGATTCAATCTTTTTGGCCAGAGACTCTTCAGGGGATATGGACACAGTGAGATGGACAGAGCTATCGGACGTACCCACAAAGGAATAAAACAACTCCAAGCATTTGCTGTCAGTCTGTACGTAGTCCGTCACCAGCTGAGCGCTCCTCGTGTCCCTGCCCTCTGCTATAGGGAGATATGCATATTTGCCGTACTCTGAAATAACAGTTATAATGTTAATCTTAAGAAATAAAATAGCTCAATGATATCTGATTTGAAATAAAATTAGAGGATATAGATAAAAAACATCTTTTGAATTAAACAAGATAATTTAATATAAGAACAATAACCAATTACATTATATAATATAACTTTCAATATTCAGTTTAGTTTCATTGATTTATTTAAAAATATTTACAGAATGTTTAAAATGTTTATCTTAAAATGTAGGGCAGTGAGTCAGGAAATGTATATACACATGTTCACAATGCGATCCAGGATGACTTATCTGTCAATTACAAAACCTGTGGGAAACATGCTGGTTTGCGATCATAAATTCAAAATACTAGGAGTGGGTCATTATTTAATCTTCCATAATGGCAGTTCGCAAGGAATACAAAATGGTAAAAAAACAAAGCATTGATTTCCTCACAGAATTTTCAGTACATTTTTTGACTTGGCACTCTTACATTTCCACTTACGTAATACCTACTGCTGGCGGTGTTAAAATCCACTTTAGGGGTGTTCCCAGCAGCCCTAACGATCTTGAATTTATCATGGCCACCATGTCGCTTGATGAACTTGCAGTCTGACGAACCATCAAAATCGCAGTGAATTTCGGAAAAATCTGAAATGCAAGGGCACCCATTTGTAGAGCAGATGGAATAAATTGGTTTCTCTAAATATTGTAATGAAAACTATTTATGAACATCACCTCGTGCGATACCTGCCTCAAGGCCAATATTATTTCCTGATATACCAAATTTCGTCACCAGTTGTCACTGCCGATTGCCCTACAAGGGAACAAACATAAGCGATTAACTTTATTCAACTCTTCTAAACAGCTGCATTGACACGAATTGTTTAATATCAATCATTTCGACTTTCTTTCCACGACGAAACCTCTTATTCACGAAGGTTTTATTTTCGCGATAATTCTCATTCGAGAATATCGCGAACTTGAAACCCTCGCGAACAAAAAGGCAACTACAGTAATTGGTAATGTGAAGATGGGGTCAGTAAATGTTGAACTTACCCGGACACCTCTGGCGCCTCTTATACACACACGCCGCGTCCTGGTATAACTTGACCTTGTACCCAGAATCCTCGTGGAACAGCGAGATCATACATCTTCTCATACCGCGGTGGTACACAATACTGCTGCATCTCATGGAGTGTACTTCCCTACACATCGTCTCACACACGTGTAATGTCACCTGGGGGTACAGAGTGAAGGTGAGTGTCCTATTAAATATCCTTTCAGGATAAACTTTAAACATCCGATTTTTTTTTTGTGCGGGCAACTAGGGGGACGCGGCAGTATTTTGTTATCAATGCAAAATCTTAAATTTGATAAAAAATTATGTCGCAAGAATTTATATAGCAGATTTGACATCACAACAAGCAACGGTTAAAAACAGTTCCTTTATCTCACAGTAAAACTTCACCTAACGACCACCTCAGTTTAGCGACCATCTCAAAATAACGACTACTTGTTTACGGTCCCGATTTATTATTGCTCTTCATATAAGATCTTGTTTGAATGACCATTTCTAGGTTTTACTGTAGCATGTTTATCAAATGATAAATCTGGTTTCACCAAAATTACCGATTGAACTTGGGTTGAGATTATATTCTGTAGGTATTCAGGTCAAATGTTTTTGTAAAGAACACATGGTTCATCTGATCATGTAGCAAAGTATGTTTTATAGATGAAAAGATCTATCACACTACTTGCTGAAATGCTATACAGAGGGTGAAGCAAGTAAATTGCTACTTAAGTTTACCTCGTTGTAAAAAATGACGTCATCGATATGTGAACTGTGTATGGCCAACCCTGTTTCCGGTTTAGAAGTAAAGTCGTCCACGCAACCGTCAACTAAAATAAAAAAGAGAACATATGAGGATTTATCATTTTCAAAGATACATGGTCAGATATTGGCAATTAAAAAGAAAACGCTTCTTGTGCATATTGTTTTCAGAAGGGGCTGGGGGCGGCTCTATTTTGGATCCAGGGGGCTAAAATATTTGCAGTTTTTACACGTTTGATACTGAGAAAAGTTTGAGAGTGACGATTTATCAAGTTGTTAAGTGGTTAGCCTTGTCCATGTGGATTATTTATGATTAATCCTAAAACTTACAGAGCCGCTTTGTGGAGCAAGGTCTCTGGGTAAGTAGCTTACTGACAGCCTTGTTTATGGGAAGATCGGTTTTAACAATGAATGATATACAAACCGGCTTTCTTTTGATGCCGTTTCCCTTCCCTTCCCTCAAAGGTTTCTTCCATAATGTCGTACACTCCTAATTTTTGTACCTGGGACATTCTGAAAATAAAGACAGAAGTTTCAATCTATATAAAAAGGGATATTATAAACGTTTGTTCACCATTGTCGATGAGATGCCTAATTCATGTAGTTGTAATTTTTTAAGGATTCCCCAGATTTGAAACCATGGCGGACAATGAGCCAATCACTGTTTCGTCTCAACAAGTTATTTTACCAATTAACTTAAGTCTGGATTATATTTTGATTGTTTTGACATTTCAGCGACCTAATAAATCATAATTACATTTTACCTCTCAGTTAATGTTGAAATGTTATTTAAACTTTAAATTCTGGAATTTTGAGTATATATATTTATACCTGAATGCATTGTAGTTACATATGGTGACGGCGGGGAACTGTAAGTTCTTCTCATAGATGACCTCGACATTCACAGCACGCGGGTACTGGTAGTAGTAGATGAGACGAGAGATGGCGAAAAACAGGAAAATTGCCATGGCAACTAGAACCAGTATTGCCCACACAACCCTTGAATCAGAATATAAAAGGTAAAAGTATATCACTCTCCGAACGAAGATGCCTCTGTAACTTTGCTTTTATCCTTTTTAATTTATCCTTTTTTCCTTTATTTTGATTTTCATAAATTTTATGTCTATTTGGTCGAATTCAAAATATTGTTTGCAGTTTGATTCCATCATTTGATATTTTCATTTAAGCTGTATAATATTTTAAAATGCGCAAATGAAAGTAGCATTTATAGTTTAGTTCTTCATTTAAAAGTATTAAAAGATCCTATTGCACTCATAAACCTCTTTGATCCCCAACTTGGAACATCAAAATCATATTTACGACGCTTATGCCTATGTTCAGTGAATAAAATATCTCCTATCCATTCAGTATTCACGTAATCTATATGCTATGGAACTCTCTATTTACCTGCGGACATTATATCTTGTAGCCACCGTGACGTAACGTATCCCGTGCAACGTCGTATCTTGCATAAACTCGCACAGGAGCGTCCCCCATGGCTTCCTCCCTGAAAAAAATCTCATCTTCATCACAATTATCATTGTTGTCATCATCAATATCATCATAACCATCCATCATCATCATCACGACCACCCAACCATCATCATCATCATTATCACCATTATTATCATCATCATCGTCGTCGTCTTCGTAGTGATCGTCATCTTTCTGAAAAACATCATCCTGATGTTCCTCATCCCTTTCTGCATCATCAACATCACACTCTTCATCATCATCAATTTTGGGTTTTCGTCATCGTCATTCTCATCATCATCGTCATCCACATCACTGTTGTAATGATCACCGTCACCAACCACGTCATTATCATAATAATTGTCATATTCTTCTTCGTTAGCATTGTTGTCATCTTCATCTCCGTCATCATTATCATCATCCTTATCAATATCATCATGGTCATCAGCATCATTGCGGTTTTAGTCGTCATCATCGCCATCATTTCGTCTTCATCCAAATATTAGTGTATATATATATATATATATATATATATATATATATGTATATATATATATATATTTCTCACCATATATATGAAAAACAATACTCATAACATTCTCATAAAAGAAACTCTAACCTACCGTCCGTGTCCTTCCACCGTTCCATTTTACAAAACACTCACTATATACAAGAACTACCTCTTCCGTTTTGTCTACCACATCCAGTCGGAAAAAAATCACTAATCGGTCCACTAACCAGGCGGGGTCCAGAAAACCAGCAATTCATCCACGTCACACAGGGGGAAGGGGCTATTATCTAATATGGCAGGACACACGTGAGGCGATGAATATTTTATTAGATGATATTTTTATAAACGTCGACGATCTACATTCCCCTGCTTGTTAGTCAGATGTGGTAACAGGCTGTCATACTGAGCATTTTATGAGAATTACACATTAATTTTACCTAATATATAAACACTGTATGATATATGTGTTATGTGGACAATGGTGATCTAATGCTTAGTTCCTTTTTTCGCGTGGGTTCGTGTCCGATTCTGACCTCCTCCCGAGCTACGACTACCACACAAAAGTCTTTTCCACAAAAGGTTGTTAGTTTTTGGTGGAACGATTCAGCTTCTAGCGCCTATTATTGCAACATTGGTTTTGTATGCTGACAAAGGGGCAAGCTACAAGAATAGACAGGTTTAAAAGAAGAGGAAGGCAGTTTAGGGTACGAAGTCGGATGACACTGGCATATACAGACTATAATCCTCAACCTTTAACCTGTGTAATGTTATGCATACATGTATTTAAAAATCGAAATGCATGTGTATATTACGTGACAAATCACGACATGTGAATGGTTACAGAGCCACTAGTTGATATGACAATAAGAAACTTGTTATTCATTATCTCGTCCATAAATAATAAAAAATAACATAGTTTCTGATACGAGTTTAAAAAAAAAATATTGGGTGGCATTGGTACGTATTCAGATTATGGATTCAGTGACATTCAATAGTTAATACAGGTACATAAAGCATAAGGGGTATGATTTTACAATTGAAGAGTTCTGTTCCGATATTTTACGTCTATCAACAGAGAGAGTTAATACCATGTAGTTTGATAATGAGCCTACCTAAAAGTGTTTTTGCTGTTTCTGGTTGCTTAAAATAGTTAAACATTTAATTAAAATTTTCAAAAAGGTTAAAATTTCATATATATATATATATATATATATATATATATATGAATGTGAATTTACCATTAAACATAATACATACCATTAAATTAGAAATAAATTTCAGATTAACCCCGGTAATCTGAAGCTTGGGTAACCTAAAATTGGTTCACCGAGTTTTTTCCCTTGAGGAGCATGACACATATCTACGTTCAACTTAGTGGATTGTGGATTCAGTAAACAGTGACGGATATTTTCCCCTCCCACATCCTAAATCAGACGAAAGATTAAGCCTATTATCAATGCAGGGCACCAGGTAACACATCTGGGAAATTAATAACATTTACTTAAGAACAATGCTGATTCATTCTGTGTGTAATGTCAAACACATCACGTGATTAGACTTTTTTTGGGTCGACCTGCAGACTCCTCATCAATCTCGGCTGATGACAATTCTATTGATCCTGATGTTTTGCATCATAGTTCAGCATACAAATCTCTCTCTCTCTCTCTCTCTATATATATATATATATATATATATATATATATTTATATTTATATATATATATATATATATATGTGTGTGTGTGTATGTGTGTGTGTGTGTTGGGGTGTAGATAATAACCACCTTAAGTTGGAAATGTTCATAAATCATTATTTTATCCAATCCCTTTTAGCTCTGAAAGCATCTAATAGGACAATTTAAAAAAAAACAGCCAGGTTAATAAAATTTTATCACCATACATGCAATACCACAGCAATATGATATGCATAAAAAATGTAGAATATATGTTTTTATCTCTATTTTCAAAGGTTCACTTTAAGGTTTATTGGTCTGTTGGTGGCATGGTCTGTTAGTGGCATGCTCTGTTGGTGGCATGGTTTGTTGGTGGCGTGGGCTGTTGGTGGCTTGATCTGTTGTTGGCATAGTCTGTTAGTGGCATGGTCTGTAGTCGCATGGTCTGTTGGTGGCATGGTCTGTTGGTGACATGGAATGTTGGTGGCATGGTCTGTTGGTGGCATGGTCTGTTGGAGGCGTGGTCTGTTGGCGGCGTGGTCTGTTGGTTGCGTGGTCTGATGGAGGCGTGGAAATTTGGTGGCGTGGTCTGTAGGTGGCATGGTTTGTTGGTGGCGTGGTCTGTCAGAAGGCTTTTTCTTTCTTTCTTCTGCCTACATTTCGAAGAATATAAGTCACCGTGACTTAGTTTCGGGTTTCTTAAGAGATTTGCCGTGTACCCCTTGGTATGTAAAGTTTCTAGGTTCAACAATTACGCCTCCTTAACGAAAAAGAATATTACATGTGGACCAGAAATAGGACCTGGCGGTCATATTGGATTTATGCAAATTTTCATATTGGATTTATGCAAATTTCACTCATAATATGGCTGATTTTCAACAGCTAAAAATCCGGGCACAATATTAGACCTTGGTCACAGATTTGCACCTGATGTTTTAATTTATTTTTGGACTTGACTTTGTTCCCAATGTCCAAAACGCCATAACGAATCCCCGCATATTCGTTCACATTTATGACTGTGTAACTGGTCTTACAATTGTAATAAAAACCGTCATTTTAGACAAGGGTGAGGCAAGAATACTTTCTGCTACCAATAATGTTATACTGTACATATTTGATAAGATAATTTGCATAAAAATGCATATGTGAATGATCTAGTGGAATTAATGGGATAATCAATACATCTATTAATTAATTGGCTATTTTATAGAAAGAGTAAAATGTTCCGGATATAAAATAATCAAATTTGATAAGATTTAACATATGCCTATATATAAAATCCTTTATTTTTCAAAAAATAAAATGCAGATACATTATGCAAATTAGACAAATAATATAAATTATAATCACTAATAATCTCGAGATTAAAGTAGCATCTTTTTGAATATAATTACAGAAACATTTGCTTAATTCTTCACTTATTAGCGGTAATATGTTTTGTTTTTAATTTTAAAGCTAATTTACATATTTGTGTTATTTATTAACTTATTTGCATATACAATTACATTTGCATTTATATTTCCAATGGAAATAGGTATAATGATTTGAATTGTTTCTGTACTGAATGTAATTTAGAAGCATATACTGCTATAAAGTGTGATCAGGTGGTCTGTTTACTTATTTGGTAACTCATTTTGTATGATAGAAATAAGGGCAACATTGTACTACTTGAATAAACTTTGCACCATTTTAAGGAAATATTTAATTTATGCTCCAATATTAACAATAAGATGGCGGTTGTGACTTATGAGGTTTAGAGGGTGTCAAACTCATGTCTGTTGATGTCCTGCTGAAAGAGAATGGATATTTTGCCTTTTTCGGGTTTCGGAATGTGTGAAGAATTTGCCTTTGCTCATTTTCTTTTATTTCAATTCTTCACAGGGCAACCGATAATGAGACAAAATATCAATCACATTGATTATGATTATTGATTGATATATCTCAGGGGCGGATCCAGGATTTAGGAAAAGGGGGGTCCAACCCAGGAGGACTAAAGAAAACCCTAAAATCTGGAAAAGGGGGGGTCCAAGCCGCAACATTTTGTCTGAAGCCCTTAAAAAAACGTTGTTTCTGATGGAAAAAGGGGGGGTCCGGACACCCTGGACCCCCCCCCCCCTGGATCCTTTTCTGTATCTGGACGATATAACACGCCAGCACCTATATTCAACTATGTGTATGAATCATAAAAGTCTTTGAAGGCACATCATATTGTTAAATAAAATATTTGGATAAATACTTTTTAGTTTTTTTTTTTACACTGACGTTTTTACTCCATTTCAAATCCTTTCTTAATGCCTGATATTGAATGTACTAAAGAGTATGCATATGTAGGTCCTTAGTTTATCTGTGGAAACTGAACTGTTTGGATAAATGGTCAAATCCATTAATCTTTATTATCCATAAGTAATATTTACGCAATAAGCTTCATAATGTGAATGTTTTATTTGATACAGACTGATACATGATGTGATCCCATTTGCAATCTCTTATACATTACTAGTATGAAAATGTACTTTAAATAAATATTGTTCAAATTAAATGATAAGTTATATATTATTTGATCGCAAAATTTAAACGGTATACTCCCCCGCCCCTCGATAACTTGAAATCGATTTCAGTCTTATGTTTATTTGCTCACAATTCATTTAATTACTTTGTTTTCGATTTCTTAGATTATTAGGTTAAAAAAAAATCTGAAATTACGTTCACTCCTTGGATAATCTGATATCCATTTCAGATAACCCGGGGGGGGGGATTTGAAATATGGGAAACCAGAAGTCTTTACACCCGGGATACACTGGTACGGGTTACCTAGTGCAAACAGGTGCATCGAGGGACCTGAAACCAACAAGTTGTACTTGTAGGTTTCAGTGTCACAGCCGGTTTAATTAACAGTCAAGATGTCTAACAAAGTGATGTTGATTTCACCTCACTTTACTGCCGCTGGTTAACTTTAAACATTATTTTTCAAACGCGGAGGGATTGAAAATAAAATTGCCATTGGCTTGTTATGTACAAGCAGTTAACTGAAGCAGTTAAGTGATCAATAATAAAATATTGTATTTCATCACTCCTACCAAAAAAACAACCAAATAATGTTAAACGTGAATTTTTGTCCCATCATGCTCCCAAATTAATACATTCGTAGTTGAGATCAGACTTTTGTAGAAATTATACGGCACGTTTATAGTCGATTCCATCCACTCGTGTCCACCTGTGTTTTGCTATGAAAAATCATTTAAGCTACATTAAATTTAAATACGGGGAAGCAGTCTACATTTTACAACATATCGGTCCAATTTGTGTAGGCCAGGGTCATTGGTCAAATGCCAAAACATCATCAGTTGAGAACTAGCTGCTGATTGGAAGAAGTTGTATAAAAAATGGAATTTCCCAATAAATCGTTGTGAATTGATATCTTTTGTTCCAAGAACCGCCGAGACACCGACGCCGTTTTAGACTAATGATAACCTCAATTTTATCAAATTTCGATCAGAAATCGGAATGGCCTTTCTGACTCTGTGGCACCATCTGTTGAATATATTTTAATGGTCAACTAAAGATATTTTTTTTTATAAAATCTTTAGTTGTAACCAGATCAATGTAATAGTTTTATAAAAGTGATCGACGCAAAAGGACCGATACCGTAACAGATAAGAAAGAAAATCGATTATCGATGGCTCTGACAAGATCCAATACGGTTACCAATGCATACAGCAAGAACTAAAGGTAGCAAATGCTACGGGACCCGCGCTTTCAGGGGCCCCGCAACTCTTCACTGTTTCAAAAATGATTAATTTGGAAACGGGAATCATGGTCATTCATAGGTTCACAGGTTTGTTCTAGCTATTCTAGGTTTTTAAGGGCCTCTGGTGCCAGCTCGTTAGTTCTTCTTTATATTTTCTGAAAATTGTTTTCTTACACAGAAAAATGGTGGATTTATAATCATATACAATTTGCTTGCTTTGTTCAGTCTTCTTTTGAAAATATTTAAATTTTTATAATAAATGAAATGGCTAGGTAGACTGTTCCAGTAAGCTGCTGTGCCCCTGAAAAAAGGCATATTTCTGAATGGTTAACCTGTAGATCTTTCCTAGTATAATTTCTATTTATACCCTTTGTTTCTCTATTATCTCTAAAAAGGATTAGACTCTGGGTCACATCATTATCATATATCACTGTGGCTATCTTGTAAGTTTTTATTTTTTGTCCCCATTCGGTATGCTAATGTTGGTCATGTTGTGCATAAAGTATTACAACGCTTTCAGATGACAAGCACTTCTTTGCGAACTGGCGATCGATCAAGACCGGTGCACTCTAATGGATCCTTGTATGGATCTATATTTAGTTTATGCGGTTTACCTCTGTGGCACAGAGCAGAAATCGAAAAAATCTGACTTCACGCGATGATTATCTCCGATTAAGGAGCGAAATAGGTCGTTTGGCGATTTTGTTGTTCACATTGATCTAGTTACAGAAGCAAAAATGCATTCACAAGCGTTTAAAAGCCAATTATTTCTTGTCACTTTTAACAACTTGCTATCTGCTCTTCCAAACGCCAGAAGGCGTAAGCACCTGTAGAAATTATCAGGAGAACACCATATCTTGTCAAATATTATACAGGAATCGTAGGCAGGAATTTGTACAGCTCATTGAATTGGTTAAGACTTGTGTAGCTTTTCATATCGGCGCCAACGAGACGCGGTTGAGATACAGCTGTATCGCTTGATCACTGATATTTCCTCGACGATTTGTTTCGCTTATGTAGAAAATGCGTTGGGCAGTTTTTATTACTTATTGTAACCAGCAGCAGTCGGGAACGACCATTTCTTTAAACACTAAAGGATAAGAAATGAAGTAGGAAGAACCACGGATCAAACCCGTTTCAATAATCTCTCCTAAATGAATATTGATCATAAGCTTCGACGGGAAATTAAAATAATTAATGAATTTGTACAAGCAAAAGAGAGAAAATGTTACTTCTAGTTATATCATTTTCGACCCTCCACAGAAATACCCTTTCAAAGGTGGCGAAATCCGGAGGGGGGGGGGACATGACAGGGGCTGAGCCCCCATATAATATTATGGGAAAACATTAGGGAGTAATAGGTATTTCTCAGATAGACTACTCCCTCCCCATATCAACCCCATTAGTGCCATATAGGCAAATACTAATTATTATTGGTTCGTTGCGAAAATGTTTCTGTGAAAGGTGGTTATAAAAACAAAATCGGAAGTTTGATAGTCCCGTCCCAATTGTTAATATTAATTTAACATTCCCCTACCAACCGACTTCTGTGTCTCAGGGGTAGAGCGCAGGTTTCAAAGCCGGGAGATCGTGGGTTCGAATCTCAGCCGAGGCGGTGAGGTTTTTCACGGTCAGCCCCCACCCAGGCTTAATGGGAAGGCTGTGCCCCACAGCCGTGTATCACTCACATACGAGTGCGTCTTTGGGGGGTTCCTCGGTGTTATGACCCAGCAATGCATGGGGATGATTAAACACCAAGGACCCGCAGGTGCCGTAGACACCGGGCCTGGGTGACACCAGGATACATAATAAAAATGATAGGAAGCGAGTGCTACCGCCCTGTCAAGTAGTCTAAAACCGAAATGGAAACTCTGCAGATGTACATACTTAGGTTAAGAATAAGATAAGTCAGCATTAAAAAATGGAGGCGGTTACGTCCACCAAAAAAAATTAAAAAAAAAGAAAAATTCCCCTACCAAGATTCAATCCTGAGTTGATAAGATTGCTCCGGAGCTTTCTGTGGGAAATGGTGACATCTGGTTGTAGTTCCGTAAATTAAACCAGTTGAAGATGACACGGTGTTCAGCAAGAGAGAAATAGAACAAAATATGAGCATAAAAATTCTCGACTCGTATATGTAATTTCGGTATACATACTTGAATAGACATAAAAAAAAATAAATTGAAATCCATTGAGAATGTTTGAATAATTTGTGAACACTCCAAATTCAGTATAAAGAATATCCATTATATAGGTGTCTCTAAGGTACATATATAATATTAAATTTCGACCTGGCACGGTGCGACATTTTAATATATGAGTGCTACCATTTCCCGCGCTTTGCTAGGACAGTCCTAGCAATATTCAGCACATTTATATATTGTTATGGAACCTAATAACAACAATAAACGTTATCGTGACGAGCACAAATTTTGTTACGGAGATAAAAAAAATGAGGTTCCGCAACACTAGGCAGCGTCAAATGTCTAGCCTAGGTTAATGAATAAAGAAGTCAGTGGTTTTTTGTTAACAAATAATTATAATTTATTCTTAGATACATGTAATATTATGTAGTCATGTACCCGCCCGCCATAGACTAGCGAATGTTTGACTAACCTATGGGCATTTGGTCGGTACATCCACCTCAGGTGAATTTTGTAAAAATTGCTGTGTTTATAACATCTTGTACATAAACAGCCTTGTACATAAGTCACAGAGGTGTATAAGAACTTAACAGGAATAACCTAGTGTTCATTAAATTTTATGCAGAGTAAGCCATAAATCCCATAAATCCTGGAGAAAATATAGGTGAAGTGCAAGCTTTTAGTTGTTGTGCAAAAGGACGACCTTCACTAGCACGAGTCTCCCCACTACGGACTTTGATTTGTTTATAGTAGGTATGATTGTCTACATCGCTCCACATACGCTATACTTTTATACCATTCGACACGCCCAAAGATTTTCAACATGCCGCAGACCAATACATATAATGCAGTGTCCAACAATTTGAAAACGACAGAGGATTAAATCCTCTTCTTTCCAGCTTCGATTCACCAGGCTATATTAAAGGTGTATAAACATACTAATATGTATATTATCAGACGCTAGTGGTTCAGTTTGCTAAAAACTAGTTTCCTAGTAAACCATCTCGGCACACGGATTTCTATCTCCTATTCACGTGGTTATGGTTCTGTTAGCAGGTGAATCTGTTTATTAAATTATTTTATTCCAATATATTAATTTAATTTAATTCTCTGAATAGAAGGGGGATGATTAACTGTTCATCCCCCTGCTAAAACGTTTTGGGATATACCTCATTACCCCAACTTCTCATGCCCCCCCTCCCCCCCGTGTGTGAGTAAACACAGAAGAAACGCCGGCTGAAAACTTGAAAAATCTGAATTTGGGAAGACGCGGAATACGGCCACCAGGTGTCGAGTGTTATGTTTATGCTTTGCATCAATGAAAGCGCCCGCAAGCTTATTCAACCTGAATTTCGACAAACTTATTATTTCGGCTAAAAACACAATGAATAAAACAAGAATTGTTTTTACATGTTAACAACATTGATATTGATTCTTTCGCCCTGAAAAAAAACCAATACATTTATTCAAAACAAAGAAAGGTGTAGACAAATGTTTCTCTTTTCCTTTCAGAAAATACGACATAATTATCAATAGATTAAGATCCGGGGCTTGTCCCTTGAGAGTCCATTTTGTTACTGTGCAGCAGCTGAAGAAAGCACAGAACACTTTTTATTACAATGTGCAAGGTACAGCCCGTGTCGATCCGACATGTTCACGTTCATTAAAACAGCATTTGACGAAGAAAAATACGATTTAAAATTCTGTATCAACCCTGATCCTAAATCTAAAATTGAATTAGAAAAATTAAGATAATTCACATTATTTGGGAGAAAAGCTCCCTCAGGCCTTATAAGAGATAAACTATGCATAGCCTTGTCAAGATTTATCACACAAACTTAACGTTTTAAATGATGCCATGTATATACCCCAGTGTTTCCTCTGATTATTGTCTTGTAACTCGATAGTAGTGCAGTATATAGTTAACTGTTTTCCTGCATGTCCTGTTCTATTTCTATTTATACTAAGTCTATCTGTGAGGTTATTATTCTTCTGTATTATGTTGTACATATATTTGTATAATACGCTTATGTGTCACCTTATGCTTATATGTTTACATGTTGTGACTGCCTTTGTTAACATGTGTTAACATATGTTCAAACCAAAAGACTTGCTTCCTTGCGCGTATATTAAATATTTGAGAATATTTGCTTGGAAATAGAGGTTCAAATTACCCATAATCCGGATATCTTATTATTTTTGGAAACACATAAAAGTATACTGAAGGGGACAGCGAGGTGAAAACTAACATATTTACAAAACCTTAGCGTCACCAATACAGCATCATGTAATCTTTATTTAGCCACATGCACCTTAACATTCTTCATAAATTTCGATAATAGCACCTTACTACATTCATGCGTTACTTCACCTGAAAGCTTTATTTCTTCAATTGATCATTCGGGTGGCGCCGCCTTTCAAACTGCTAAGTTTGTTCCTTAGGCTTTTCTTTTGATGTTTGCTTGATATGGTTTGATAGATATCATTTATTTATGATTATAGATCGCACGAGCACCCGCGGGAGTGCTTAAACACAAGTAGTAATCCCGGTTAGACAGTTAACTTCTCAATGAATGCATAAGAGAAGCACGCGGCATCAAATGTTTAAAGAACTTGGCAGGTTACACAAGGGTTAAAAACAACAGTTGCGCTGACGTCAACTATTACAATCCTTGTAAGAACTAAGGGCGGCTTTATAATTTATAATATTGCCCACGATAATGGGCAAGCCGCCTTTTTCCATTTAATTTTCCATTTTAATTAATTGATCAACTATCTTTTTTCCCCAGATGGATTTAAATGAAAATCTTTGATTTTTTATGCCAGTCCCGCCGATAGGTAGCTGGGTCATCAATAGTTAGATAAATAAGTAGAATAGAAAACTGTAATCTGATTATTAAAAGCCTCCGCCGTTCACTTACTCTGCCCCTAATCACAGGTTCATTCGTGCCTAAATGACTTTACATAAGGATCATGTGCCGTATCCATACCAAAATCAGATCGATTCTCCACTGGTACATTCCCGAAAGCCCTGAAAGTGTCATAAGATTCTGTTCCTAATTTCCTCGAGTTATGTTTGGCTCACAAACAAATATACTTACACGAACACACGAACGGTAATCAACGCTTACTCTCCTGGCGATGAATTCAACTTGGCAATATCATTATGTTTTGCCTTTGTACTGGTAATACAGAGGGCCGAAGAATAGGGAACTCAGTACCGAAATTCGATAGCTTTTATACCAGTTCCTCTGTCTGGTTCCCCTTTCTTGCTGGCGCAATAATATAACACTGCATTGGGCCAAGGCATATCAAGATGAGAAATGCATGTATGTACAAGATAGTAATATGAAATCATTTAATTTCTTTATGTTTTCAAGAACCAAATCTACATTTTACAGGGCCCCTAAACAGCGTAATTTTATAATAATTTTGTCATGGAGCTGTATTTGTAGACGGAGCTATATTTTACACAAGGATAACAGATGTAAAAGTGTTTTATAGTACAACAACTATAATGGATTAACCTGAATAGGTTGGTTTTAGACGGATCCGGTCTTGCGATTTCAGATTGCCAAAGGGTGTTATTTAAAATCAATTTCAAAATACTCCCTGTGATTTCAGATAAGCCCTTCAAACTAGTTGTTTCTTTATATTTGTTAACTTAAAGAAGATAAATATATTTTGATAAGGATTTAATAACATACGAAGCTGTCACAAAACCCTTGAGATCTAAGAAATAATCCCTTCGCCAACCTCTTTGGGCCCCATTTTCTCAACTGACCAAATAATGCACGAGTGTTCTATATCTCTGCGCTCGACGCAAGTAATCTATTGATTAAACACACAGCAGCACCTCTGGATCTCCTGCGTCATGGCCCATACAAACGCACTTGGAAACGACGAACTAGGCGTTAAAAATGACGACGTATTACACCGAAACCTCTTATCCTGTTGCCACACCAGCTTATGATGATAGCGTTCAAGTTTAAGTGCCATGACTCATATTTCAGATACAAGGTTTAATAAAGGATATGAACTAAATAAGATGAAAAAACACGCACATGATCAGTCAAGCTGATTTTATGCAACAGGAGAATGGTTCATTAAAGTTCATAAAATTTCTTTCTTCTTAAAGTGCCAAACTATAATCTTTGAATATATTATGTTTGCATGTTCAGTACCATGCGCTTTGGTGAAGTGTATGAGTCAATATAAATGCAATTTGCAACAAAATTCATATTTTGTGACGACTATATTTTGCATGAATTGATTCCATCTTTTAAATCTCGTTTGTTCGATTGGTTTATAGATTAAAACAATGTCATGGAATGATAGCATAGGATAATCTTAAAAGTGCGGGGTAACCTGATATTGTATTCTGACTGATTATGACTGAATCGATTTCTTATTACCGAGGGGGGGGGGGGGTAAACTTAACGGGAGGTAACCTGAAGTCTTTACACCGTTGCTATTTGTTTCCTGGCCACAAGTTTTAATATTTTTTCCCGGTTTTGTTTTTACATTCTGACACTCGCCTGACGTTTACTCGTCCAATTCTACAACCACCAATTTAGAGAACTTATCTTTCTTCAAGTTTTTTCTGCCATTTTCGCTAAATTCACAATCCTCTGGAATATTACTGGAATATTTACTTGAAACAAGTCATTCCTAGCATTAATTCTGTATACTGTGTGTATTTTTAGGGGGGTTTTAATTTTCGCGCTTTTAGCGGGAGCTAGATATGCGCTGAATTAAGAACACGCGTTATTTCGGTGCTTAGAGAACTGCTGCGCTCTAGCCTGACATACAGTCACGTGGGTCTTATAACATGCATTATCCCTCCGTGCGGGGTCGAGTTTTCTTCGGCCAGGATGTACGAGTCATGTTATCATAAAAGGTCATAGCAAGTGATAGGCTGAAATCCCCTCCGATGTTATAGTGAATTATAGAAACAACTATGAAATAAGAAACATTTTAAGACCTTTGTAACACCCTCCAAAATGACTTTTAAGTACAGAGCTGAGAGCCAGCCGCGATTATTGTCAGCTCTGTTTGCTGTTCACACACAGCGGACCGCTTCTAGTAAGTAAGCACAGTTGTTGTTATTGAGCTTTTCTGCAACTTTGTTAAATTTAAAACAACATCTCGGGTCGAGAACCATTTCGTCATCAAACGTCTTTATTACCAGTTATTTATGTTTTGTTTAAACTTTGCAGTCACGGTATTCAGTCATCCGTTGCATGGACCCGGTCACCTGGAGCTTGTTGGGAGGGAGGTAGCTTGCGCTACAAACCTGTCTTTTATATAATCTTTTAAGAATATGATGCAAAATGAATAACCTATACATACTGATCTGCGCGAAAAATTCATGTCGGGAGCCTTGGCAGTCGAGTTGTAATTCTACCTTGCGACCCGGGTTCGATTCCCGGCGTGCCTATGAGAGTGGGTTGTTGTTGCCTGTCCTAGACCTGTTTTTTTAGAGGTTCTCCGGATTTCTCCACCTCTACAGGGTACCAAACACCACTATCTGAGCCATGGAGAGTGCCTCGAGGGAAGGTAAATTGTAGCACGCAGTATAATTAAGAGCCAGTCACACCGGGCTATATCGACCTCCATGGCAATATCACAAAAGCGTTGTTTCAATGTTAAACATTTCAATTAAAAAGATTTTTTAAATAATTTTTTAAATACAATTAAACACTACACATTTCACCTAAAGTGCTTTATTATGTCTCTCTCCTTATATAGCATTTTTCATCGTTCCCACTTTTTCAGTGTTATCTACATGTTATATTCTAAGCGTAATTAAAACATCTTTTCAGACATGAGTCTGGTTGGAAGTGTTAATGTGGTTGAGGGCTTCGGTGTGAAAGAATCTTTGTGCGTGCGTACGTATGTCCTCACGTGCCATTGATCTGGATTCTATATGGTGATTGGTCCCTATGTGAGCATGTGCGTTATCAAATTTCAGACGCATCAGAAATTTAGTATGGCAATAGCAGAATTCTTTTCACGCGCATTATCTCAAGAACTATTCAAGCTTTTTTTACATCATGATTTTTTATATCATGGATTTCATATCATGATTGATACCTATGGATGTGTGATTATGAGATTACAAACCCGTTAGAAATCCAATATGGAGATAATGTGCTGTTGAATATCAAACCTGTTAGGTACTGAACATGACCAAAGGGAAGCATCTTGGATTCCCTTTGTCATACTTTAACTTAAGAGCTGCTAAGCGTTTGTCGTCCGACTTTATCTGTAGATTGGCCCTTATGGGACCATCTTATTTCAAACCAGTTATAAATGTCATGTGGAATGTCATCTCGGGAACCTATGTATAGCTGGGTCCCAACTGAGGGTATCTCTAATTCTGTAAATACTGCTACTACTTCTACTAATATTCCTGACAATAATAATTATTAAAATAATAATAATAATAACGATTATAATAATGATGATGATGATGATGATGATGATGCCACATTTTCAAGTATACACAGAATAGCTGAAGCAGGCTGTACAAAATGTTACAGGAATATTGATCATGTGATTTGTACGTATTCATAGGGTGCAGGTGACCCCACCTATATGTTAAACTGGTTTAGGAACGTATGAACATTTTATTTAATATCAGGGTCAGTTACTCCCTTCTGATACATAAATGTATCTGCAGTGACCATTACTTGTGCGTCAGATTCATTTGAGCGTCATGACCCATGGGCCACTTATTCAAAGAAACAGTAGGGGTGGCATAGGTACACGTTCATTTATTGCTTTTTAATTCTCAGCGTGAATACATAAACGTTATCAAAGATAATTTGATAAAAAAAGACACAAATGAGGAAAACTATAATGTATGAGCACCAGTTATTACATAAACATTGTTTAGCAAAAGATAAAAAATTCAAAACCATAAGACAAAGTATCAAAGCTAATAAACGCCATCAGTTAAAGCAATTTTAAAGTAAAACAGAGCTGTCATCAATATGCCACGCATGTTAAATTTCACATTAAGGAGCACTTTATAGATGTGGTCACAAGGAAAATCTAAGGATTCGTGCCCCATGGCATTTTGCACGTAAGCCTTTTGCATGAGAAAACATTATCACTTCCTCGATAACATAACTAAACAATTTAGAACGCAGTCACTTGAAGTACACCTTTTCCCGGTGCAACATGATAACAAAATGAACAGCGTTATTGTTTGGCAAATTACAAACAGAATAATATCGAGATCATTGATTCTGCACGACGTATAAATAGACTGATTGTGACGGAAATACTTTAAATAGGCTGTAAAATATGTTAACGGTTCTTAAAAAAGTCAAATGCGAACCCTTATCTGAAACTACTTGCGAGTTCTTTTAACACGCAAACATATTGTGGCCCCGATGATCAATGAAAGAAGTGTTATGAAATATGTTGTATGCTGCCACCTTTCACGAAACTGCGAAAACCTATGACGTCATTGTTCTCTCTGAGCTCATATCACGTATTCACGCTTCAGATATGGGCGTTTGATCACATGATATAATCCTAGTAATAACTAGAATGATTTCAAACACCAAAAATGCGCATATGGTTTTATTTAGGCTGAATTTTACACCAAAATTCGATCACTTGGAGATGTTCACATGAAGGCTTGTACGTAAATTTCAGTTAAATCCACGAAAATTTGAGCACGCATATATTCGAATGAAGACAATAACCCTCGAAACCCTCGAAACAGAGAGTAGTATTCAACGTTACTCAAAATCTTCTTATATATATTATACTATTACAATATGTATATAACATTCTAGTATATATAAATAGTATTATGCATAGTTTTATATATATATATATATATATATATATATATATATATATATATATTTATATATTGTTACATGTATCTGTTTATTATGCACCTGGCGTTCTGATTCGTGTCAGACACAAGCCCTGGGCGTTGTCATAGGAACGGTACTGGTTGAACCCTGACTTGTAGAGACACAGCGCTAATTGTAGACTAGAATTTTCGGGTCTGTTCATGCGCTATGGGCGCGTGTGTATTGTTGTGTTCTTTGGAATGTTCGTGAATAATGGAAGTTTTTGGGCTTCGGGTAAAAAAAAAGCTATAAAGAGGGGCAGTTTTTTAGCCGGCAGAGAGAAAAATACCAGCGGACACGGAAGAGTGTGACTCTCTCCTCAGTTTTTGGGACCTTTTTGATAATTGCAGAACTTACCGATATTCTACGGACTTTAACAGACTGAATACGGATTATTACCAGAACTTCATTTTGGATTACAACAGATTGTTTTCGAGTTTAAATCGGACTATTCTGGGAAGATTTATTTGAACTGTTTACGTTGATTATTTGTGTAAAAGGACTCTTGTTGAGCTGGGACAGTGGTGGTTTCCAGAAATCAAAGCCTAGGATACGGACACTTTGGTGATGTACATTTTTTTATTGATATACTGTTTAATTGAATTGATTGAGTGCATTGAAATGTTAGCAATGTTCTAAGAATAAACTATAACTATTTGTAAACATAAATCCACTGACTTCTTTATTCATTCCCATGGACATTTCATGATGCCTTGTGTTGCGGAATCTGATTTATTTAATCTCCATAACAAAATTTATGCTCGTCACGATTACGTGACCTATTGTTATTAGGTTCCGTAACAATATAAAGCAAACTTTGTACACCCTACAAACGTGGGCATCCGTGGGCTTCCGTGGGCATTCAGGGTTCCCCTTCCTATTACGACTTAAAAAAGGGAAATAGAAGAATATGCGCTTAATACCGAAAAGCATAGCATGATTTCGAATATTTCTCATTACCTCGAAACGACAATAAATAACTACCTTGGATTGTTCTGTTATAACCTAAATTTTCCAAATGTTACCATACACGATGTGAGTGGGAAACCAATTTAATTACCCTTCCTCGCCCCCTATTCTTAAATCTTGCTTCAGCTTATGCGAGACTACAATCGTAGACTTGTTTAAAACAGCTAACAATGAACCACAGCAAGATCGTATTATAGTAGTATAATCCACTTGTTTGTTTGTTATTTTTTAATCATTATAAGCAACATTCCGCGAAAAACATTGCGTTCCCCATTGTGAAACTTTGTACAAGATTAATGTTATACCTAAGGAATATTTGTTTAAGGCAACACCTATTACAGAAAGAGAACCGTGTATATATATATATATATATATATATATATATATATATATATATATATATAACAATCCAAGAGTTGTTTTAAATTCATTTAAGTTGCGATTAAGTAAGCTTAGTTTTGATCCATGTACAGTTTCATTCTGTTGTATACATATGACGAAACATATCTTTCTTTATCATGTGAAATTTTAATTTTTATTTTAAAAAATGGTACATTATTTTAAGCACCTTGCACTGCTAGGCATTTGTATATGATTAAATATCACAGAACATTACTAAATATATATATTTTGTGGGGGTGTGGTTTCCTCTTCAGTAGAGGGTAAAACGCTCGGCTATTTCAGATGACGACCCGGATTCGATGTCCGGCGGGGCTATGAGATTGGGTTTGTAGTTACCCGTCCTAGGCCGGTGGTTTTCTCAGGATTCTTGGGTACCCTCGAACCCCATCAGACCACCGCTGGAGAGTGCCGCCATTAGTTTTATGTACAATAAATGTAAAAAAAAGTTTAAAAAGTCGGCCTCGGCCTTCCCATTATGCATGCACAGCGCCTACTCTTGGTGGGGGCCTATTTTGAAAAATCTCACCGTTCCTCGCTTGAAATTCCGGTGCTATATCTCGAGAACTTCACAATGGCAGTATGCATTTTAGCTTAACAGTATATGCCTATAGCCATTGTATCCAAATACATGTACTTTATTATTATTCTGCCTTGACCGTAAAATGTGATTAAAGCCTTTTTGATCTCAATGGCTTTATACTTTTATTTCGTCTAAAATTTATCATTAAATAGAAAACCAATGCCGTAAATTCACTGCAAGGGCGTTGTCGTAAACTGGAGCGTGGAGCCGGGAAGTGTGGGTGTAGGTTTAACGATACAAGGCCAGTAGCGAATGAATCCAACACGGGTCACTGTTTGTCGTGATCATCGCGGAGGTCGATTGTCCCCTTGACGTCACACCCGTCGGCGAATTAGTTCTGACGATATTCCGAGAAACCGTTTGCTCTGAAGGGCGCACAACTGCACCTTATACTGTGTAAACACTGAAGTGTAGTTTATCATGAAACTCCCGACCTTCCTTATTCAGCGGATGACGTATATTCTGTCAAATAAAAGGAACTTCTCGGCTTTGAAAGACCAACTAAAATGGAAATACTTCTTACTTACTTATATATATATATATATATATATATATATATATATATATATATATAATCACAGGCGCTTGGATTGCTATTAATGTAGATTTCGTTTAAATTTGTTACTTTTTGGTCCATTTCCTTATAACATTAATATCTGACATTTTCCTAGCATTTTTCGCACTATATGGTCGACCTCTTTATTATTTACTTAAACTTAATATTTGAGATAGGCAAGCAAGAGGCTCCCGTTGTTAGACCAGAGAGAGAGAGAGAAAATGGGAGAGAGAGAGAGAGAGAGAGAGAGAGAGAGAGAGAATAAAGAAAATTAATATAAAAAAAATAAGATAGGCAGACAATTCTACTGTAGAAAAAAAGATAAAAGAGGGACAGGGAGAGAGGGAAGAAAGAGAGACACAGAAAGAGAGAGTGAAAACTTGAGACAGAGAGACAGAAACGGAGAGACAGAGGGAGGTCGAAAAAGAGACAGATAGAAAGACAGTGACACACAAGAGAATATAAATTTAATAATATCATACTTTCCCTTTACAGGTGACATCGTGCCTGCCGAGAAATACCTGAGCCAACATAGAATACATTAAATTTCGATTATTTACATTTTGACAATGACCGTGACCTTGGGTGTCGCAACATTCGAGATAATGAAATTATCATTGAAATGAACATGAATACTATGACAAAAATGTGACAGACTTCAATAATGTAACTCAACACGTCTTCGCTGCAACTGTCACTTGTGTCATAATATATTGTATTGAAAAATCCTGACTCATCCCGTCCCTTTTTCTTCTCTCCTATCCTATTCGCTTTTTTTCAGAAATCAGTCACCCATTTTTTACTTGCAAATCCTATAGGAATGGGTGGGAGTGGCAGTTAAAAAAAAATCTACATCAATATTTATTTCGATTTTTTTACCATCTAGAGTTCCTTCAGCCGAACATATTATTCTATTTATAATTTTTTTATAAATTGTCGGGGTATGTAATAAACTAAATGCTATTCATATCCTCCGAGTAGCTCCGATGACTGCTGCAACTGCGGGTCCGGATTGTATAACCGTATTATACAACCTACTGGTTCATAACACTGAAGAACGTCAGAGAATCACGATTGTTTGTCGGTTATAGTTTAATAATATTGTTACAGATGTCTTTTTTATTGTGTGACATGGACGTAACTCGTGTTGTAGTGGCCTCGCCTGGCCGGGTATTGCATTCTCAGTTTTATCCGTACTAGGTAAACTCTTGCTGTCATGCTAGTCTCGAGCTTTCTCGCTTGGCCGAGCCGGGCCGGCTCACGTGTGAACCCTGACATAGACACAGCGTTCTTTTTCTAGATGTTTCCTGTAATGCGTGTGTACCGTGTATCATGTTAGATTCTTTTGATATTTCGATAAATGGAAAGTTCTCGACTTGAGATGAGAAGCTATAAATAGGGGCTGTGTTTAGAGCCGAGAGACAGGTGAGGGAAATATTCCAGCAGATACGGAAGCGTGTTAGTCAGTCGTGGGACCTGTCCGATTATCCAGTAATTTCAGGGATTCTGTTAATTCTATACAATATAGTGCTGCCTGTCTCCAGTTTACTTTCGGGATTGTTGCCAGAGCTTTACATTGGACTGTTTTAATCTGAATTGTATGCTTTAGAGGACTTGTCGCTGTGACAGTGGGGGTATCCAGTTACTGTGCATTTTGTTTCTTAGGCTGTGGGATTGTATTGATTTGCTGTTATACTGTTGTTGAACTGTGTAATTGTGTTGATTTAGTGTATTGTAATGTTAGGGTTGTTTTAAGAATAAATTAAAGTTATTTGTTAACAAAAATTATACACTGACTTCTTTATTCATTTCCCTAGACATTTTTTTCCATTAAAAAATTTATGTTCATCACGCATACGTTATCTGTTGATATTAGGTTCCGTAACAATATTTCCTCCAATCATCTTTAAATTTTTATTTATTTTGCATACAGCATACAAACAGACAATTTATACATAGCATCTGTTTGACAAACACCACTTTATTTTTTTTTACTTCATATGTATATTACATATCTACATATACTTGACCAGTTACACAAAACAAAAACCATAAGACGACAAGTAACATACACCAACACAATCCACAAAACATTCCTATCAAAGAAACAAAATCATGTAAATATTTGCGTTGATCACTTTAGTAGAGGGAGGATTTTTTCCCATTTTTTCAGATGGGTTTTAAAATGTATTTCTGTTATTTGCTATCTTATATTCATTTTTTTTAATTTGTATTAGTTTTGAGCTAAAAATACTAAACTTCAAAACCTCGTCTTCTTTTATGTTGAAGACCACATATATATAAATTAGCAAGATTAAGTTGATCATCATATTCAATGGAACGTCTGCAGTCATGTCGAGCACTATTTCCCTAGAATTTTCCCCCGGCAATTCAATACGACACTCCCCCGCCAATTGGTGTATTCGGCGATACAATCTTGCATCTTAACAGTACATGAATAAGTGCTCTATACTTTCTGAATATAATGTACAAAATCTGCATTGGGGTGAAGTAGTTATATTCCATTCATACAGCTTTTGATTCACAGCAAAATTATTATGTAATATTTTGAACTGGAATTCTCATAGCTTAGTATCTAGGGTTGTTTTATAAACAGACATATACAAAGCTGACCAATCAATAATGTTATCATGAATATACAATGTTCTATTCAATATTAGCTGACCTGTTGGCACACATTTCTTTTCCTTCAAAAGTACATTATAAATATATTTTGAAGTGAGTCACCAGTTATTCTTCTTTTCCAATATTAACAAGGCATATTTTATCCTTCAGAGAAGGAGTTTAATTGTTTGAGCTTTTTAAAAGCGAAATCCACTCTTTGGGATTGCATGTACTATACCAAGCCATTCTAAATATATCCTGGGTGTAGTATTTTGTCCCTGAATTCTTTTAATCTTCCCGTTGTGTGTAACTATATCATCTTCCCGTTGTGTGTAACTATATCAGATACTCTAATATAACCTACACTTGCCAAACTGTTGTTGTATATATAATTACCACCTATCTGAACGTGTATGTTATTCCACACATATTGATTTAATATTAATTCAGGCGTGTCGGGCCTTTTACAAACTGTATCATCCCAGTGACATAATCCCATCCTATAAAATTCTGGTAATTTATATGGAATACATCGCTTATTTAAATTTGATTGTATCAGAGCTGTACCTCCAATGTTTGACAAATAATACTTAGGAATACATTTCCAAATAGATTCATCAGGTGATAACAGTTTTGACACCCACATTACTGACTGGGTTTTGACTTTAAGTTTATCATCTGGTAATTGAATTCCCCCGTTTTCATACCTGGATATTAACGATTTAAATTGAATTTTTGCTGCTGCTTGTGACCACAAAAATTTTAAGAACTCTTTCTGCACCTCGGATATGAATGAGGTAGGAGGTATTAAGACATTAAAGACATACAATATTTGAGACAGTGCCAACGTCTTAAACGTCGTTGCCTTGCCGTATAATGTTAAACACCTCATTTCCATATTAAGGGTATTTTTTATTTCTCAATTATAGAGTCAAAATTAAGTTTTAATCTAAGTGGTTTATTATATGTAAAATTTATACCTAAGATTTTTAATGATGATTTTTTAAAACCTACCCATTGATAACAACTCGGTACATTTTCATTCTTTCTACTTACCCCTATCCATGCAACCTGTGATTTTGTATAGGTCACTGCGAGTGATGTGAAATAAGATAATGATTTTAAATGAATTTCTAGACGATCTAATGATTCCAAATCCTTAAGAAAAAACGTAGAATCGTCTACAAAAAGGACCACTTTTATTTCTATATTATTAATATTGATCCCTTTTTATACTCTCATCAGAATTGATCAATGCAGAGAGAACTTGCATGACCATAATAAATATGTAAGCAGCAAGAGGATCCCCTTGCCTTGTTCTCCTATTGAGCATAAAATATCTCGAGGAGAAACCATTATTTACAATACAGCTTTCCGTGCGATTGAGTAAAATTCTAACCCAGTTAACGAAATTTTCTTTAAAACCTAATCTTTTTAGCACGGCAATTATGAAGATGTGATCAATGGAGTCAAATGCAGCTGCGTAGTCTGCACAAAATAATAAACCTGGAATATTTTCAGTTGCCGTGTATTCTAAAATATCTGCTATAATACGAATGGGCTCGCCGATATATCTACCTTGGACATAGGCAAACTGTCCCTGATCTATGAGTTTGATTAGAAATGGCTTTACACGAGAAACCAGTATTTTACTTATAATTTTGTATCTGTATTTAACAGGCTTATAGGACGCCATGTATTTATAATTCGGGTATCGTGTCCTGGTTTTTCAATTAAAGTTATGATGGCGCGACTTAGGCTAGTAGTAAGACTACCTTCTTGTCTTGTAAATTTGTATTTAAACAATTAGTGAGATCTTTACCTGTTACGTCATAGAAAGCAAAATAAAACTAAATAACCATCTGGTCCGTTAAATCCAAATCCTGTGTTAACAGTTTTTGTATACTACTTTTTCTTTTGTTTTTCCTTTCTAATCCTAAAAAAATTCTTAGAGTTCTAGAGTTAAAATTATTCTCTTATAATACCGGGTATAGCCGATATACGTCCACGGCCATGTTGTATCAAAATAAAAGGTATTTTACGATAAAAGTAAAGTGATGATAATTCGACAAAAACGATCATTTGGGCAGGGGGACACGCGACCATTTTTTTTTTTGGACGTAAATCACGGGGAAAATACAATAATATACGCATAATACCGAAACGCAGCACGGGATTTTCTTCTTGCACTGATTTATTTCAGACTGCTGCAAGCAAGAGATCAATACAAAGTTTAGTGGCATTCCCGGCACACCTGATTACCTGTTGAGCTAGCCCCTCTTTTCTTATAAACTGTTTTCGCCCCTAATAACTGCAATACTCGTATGTCGTGTTGATTAATCCTCAACTCTCTCGTTATAAAAGCAGGTTCGGAAATGGATCAATGTATTTATTCAATGTCCAGCCTCGGCCACGATTCAGCCCAAAGAACTCACTGGATATAAGAAGATTTACTATTCTTAAACTGTCCCGGTTTCCGAAAACATAATTATCCAGAAAACGTAACGCAAGATTACCTTGTATTGTTTTTCTGTTGCGTCCCTAAAACCTTGAACTTGAATCTTTTCGAGAGTAAACCTCTTGTGAAAGCACTTACTTAACCGTAGTTCAGTAAACTATGCACACGCACGAAAACTCATAAAGATGGAATTAGCAATCAATAGCTGCGACGATATGTGGAAAGCTTCATTATCCAGTAATCGGAGGGACAAGTCTTATTTAACCATCAAGGTTACTGTTGAGATCCATCCGACCTTGACATTGAAGAACTGCTAGAATCTGAGATTCGCTTCAAGGCATTTTATACCCGAAATAAAAGATTATTGAGCGATCATTTCAGACTTAATATGTATTTTTATTATGTATTTATCGCAAATATAAACACATGATGGAAGCGAATAGTATAATAAGTCTTATGAAACTGATAACTTAAAGGGACATATTAACATATATTGAAAGTACACGAATTATCGGGCTATCTCCTAATAATATAATATGCTATCTCCTTAAAATATATGTCAATACCTCGTTCTAAAAACCTGTTGCTTATTTCTGTAGACAAATAGAAAAAAAAGCTTGCACCGAGCGCGATCGGTGGTGCAAAATATAAACAAAAACTTCACAAAATCAGGATTTTCAACTGTCAACCGGTGTTTCTTCTTTTTTTATGTTCGGGAGTTGTTCCATATGCACAGGATTGGACGTCAGGTATTCGGTATAAAGAAACTGATTTTTAATGATATCTTACATGAATCGACTTATTATAAAGGTATTATCACAATAATGGTTAGATTGAATTTCTCCTCTCTGCAAGGGAGGACTCTGCAAATCGACTAGGATTCTAAGTTTGAACTCTAAAATTTTTGAATGAGCCCTGGTATTCACTCGACAACGGACAAAGAAAAGCGTGATAAGGGGTGCAATTTTATTTTCATTATAATTATCATTTTTAAGATTATAATTAATAATATTAAATGTCCATGCAAATTTTATTTTTCATTTATTATTTTTAGTTATATAAATATTAATAATTTAATTTATACTAATATTAATAATAGTAACAAGATCAGTAAGCTGCGCTTTAAAAAAATGTTTACCGATGTACAAGGTAAGTTTACATATGAACTGAATTATTTAAAATATTTTTTTAATTAAATATTTAAAAGCACGTTTCAATATTTATTACTGACTAGAAACACAATATAATTATGATTTTCAAATGCCCATTTTTGTTTTGTTCGATTTGTGTATTAAGACATGATAACATACGGTGTAGTCTTTATTGGGAGTATAATTCCAGCTTTAAACTACTTTGATCCACAAGTGTCTTTCCTATAAAAAAAAATTCACTGATTTTATAAATACAGTTTGGTTCATTAAATATGTCAGTTACATGTAATTAACATGTCCTTTCCAAATATCTAGTCATAAATCCCATTTATCGCCAAATGCTGCGGCTGGCGTGATACCGGTTGCTTACCTGCAGATTACTTCTTTTTTAATCTTTGTATTTTCCCTGTGGTACGTTCGGCGGGGTTTCGACGATAGCTGATATTTGTCGGGATCGCGTCATTTTATCAGTTCAGGGCGGTATATCCAAGCAGTGGAATGCTTTGTCGGCTTCTCGTCCTTTCTGTTGACTTTTACAATACACGCAGCCAGTAGACGTTGTCGATGTCCCTTCAGGGGGAACCAAACAGTGATTTTCTTAATTCGATCCATTTGAGCAATCAACTGCGCAACAGTAGCCTATTTTTTTGTTTATTATCACAGGTGTTTAAACAACGACGCAGCACTGGTACTTGGGGGTCATGTCAGCAGTAGGTGATAAACAGTGCGCAGTGTTGCTTACCCGCTGTTGATTGTCCAAACGGGTGATCGGGTTCACGGGGACAGCCAAGGGTGTTTTTTTAAATGCAACGGTCCTATAATCATAGTCATCCTAAAGTATATTTCATTGATCTTTTAAGGTTAAACTGACATCAGATCAGGAATAAAAGGGGAGAATAACTTATGAAGTTTGTGGTTTCCATGGTGATTCTGATCGTTTCCTATGATCTTTTAGTGATAGTAAGATATTCTCTCTGAGACCTCACGCTTTTGTAGGTCTTTGTAAACTTCATGTTCTTGACTTTAGTAATTACTTTTGTGGCACTATGCCCGGATGGTTTTCCTCTAGATGTTTTCAAACCACTCCAAACACTGAAGGATCTGTTTTTGCAAAACAATTAGCGATACACAATGGAAAGGGGAACCTTTGATGAAAGTATTCAAGTGCTTACAATCTTGCAAGAATTGCATATAGATCACGTGAACAAGGCATTGCTGGGTCCATGGTACATGATCCTGAAAGCGTTAAGAAAACTCACTCTTCATGGCAAATTCTCAAAAATCTCGGAAGATACTTTGATATTTTTTTAACATTTGTATGTCAGGACCAAAAGGCTAAATTACATAGGAAAACGCAACTTCAGGCAATATATTAAAACGCTTGATCTTTCTGAGGTTTTAATGCTATGACGATGGTTTTTACAGCCTCAAAAACTCTTGCGAATCCACACTTATTTTAAACAGCACAGCAACCGGTTTGAACCTTATAAATGCTATCTCTTATGTATTTGGCTCATATATATACATGTTGTTTTATATATAAATAGTTTATAATAGCGATATATGATTAGTAGCTATCATTAAACATAAACCGTACAAAACATGTAAAATCTACTAGAATGAGCCTTATAATATTTTCCAGAATGTGTAAGTCCCATGCATTTAAGTCATTATTGTGGGTTATGTTTTCACTACTGTTCTTTGTCTGATTTTAATTTTCAGTCTGTATATTTTTGCATTCCTGTCTCTTTATATGTATATGAAAAACCTCATAATGTTATTCAAAAGGTCTAGTTCCATATTCATTTGTGGATATTGTGATTGAAATGTTGAGGTTACTCATATGTTGATACAACCTGTTATATGGTGACAGCAGTTCCTCTTGGACCGGAATTAATTGATTCCTATCTGTGAACTAAATTATTTGGATTTTATTCCTCTACTCATGGTTTGTGTATGCTACCACGTATCGCATTATTAGAAATATAGGATATACTCTATATATTTAGCCTACGTTTATATATTTATTGTGTCATAATGATAAAGAATTATATAGATATAGATAAATAGGTTTGCTCGACAGATAGTTAGATAAAGAGAGAGAGAGAGAGAGAGAGAGAGAGACAAACGTTTAAACAAAGATGTCCGCGTGTTTAATTGAAAATTAAAAAAAAAAGTAGTTAAAGTAGATACTATTAACACAGAACAGTTTAAACCATTGATAAGCAGAGGAATTGTTGTAAACTAAACTGCATCTTTATGGATTTGTGTATTTATAAATATTGCAAAATTATATATACATGATTTGCTTTATATATCTAAATACCATTTATAAATTGTTTCAGAATAATAACAGAATGATATATGAATATATATGATAGCAGTGTTGACAAACGGGAAAAACATATAACCTAAGGTGGTAGGTTGCATATATGGGGAGGTAGAAAGGTCACTTGATGCAAAACGCCATTTACAAAGCTCTGGCTTATATGACCTGCCTCAAGATGCACTTGTTGAATATGCTTGAATATGTTTTGATTATATTAACGGGCCGAACATATTATAAAAAAAGTGGATACAAACAAAACAAGCAGCCTGTGCGAGGCGATATCCACGTCTCTTGCTTTGTAAAAGCTCCAAGGGGTTACGATCAGGTGAGATGGGTGATGGGGCCCGTTTAATGATAGACATTCCTAACAGATCAAAAATGGTGCATCTCTCATCTTTAAAATGCTAACTCTACCAATCTGTGCTTCAATTTTTTTCGAACGTATATTCACCCTTGTCCTTTGTGGCTTTGAAATGTACTTGTCTATTTGTTTATCTATAATATCTCAGTATATTTTCGGTGAACTTTTTTTAACGTGTAATAGGGAGATAGGCCATGCAATTCATAGAGGTATTTTGGATATGTTTTGCCTGCGCGCTTTATTTCCTAATACGGTTATCTAAACCCTATTTGATCCGTGTCCCTTTTTCGGTGTAAATCTTGTTGAGGACATCAGGTGATTAAGAATGTACCGTTGCTTCTATACTAACCAATTGATTTATATCTTTATAACTTTTATAGCGTTCCCCAAAACAAGCAACATCAGAACACACAAACACACAAATAGTGAATACAGAAGGCCCAGTAATTTTATCGTGCATCTAGTGATAACTGGCTAGCTGAGCATACACTTTTCTACAGATTATTATGTCAGACGAGAAAACTGCCTCTGTCTTTACTGACACAGCAGTCTGCACACACTCATAAGTGCCAAATACAAACAAATCACACGCACACACACACACACACACACACACACACACACACATATATATATATATATATATATATGGGTAGGAATGTGTTTAGTTATTTAAAGATATAGTCGTAAATCGTAATAAGGATATGCTTGCCTATGTGTCTGACTGGAAGTGTTCATGTGGTTGAGGACGTTGGTGTGAAAGAATCTTTGTGCGTGCGTGCGTGCGTGTGTCCTAACGTGCCATTGACCTGGATTTTATTTTGCAATTGGTCCCTATGTGTGCATATGCACTATCAAATTTCAGACCCATCAAAAATTAAGTATGGCAAGAGCAGTATTCATTTCATGTGCATTATCTCAATATATCAAGATTTTTTTATCATCGGTTCATATCATGACTGGTACCTTTGGGTTAATGATTATAAGGTTACAAATCCGCTAGAAATCCAATATGGGAGAATGTGTGTTATCGAATATCAAACCCATTAGGTACATAACATGGCCGCAAGGAAGCACCTTAGATTTCCTCTATCATACTTTAACTGAAGAGCTGGTCAAGCATTGGTCGTCCGATTTTATCTGTAGATTGGCCCCTGTGGGACAATCATATTTCAAACCAGTTATAAATGCCATGTGGAATGTCATCTCGGAAACCTATGTATAGTTAAGGATATCCCTAATCCTGTTAATACTGCTATTACTACTAATAATAATCCTGACAATAATAATTATTAAAATGATAATAATAATGATAATAATAATAATAATGAAGATGATGATGATGAAAACCACATTTTACCTAAGTATTATCAAATGGTTTAAGTAGGCTGCTCAGAATAGTACAGGAATATTGATCATGTGATCTGTACGTATTAATAGGCTGCAGGTGACCCCTACTATGTTAAACTGGTTTAGGAACGTATGGACCTTTTTATTTTATATCAGGGTCAGTTACCCCCTTAATTAGGTTCCTCTGATACTTACATGTATCTGCTGTGACCATTACTTGTGCGTCAGATTCACTTGAGCGTCATGACCCATGGGCCACTTATTCAAAGAAACAGTAGGGGTGGCATAGGTACACGTTCATTCAGTGCGTTGTAGTTTTCAGCTTGAATACATAAATGTTTTTAAAGATAAGTTGATAAAAAAAAGAGACACAAATGAGGTGAAATATAATGTATGAGCACCATTTATTACATAAACATAGTTTAGCAAAAGATGAAAAATCAAAACTAAAAGACAATGAGTCAAAGCTTTCAAAGACCATCAATGAAATGAATTTAAAAGAAAAACAGAGCTGTCATCAATATGCAACACATATTAAATTTCACATTAAGGCGCACTTTATAGATGTGGTCACAAGGAAAATCTAGGGAATCATGCCCCAAGTCATTTTTCAAGTAAGCCTTTTGCGTGAGAAAACATAAACGCTTCCTCGATAACATAACTAAACAATTTAGAACGCAATCAGTGGAAGTATACACCTTTTCCCAGTGCAACATGATTACAAAATAAATAGTGTCATGTATTTGGCAAATTACAAATTGTTAATATAGAGATCATTATTCTGCACGAATTATAAATACACTGATTGTAACGAAATAGTTTGAAAAGGTAATTAATCTGTTACCGGTTCTTATAAAAAATTCAAATAAAATGAGAACATTTATATGATACTTCTACGTCTAGTAAATTCTTCAAACACGCATACATATTGTGGCCCAGATGATGGCCCAATCACCTTTAAAGCATGTTCAGTTAACACGAAAAAAAAGCTTCTTCCCTTTAAAATAAATCTGTACCTGCCAAAATATACCCTGAAAGCGTTTGCTTTCTCCTGTTAACAACTGTTAAAAACAATGGACAGGGCGCGATGAAGGGTGCCACATAAAAAAAGCGCGTTGGGCCGTGTTAATCGCGGAGCCAAAACACCTGTCAATCAGGAGATGCCTGGTCTGACCTCGCCAAAAAAAATGTAATACATGTTTCTGCTGGCTGAAACACAACGTGTTGCCCCCCTTAATCGGACCTCCGGTCACGCGGCCTTGTAATGGAAAACAGACTGTGTTTACCAACACGCAGAGCAATAACATATGGTGTTAAACTGCCGTATGCGAGGAAATTAGACAGTGTGCTGGGATGGTTTTGCTAATGAAACATTTGTATAAAGCAAAACTGGACTGATCGTGTGAAAGAATACCCATATTTTAGCTCCTGATTATCTCCCTTTAATGAAAGAAGCGTCCATCAGGGAGCACGGACCTTGTAAGATGTAAAGATGGGGCACCTGGGAATGTTAACCTATATAGTGTTACTTTTTTCAATGAAAATGTGTTTTGAAAGGTGTTGCATGTATGCTGCCACCTTTCACGAAACTGCTTATACCTATGACGTCATTGTTCTCTCTGAGCTCAAATTACGTATTCGCGCATATTTGATCTCATGATATAACCCTAGTGATAACAAGAATGATTTCAAATCAAATGGTGGTTTTATTTAGGCTGAAATTCAATCACAGTAGATGTTCACAATAAAGACTTGTACGTAAAATTTCAGTTAAAGCCACGAAATTTTATTCGGAATTCGAGCACACATAGATTCGAATGATGACAATAACCCTCGAAACCCTCTAAACAAAGAGCAGTATGCAACAGTTCTCAAAATCTTCTTATATATATTATACTATTATAATATATATATATATATATATATATATATCATTCTAGTATATATTAATTGTATTATGTATAGTTATACATTTATATATAAGGCTATAACTTTGTGCGCCCTACAAACGTGGGCATCCGTGGGCTTCCTTGGGCATTAATGATAATCAGTGTGCTCACAGAAACCATACGACCGGGGCGGTTCCTTTTCTAAAACAAGTGACTTAATTAACAAATTGACTTAAACAGTTGGGAAATAGGAGAATACGTTTACTACCGAAAAGCTGGCGACCCGGATTCGATGTCCGGCGGGGATATGAGATTGGGTTTGTATTTACCCGTCCTAGGCCGATGGTGTTCTCCGGGTTCTCCGGTATCATCAAACCCCTTTAGACCGCCGCTGGAGAGTGCCGCCATTATTTGTTTGTACAATAAATGTAAAAAAAAGTTTTAAAAGTGGGCCACGGCCTTCCCATTATGCATGCACAGCGCCCACCCTGGGTGGGGGCCTACTTTTTTGATCCCAATAGCTTTATACTTATTTTGTTTAACATTTATCCTTAAATAGAAAACCAATGCCGTAAATTTACTGCAAGGGCATTGTCGTAAACTGGAGCGTGATGTCGGGAAGTGTGGGTGTTCGTTTATTGATTCAAGACCAGCAGCGAATGATCCCACATGAGTCACTGTCTCCGTGACGTCACACCCGTCGGCGAATTAGTTTTGACGATATTCCGAGAAACCGTTTGCCCTAAAGGTTGCATAACTGCACCTTATACTGTGTAAACACTACACTGAAGTGTGGTTTATCATGTAACTCCCGACCTTACTTGTATAGCGGATGACGTATTTTCTGTCAAATGAGAGGAACTCCACGGCTTTGATAGCTATAAATTAAAATACTCCTTACTTCTTATACATATATATAATATAAATATATATATATATATATATATATATATATATATATATCAGGACTTAAACACACTTAGACCAACTACAAATCCCCTAGATCAAGTAAAAGGAGCCTCGACAAGACCACTGAGTGTTCCTGACGAGTGAAGGCCCGTAGGGGCCCTTACGAAACAGAGCTGTCGAACACAAGTAAGTGTGTTTAAGTCCTGAAATATATGTATCAGTTGAGCACTTTAAAACCCCATGGTTTTGTGACAATCTCGATATATATATATATATATATATATATATATATATATATATATATATATATATATAAAGTAGAGGGGGAAGGACGAGACTGAGAGCAGATAAAGAAAGTTAATACAAAGGAAAAAGAAAGCGAGAAAAAAAAATATATAGAAAAATATAAAAGAGAGACAGCGACAGGGGGACAAAAGACAGACACAGGAAGAGAGAGTGAAAACATGAGACAGAGAGATAGAAACGGTGATAAAGAGGGAGGTAGACACCTTTACAGGTGACATCGTGCCTGCCGAGAAATACCTGAGACAACAAAGAATACATTTAAATGCGAACACTTCCATTCTGACAATAACCGTGAGGAACGCAACATTCCAGGTAATGAAATGATCATAGAAATGAACATGAAGAATGTGACAGATTTCAATGTAACTCAACACGTCTGCGCTGCAACTGTCACTTGTGAAAAGTCCTGACATATCCTGTCCCTTTTTTCTTCTCTCCTATCCTATTCGCTTTTTTCAGGTATCAGTCACCGGTGTTATACTTGCAAATCCTATAGGAATGAAGGAACGTGGCAGTTAAAAAATCTAAATCAATATTTATTTCTATTGTTTTACTATCTAGAGTACCTTTAGCCTAACATATTCCTATTTTTAAGCAACCGGTTTATGATTTTGTATAAATTGTCGGGTTTTGTATATAATAAACTTAATGTTATTTATATCCTCCGAGTAGCTCCGATGTCTGCTGCAACTGCGGGTCCAGTTTGTATTATACAACCTGCTGGGTCATAACACTGAGGAAAGTCATAGAACACGATTTTTTATAGTTAACTAAATCTACTACTCCAATCACCTTTAAAATTATTCATCTAATAACACCGGGTATAGTCGATATATATCCACGTCCATATTTTAACAAAATAAATGCAAATTAACGGAAAGTAAAATTTTGATAATTTAACAAAACGGTCACTTGGGGCAGGGGGCACGCGCCCATTGGTTTCGACGTAAATTATTGGGATTATACAATAATATACGCTAAATACCGAAAAGCAGCGCCGGGTTTTCTTCTTGCACTGTTTTCTTTCCGACAGCTGCAAACAAGAGATAAATATACAGTTTAGTAGCATTCCCGGCACACTTGATTATCTGTTGAGTCCCTCTTTTTTTTAGATCCTGTATCTGCCCCTGATAACTGCAATACTCGTATATGTTGTGTTGATTAATTTTTTACTCTTTTATGAAAAACCTTGGTTGGAAAATTGATCAATATATTAATACTATGTCCAGCCTCGGCTACGCTTCAGCCCAAAGTGCTCACAAGAATTAAGAAGATTTACTCATTTTAAGCTGTCCTGGTTTCCGAAAATAAAATTATCCAGAAAACGTAGCAATAAAGCAAGTTCCCCCTATATTGTCTTCTGTTGCGTCCCTAAAACCTTGAACTTGAATCTTTATGATAGTAAATTTCTTGTCAAAGCACTGACTCAACCATAATTCAGCCCAAACTGTGCACACGCACGAAACCCCATAAAATGGACATAGCAATCAATAGCTGCGACGATATTTGGAAAACATCGTTATCCAGTAAACAGAGGGACAAGTCTTATTTAACCCCCATTGTTTCCTGTTGAGTTCCATTCGACTTTGACATGGCAGAACTGCTAGAATTATAGATTCGCTTCAGGGTACTCTCTCTATACCTGAAATAAAAGATTAGATGAGCGATCATTTCAGACTTTATATGCTGTATTTCTATGATTTATTTTTCGCAATTATAAACAAATGATAGGAGCGACACTGGTATAATAAGTCTTGTTAAACACTTAAGTGGACATATTCATATATAGTGAACATACACGAAATTCTGTGTTATCGCTTTAAAATATTTTGATATATGTCAATACATCGTTCTAAAACCTGTTGCTTATTTCTGTAGACAAATTGGAAAAGCTTGCACTGAGCGCGATCGGTGGTGCCATATAACAAAAAACTTCACAAATCAGAATTTTCAAAACTTTCAACCGGTGTTCCTTTTTTTATGTTTGGGAGTTGTCCCACATGCGCTAGATTAGACCTCTGGTCATGTGTTAATAAACAGACACAAATGGACTATGTTTACTTACATACAGAACTATAACAACGTATAAAACGGGTGAATTGGTGATACTGTGTGACGTTTTGGTTTTGCTAGGAAATTGTTGTGTTCGGCTTAAAGTTATGAAAAAAGCATATAAAATGTCTTGGAAATTTATAAAGCTGTTGTTAGGGGAAAGGTTCTATTAAATGATATTTTACATGAACGGACTTATTATGCATGATGATATTATCAAACTAATGGTTTGAACTCTAAACTTTTGGAATGAGCCTTGATATTCACCCAACAACGGAAAAAGGAGAAAGCGTGATCGGGGGGGGGGGCGCATTTAAGGAAGCACCCACCCCCTCTCTAAATTTCGCGTGATACCCAAATAATACAAAACTAATCACCATTACTATGACTATTAAATACTTGCAAGGCCAAGAAGAGCAGAATTAAAAATGGCAATTATAAATTACAATTAATTATCATTGATTAGCATTTTTTTAATCTAACGTCATTTTGAGGAACAAGTTTTACATATTTTTGTTTTTTATTAATGTGCAAGATGAGGAATTTTTGTTTTTTATTAATGTCCAAGAGGAGGAATTCTTTCATTTTTTTCAGTTTTAAGTTCTTTCAATTTGTATATGTGACGCGGTTTTTTTACCAGTTGCAAAAAAAAATATATTTATTTTTACATTTTCAGATTTGTCATTCGGTAAAAAGTCAAAATAACATGTAAGCATAATATGACAAACCAACAAAGGCATTCGCATTTTTTACAATCAAGTTTAAGAATATATAGCTACAGTAAACCTTAAAGTAAAATCCTAATTGTTGAAATTTAGATGGTTTCAAACTAAATCTCAAACTCAAATGCAAAGTCAAACTAGAAATATCCATTTTCAGGAAATCAGACCTTGTGGGTGGTCCTTCATGTGGGGTAGTCCTCAATCAGTTTTTTTTTTCAATCTTTTGCCCATATGCGACAATCTAATTTTATTTTCATATTGAAAAATCCTTTTATTCGCAGTTCTGGCATGGTTGTGTTAACTTCTATAGGTAATAATAGTAGTGAACTTACGCCTCTGCAGTTAATGCAATATGAACAATATATTGTTCTATGGATTTGCCGTCCCATTTTCATGTAACAACTTTATTTTGCAAATGAAGACCAGAACCTTGGCTAGTTTGTGCTATGGCACATTTTCCTGAAAGAATTCTTAAAGGTATGGAACATGGATTATATTTTGTGTTGATCACTTTACCATTTCAAGAACCAAAGCAAATTCTTTTTATTTTCTAAGCAAGCAGGTAAAATTCTAGTCTTATAACTCCAACGATAAAGAAAACAAAGTATCCCGCTCGTACCTTACTTTAGCGTCCCGGATCTGTAGACCTATAAAAATAATGTGTGTATGGCCTAAATGGTTTATTTAGCTCTGGTAGGCTGTGTAATAGAAAGCATCGGCTGGCATAGAAAAACCTCCATTCTGCTCAAACTAAAAAGACTGAGAGACGGGGTGCTGTATTTCTAAACAAATCTTGGAGGACTATTGTTGGATTAAATCTATTTTCCTGGTTCGGGACTAAGTAAATATTTCTTTCTGACTTCTCATAAGATTATGTAGAAATGAATTTTAATGAATTTTTATGATCATCAACGTATCTAATAACAAGAAAATTACGAAATTCTCAGTGGTACAGACTGTAACCCTAAACCCGTATTAGCTTCTGTGATATGTTACTCGAATGTCAATGACTTCACATTGCAGCTGCTGAAACCTCAAAAAATGTTTCAACAAATGGAGGACGTTAACAATATTACAAGACTTAGATTACATCGCCGAGATGGCCAGAAATGATATCGAAGCGTGATAGTGCTCCCACACTGTTAGAAACAAATCAGAAACAAAGTCAGCGACGCTGACTTGATTGATTACAAGAGATAGGCCAGTTAACTTTGCTTCAAGCAATAATTAATATTTTCTTCGACTCTGTTATTCCGATACTCAATGATATCTGAAGCTGACCCAGTCTGCCTTGTGATCTGTATTATGACCACTGTGTAGTATCTTGTTATTCAAAACTTCCAAAGAACACTTTTCACATTCCGCCAGTTGTAAGTTCTCAAGATAACATTTGTCGGATATTAGTTCTTTTCCTCATAAAATGGAAGGTCTTCATATGCGCTAATTTATTTATTTATCTATTTATTACAACATCTTCCAGGGTAGCCTTTATCAGAATAAAATTCTGTTTACAGAATGGCCCTGTGATAAATAAATAAATCACAGTAAAACACAATATTCAATAAATCCATGAAACTAAAATGACATCTTACAATCACAGAATATTAAGCGAAAACGCGGTGACGTAAACACAGCTTAAAATTAGGTACATATATATGTGGTCGAGTTTCGCTATGAAAAACATGCAACAAAGTTGCTAAATACATAAATCAAGGTTAAAATACAAATAAACACTATAATGTACAATATAAATGAAAATATAAATTGGATGTTTTTATAAAAGTCTACATTAGATACGCATAAGTACGGTGATGAAAAATTAAATGACGCTCAAATATTAGAACTATTCAGCTTTACAAGCAGAAAATAAAAGTAATTATTCTACCTTGATATTATATGCAAGGAAATTTGAACGCGCTAGCCTTTTAAAGCTCTTTAAATTGTTGGCATTTTTAGTTTTGTCGGAAGGCTATTCCATAGAACACTGTCTATATAAAAAGATGAGCTTTAAAGGATTTCAGAAGATTGGAATTTAACATTGGAATTTACTGATAAACGAGTGTTATACTGATGAACATCACAGGTAAAAGTAAAATTCTTAATAAGATAAGAAGGGGCGAGTCCATTGATACATTTATATGTCAATATCGATAAAAGATACATGTATCGTTGCTCTATCTTCATCCATCCATTGTCATGGTTAATTGCCAAGCTGTTGCGCGAGTTATCATAAATGTTTGAGAAAATTCTGGCTGCTCCACCCTGATATCGCTGAATTGGAAAACTAAATGTACGAGCACAATTTCCCCTAAACATTAAGGCCATAGTCAATAATTGGTTGAATAAACGCGTGATAATATGTATTCAAGTATTAGGGAGAAATGTGCTTTAAAGGGTGTTTCCATGTGCGCGTATATGCGTATGTATATGGTTTAATATTAAATAACAATACTATATGTAAAATTATTTTTTGTTGGTGTGGTGTCTCCTCTACAGTCGACGGGGAAAACGCCCGGCTCTCGATCCCCGGCGTTGCTATGAGAGTGGTTTGTAGTTACCCGTCCTAGGCCGATGGTTTTCTCCGGGTTTCCCGGTATCCTCAAACCCCTTCAGACCGCCGCTGGAGACTGCCGCCATTAGTTGTTTGCACAATAAATGTTGGTGGCGGCCTACCGCGAAAAATTTCACAGTCCCTCGCTTGAAATTCCGGTGATCTATCTCTGCACCAAAGAACTTCACAATTGCAGTATGCGTTTCAGCCTAACAGTATATACTATAGCCATTGTATCCAGATACATGTACTTTATTATTATTCTGCCCTGACCGTACAATGTGTGTACAGCCTGTTTGATCCCAATAGTTATATACTTTTATTTTGTCAAAAAAATTATCCTTTAATAGAAAACCAATGCCGTAAATTTACTGCTACGGCTTTCTAAACTGGAGCGTGATGTCGGAAAGTGTGGGTGTAGTTTATTGATACAAGGCTAGCAGCGAATGAATCCCCACGAGTCACTATTTTCGTGATCATCGCGGAGGTCAATTGTCCTCGTGACGTCACACCCGTCGGTGAATTAGTTCTGACGATATTCCTACAAACCATTTGCCCTACAGGGCGCATAACTGCACCTTATACTGTATAAACAGTACACTGAAGTGTAGTTTATTATGAAACTCCCGACCTGTCTTGTATAGCGGATGACGAATATTCGGTCAAGAAAGGAACTTTTCGGTTATGAAAGACCTACTAAAATAAAATTGCTTCCTACTTATATATATATAAATATAAATATATATATATATATATATATATATATATATATATAATTTCACTTCCTTATAACATTTATAATCTGACATTTTTTGGACTATATGGTCGATCTCTTTATTATTTCCTTAATGTCTGAGATAGGCAGGCAAGAACCCCTGTTGTTAGGCCCGAGAGAGAGAGATAGAGAGAGAGAGAGAGAGAGAGAGAGAGAGAGCGGACGAGGGGGACGGACGGCGAACCGAGGCAGAGAGGGAAAAAAAACCAGTTAATACAAAGGAAAAAGAAAGCACGACAGCAATTCGACAGTAGAAATGAGATCACACAGAGACAGGGAGAGAAGGAAAAAAGAGAGCCCGAGAAAGGGAGGGTGAGAGCTTGAGACAGAGAGACAGAAACGGAGAGACAGAGGGAGGTAGAAACAGAGAAAGGCGGAAAGACAGTGACACACAAGAGAATATAAATTTAATAATATACATTCCCTTTACAGGTGACATCGTGCCTGCGGAGAAATACCTGAGCAAACAAAGAATACATTAAATTGCGATTAGTTTCATTTTGACAATGACCGTGAGGAACGCAACATTCCAGGTAATGGAATGAACATTGAACTGAACATGAATATTATGACAAGAGTGTGGCAGAATGCAAAATAACTCAACATGTCTGCGCTGCAACTGTCAATTGTGTCACAATATATTGTATTGAAAAATTCTAACATATCCCGTCCCTTTTTTCATCTTTCTATCCTATACCCTTTTTTTAATGTCAGTCACCGGTGTTATACTTGCAAATCCTATAGGAATGAATGATACTGGCAGTTTAAAAAATGTACATCAATATTTATTTCTTAATTTTTTTACTATCTAAGAGTTCCCCAGGCCGAACAAGCTGCATATTATTCGTAGTTTTAAGTGAGTGGTTTTATGATTTTGTATATATTTGTAATGGTTTGTATGTAATAAACAATGCCAATTATTTCCTCTAAGTAGCTTCGATGACTGCTGTAACTGTGGGTCCGGATTGTATAACCATATTGTACAACCTTCTGGGTCATAACACTGAGGAACGTCATAGAACACGATTGTGAGTTGTTTATAGTTTATAAATATTTCCTCCAATCACCTATAAAATTATTCATCAATAATACCGGGTATAGTCGATATATATCCACGTCCATATTTTAACAAAATAAATGCAAATAAACGGAAAGTAAAGTGTTGATAATTTGTTGATAATTTTTTTTTCGACGTAAATCACTGAGATAATACAATAATATACGCTGAATACAAAAAAGCAGAACCGCATTTTTTTCTTGTACTGTTTTATTTCCGACTGACGCAAGCAAGAGCTAAATATAAAGTTGAGTGGCATTCCGGGCATACTTGATTACCTTTCGAGCTAGCCCCTCTTTTTTTCGATCTTTTATTTGCCCCTGTTAACTGCAATACGCGGGGTACTCATATGTCATGTTGATAAATAATTTACTCTTTCGTTAAAAACGCAGATTCGGAAATGAATCAATGTGTTTATTCAATGTCTAGCCTCCCCCACGATTCACTCCAAAGTACTCACAAGAATTAAGAAGATTCATAAATCTTAAGCCGTCCCAGATACCGAAAACATAATTATTTAGAAAACGTACTAACAATAAAGCAAGTTTACCCTGTTTTGTCTTTTGATGCGCCCCGAAGACCTTGAACTTGAATCTATATGTGAGTAAACTTCTTGTCAAAGCACGTACTCGACAATAATTCAGCCCAAACTGTGCACACGCACGAAACCCCATAAATGGATTTAGCAATCAATAACTGGGACGATATTTGGAAAGCATCGTTATCCAGGTAACGCAGGAACAAGTCTTATTAAACAATCAGTGTTTCCTGTTGAGTTCCATCCGACCTTGACATTGAGGAACTACTAGAATTAGATTTTCGATTCACGGCACTCTCTCTATACCCGAAATAAAAGATTGGATGATCGATCATTTCAGAAATTATATGATGAATTTTTATGATTTATTTTTCGCAAATATAAACAAATGAGAGGGGCAACACTGGTAAAATAAGTCTTGTTAAACTGATATATTAAGGGGACACATTCACATATATTGAATATACACTTAATTTAGTGTTATCGCCTTAAAATATTAAGATAAATGTCTAACAACGTTCTAAAACCTGTTGCGTATTTCTGTAGATAAGTTGAAGAAACCTTGTACCGAGCGCCATCGGTGGTGCAAAATATAAACAAAACCTTCACAAATCAGGACTTTCAAAACTTTCAACCGGTCTTCTTATAATGTATGGGAGTTGTCCTACATGCGCTAGATTGGACCTCAGGTCATTTGGTAATAAACAGACACCAATGGACTGTTTCCTTACAAATAGAACATAACAAAACCGGTGAATTGGAGATACTGTGTGACGTTTTGGTTTAGCTAGGAAACTGTTGTGTTCGGCTCAAAGGAACTGATGGCGTGAGATAATGCATGTACTATTTCAAATGTTTATGCTTTATATTAATATTCAAGAAGAGGAATTCTTTCAATTTCTCCGATTTTAAGTCTTTTCAATTTGTATATGTGACGCGGTATACAGGGGTTTTACCAGTAGCAAAACAATAAACTTTATTTTTACATTTTCAAATTTGACATTCTGTAAAATGTCAAAATAACAAAACCAACAAAGGCATTTGCATTTTTAACATTCAAGCTATGGAATATTTAAGTAAAGTTAATCTTAAAGTAAAATCTGAATTGTTGGTTTTCAACTCAATCTCAAATTCAAATTCAAGGTCAATAATACTAATATGCATTTTCAGGAATACAGACCCTTGTGGGCGGTCCTTCATGTGGTATTGTCTTCAATCAGTTTTTTTTTTATTCAATTGTTAGCCCATATTAGACAATCTTAACATTTTTTCGTATTCGAAAATCCTCATACTCATAGTTCTTGTATGGTTATGTTTATTTCTACAGGTTTTAATAGCAGCGAATTAACGTCTTTGCAGTTATGGTAATATAAACAATATATTGTCCTACGGATTTGAGTCATTTGATACCCCATTTTTAGGGAACCTGTGAGCTTATGCAATGGTGCGGCGTCGTCCGTCGTGCGTCGGCGTCGTGCGTCGTCGTACGTTAACCGAAGCTATCTCAAAATCGGCAGGAGCTGGCATCACCAATTTTTTTTGCAAATAATCAGTCATCTGAAAAACTCTATCGGATTTTGTTTATTTTGTTTTCTAACTGCATTTTCTTAGATTTTATAGGGAAAAAGCTTTAAAAATCTTCTCCTCCGAAATTGTCCAGCCAAATTGTCCGATATTTCACAGAAATGATCCCTGGAACAATCTCTCTCAAGTTTGTACAAATGATTCCAATTCGGAGATTTTCGGCCGAGTTACAAGCACACTATAATTAAAATTTCGGAAAAGGCTAGAACTATAATCACCAAATTTTATACCAATGTGTGTCACATATGCCATATCTGAAATTGAGATATTGGTGGCGCCATCTACATTGATCTGTTTTTTACAAGCGAAAATGTAATTTTAATTTCTTCTAGCTTATACACTGATTTATGATGAAACTGTCAAGCTGATTGGTTTAAAGTTTACAAGAATTATTCTATGGTAGGGTTCTGCCAGTTTTATAAGAATAGATTGGGTAAATACAGCTTTAAAAGAACATTGTCGCCAATTGAAAAAAAGCTCTCTGTGTTTGAAAACAGATTTGACAACATGCTGAGTTTCAGCAGTCAAGTAAAGAGGTCACTCAGTACAACCAGGTGGGGTCCAGACATCACCATGGCAACTGACCTGGCTCTGGCGGGTGTCTAGACAATGTGTCTAGACGTCTAGACACAGCGTCTACACGTCTAGACATTGTGACGCAGAATTCCCAGATTATTGGAACTATATCTTTCAGCTGTTTGAAAAAACTTGGTTTTCATTTTTAGCGAATCTGTGTGCTTATGCAATGGTGTGGCGTCGTCTGTCTTCCGTCGTCCGTCGTGCGTCATAGCTATCTCAAAAAGAGCAGGAGCGAGCATCACCATTTTTTTTTGCAAAAGATATGTCATTTAAAAAATTATCGGATTTTTATCGAAGCTGTGAGCTTATGCAATGTTGCTGCATCGTCCATCGTGCATCAGTGCGTCGTCTCTAGTTACCTACTTATCTCAAAAATGGCAGGAGCTAGCATCACCAATTGTTTTGCAAATAATCAGTCATCAGTCATCATTTGTTTATTTTTTTCGAACTGCATTTTCATAGATTTTTGCAAAGCGTCCGTCTGTTCATCTGCCTTGGGATAAAACACTCATATCTCTGCATTGGTTGGACTTATCGACCTGAAATGTTGCATGTGTATACATCTTGGACAGCTTTCTTGATTTTATGACAGGTGGCGCCACCTACATCACGTCTAAGCTGCAGACATCCAAGCTCATATCTCGGCAACCGTTTGACCAGTTGAGCCAAAATTTTGCATGTGTATAGATCTCCCATAGCTCTTTATTTTACGCAAAACTGGTGGCGCCACCTGCAATCTTTTTGCACAGTGTCCGTCTGTTTTTTTGCCGTGGGATAAAATCACTCATTTCTCGGCAGTGATTTGACATATCTGTCTAAAATTTTGCAGGTTTATACATCTTGGAGAGCTTTCTTGATTTTATGTCAGGTGGCGCCAACTACAGTCAAATTTACGCTGCAGATATCCAAGCACATATCTCTGGAATCATTTGACCGATAGGGCAAAAATTTCGCATGTTTATAGATCTCACATAGCTCAGTATCATACGCAAAACTGGTGGCGCCACCTGCAATCTTTTTGCACAGTGTCCGTCTGTTTGTTTTGCCGTGGGATAAAATCACTCATATCTCGGCAGTGGTTTGACTTATCCACCTGAAATTTAGTAGATTTATACATCCTTGACAGCTTTCTCGATTTTATGGCAGGTGGCGCGACTTACATTCAAATTTACGCTGCAGACATCCAAGCTCATATCTCGAGAACCATTTGACGGATTGGGCAAATATTTTGCATGTTTATAGATCTCTCATAGCTCTTAATCATACGTAAAACTGGTTGTGCCACCTGCAATCTTTTTGCACAGTGTCCGTCTGTTTGTTTGCCGTGAGATAAAATCACTCATATCTCAGCAGTGGTTTGACATATCTGCCTAAAAGTTTGCAGGTTTATACATCTTGGATAGCTTTCTCGATTTTGTGGCAGGTGGCGCCACTATAGTTATGTATACGCTGCAAACATTCAGGCTTATATGTCAGGACGGGTTTGACATATCCCCCTGAAAATATGCATGTGTATGGATCTTACATAGCTCTTAATCATACGTAAAACTGGTTGTGCCACCTGCAATCTTTTTGCACAGTGTCCGTCTGCTTGTTTGCCGTGAGATAAAATCACTCATATCTCAGCAGTGGTTTGACATATCTGCCTAAAAGTTTGCAGGTTTATACATCTTGGATAGCTTTCTCGATTTTGTGGCAGGTGGCGCCACTATAGTTATGTATACGCTGCAAACATTCAGGCTTATATGTCAGGACGGGTTTGACATATCCCCCTGAAAATATGCATGTGTATGGATCTCACATAGCTCTTAATCATACCAAAAATTGGTGGCGCCACCTGCCACCATTTTTGCACAGTGTCCGTATGTTTGTCTGCCGTGGGATAAAATCACTTATATATCAGTAGTGGTTTGACTTATCTGCTTAAATTTTGCATGTTTATACATCTTGGATAGCTTTCTCGATTTTGTGGCAGGTGGTACCACCTACATTTATGTATACGCTGCAGACATTCAGGCTTATATTTCAGGACCGGTTTGACATATCCCCTGAAATTTTGCATGTGTATAGATCACATATAGCTCTTAATCATACACAAAATTGGTAGCGACACCTGCCACCATTTTGCATAGCGTCAGTCTGTTTGTCTGCCGTGGGCTAAAATCAATCATATCTTAGCAGTGGTTGGACTTGATTGCCTAAAAATTTTGCATGTTTATACATCTTGGACATCTTTCTGGATTTTGTGGTAGGTGGCGCGATCTATATACACATTTCGGCTGCAGATATCTAGGCTATTATGCAACACAGCTCACTCTATTTCCCCTTGCCACTCAATCCATGCCTCACTTCACCCGTCCCACTCTGATTTTGGCGGATACAAGTAGTCGCTTGTTGACCACCCGTATTCTAGTTTTTGTGTTGTGTGCACAAATGCTAGAATTTCACCAGTGTTTTTTGTTTAATTGTTTCTTGTTCTGAGTGTTTAGTAATTGCGTTGTTCATATGCATGTTATATACACATGTTCTTGAAAAGTAATGGTCCAGCATGGGAGCATTATACCTGGTGTAATCTCGTTGCACAGGTTCGCATGAGGCCTGTAGGGCTTGTTTATGGATCAACTTTATTTTGCAAATGAAGACCAGGTCCTTGGTAGTTTTGCTAGTTTGTGTTATGATACATTTTCCCTGAAAGAATTCTTAATGGTATGGAACATGGACTGAATTTTGTGTTGATCACTTATAGCATTTCAAGAAATGAGGCATTTTTTTATTCCATAGCAAGCTCGTAAAATGCCATTTTTCTTATACCTCCGCCAGTAAAGAAAACTAATCCGCTCATATCATATTTTTTTGTTTCCCGGATTTGTAGACCTATGAAAATTGTGTGTATGGCCTAAATTGTTTACCTTGCTCTTGTTAGCTGTAAAATATGAAGCGTCGACTGGCATAGCAAAAAGCTCCATTCTGCGCAATCTAAAAAGACAATAGACGCGTTAGAGTTTGTTTTAACCAAAAGACTTCGTGGGCAAATCTTGGTTCAAGACTAGGTTAGTGGTTTGAGACTAGGTTAGTGGTTTGAGACTAGGTTACTGGTTTGAGACTAGGTTACTGGTTTGAGACTATAGTAGGTTACTGGTTTGAGACTAGGTTACTGGTTTGACTAAGCCAATGTGGGTTATTTTTTATTTTTCCTAGGATCATGTAGAAATAAATTTTAAACAAAAAAAATCTATTTTGGCTTTAATTCCTTTGAAACAATGAAAGTTGGGATGTTTTCAAAAAGAGACATACGTTACTTAAGGTTAAACAGGATGCTAAAAAGGCAATAAAACCAAATAACTTGACACTTATGTAGTACATATGTAATACCCATGTAATACAATTAGCCATCCCGCTGGAACTGTTTATAAAACTATATACTGCGAGAGAGGGCAGCTCATCATATGAATACATATATGTAATACCAAAAAGTCTCTTATACCGTATTGATTATTACTTAACTCGTGACACGCGCAGGTTGAGAAACATCCAGATTAATGTGTCTGACCCTGATCCATGCCAGGCCACAATTCAGCACAAAATACTTGTAAGATATAAGAAGCAGCATGCCTGTTACGAGGCAGACTTAAGAATGGACTAATCAAAATCCTAATCGAAACTACACCGATTTTGAAGAACTTATTTATCTAAATGTCATCTTTACCAGTAAATGTCTCCTGTTGAGTGCCCTCTCACCTTGACCTTGGAGCTACACCAACGTGAGAGACAGCTTCGTTCAAAGCCCCGTCCCTTCCCGACACGAGGGATTCTTTTGAGCCAATTATTTATTAACCGAATTTACTTGGCTGTCACGGGTGTCGTTTAGATAGTGGTTCTGAGATGTGTTTGGTTAAATATATATGTAGGTTGGGTTAGTACTATTAATTTCCTACAGTGCATTATTGGTTCCCGTAGTTTATACATTTGAACATTTAGCCCTTTTCATCATTTCACGGTTCCTCTTCTCTTTCTTTGGTTACATTGAAGTACACAGATGTAACAGTCTTATCAATACTATTTTACATGAATTGATTATTGCTTCTTTATCGAAATTCACTCTGAGCGGAAAGTGGTCCTATGGGCTAGAAAATCATAAATCTTATCGATTGACGATGAAATTACTCATGTAAAATAAATTAAATCAGAACATTTTCGGTTGAATTAAATGGGGCTCTGTTGAAAAGGATTTACCATATATGAATATGATATATGAATTTAGAATCCTGAATGAGAAGTACAACTAATGTTTGAAATGTGTACATAGATGACGTATCACATTGATAATGAAATGAATGTATACATGTTTGGGTGATCAGGGACAATATACTTCAGTCTGAGGAAGAAAAATCTTTTACATCCTTTTATGTCTAAGATGACGTGAAAGTTCGTCATTTTGTGCCACTCTTCGTCATTCTGCGTCACCACTCCGTCACTTCTGTCTCAATGTGTATCAGTGTTCTTTATCTCCGAGTAACCTGTGTCATTATTCGTAAATACCTCGGAAATACCTCGTACCTTTGCGTCAGTGTTTGCCTATATCTTCGTGAATGCTCTACTCTTTTCCGTCAATGTTCTTCATATATTGTTCTAGCTCTTCGCCTTTCCGTCAATTTTCTTCAAATCTGTGTTATAGCTCTTCGCCTTTCCGTCAATGTTCTTCATTTCTTTGTTCTAGCTCTTCGCCTTTCCGTCAATGTTCTTCATATCTTTGTTCTAGCTCTTCGCCTTTCCGTCAATGTTCTTTATATCTTTGTTCTAGCTCTTCTCCTTTCCGTCAATGTTCTTCATATCTTTGTTCTAGCTCTTCGCCTTTCCGTCAATGTTCTTCATTTCTTTGTTCTAGCTCTTCGCCTTTCCGTCAATGTTCTTCATTTCTTCGTCCTAGCTCTTCGCCTTTCCGTCAATGTTCTTCATTTCTTCGTCCAAGCTCTTCGCCTTTCCGTCAATGTTCTTCAAATCTGTGTTCTAGCTCTTCGCTTTTCCGTCAATGTTCTTCATTTCTTTGTTCTAGCTCTTCGCCTTTCCGTCAATGTTCTTCATATCTTTGTTCTAGCTCTTCGCCTCTCCGTCAATGTTCTTCATATCTTTGTTCTAGCCCTTCTCCTTTCTGTCAATGTTCTTCATATCTTTGTTCTAGCTCTTTGCCTTTTCATCAATTTTCTTCATATTTCGTCCTAGCTCTTCGCCTTTCCGTCAATGTTCTTCATTTCTTCGTCCAAGCTCTTTGCCTTTCCGTCAATTAATTTCATATCTTCGTCCTAGCTCTTTGCCTTTTCATCAATTTTCTTCATATTTCATCCTAGCTCTTCACCTTTCCGGCAATGATCGTCATATCTTCGTCCTTGCTCGTCGCTTTTTCGTCAATAATCGTCATATCTTCGTCCTAGCTCTTCACCTTTTTGGCAATGATCGTCATATCTTCGTCCTACCTCTTCACCTTTCCGGCAATGATCGTCATATCTTCGTCCTTGCTCTTCACTTTCCAGCAATGATCGTCATATCATCGTCCTTGCTCATTTCCTTTCCGACAATGATCGTCATATCTTCGTCCTTGCTCTTCACTTTCCGGCAATTCATTTCATTATCAATGTGATACGTCATCTATGTACACATTTCAAACATTAGTTGTACTTCTCATTCAGGATTCTAAATTCATATATCATATATTCATATATGGTAAATCCTTTTCAACAGAGCACCATTAAATTCAACCGAAAATGTTCTGATTTAACTTATTTTACATGAGTAATTTCATCGTCAATCGATAAGATTTATGATTTTCTAGCCCATAGGACCACTTTCCGCTCAGAGTGAATTTCGATAAAGAAGCAATAATCAATTCATGTAAAATAGTATTGATAAGACTGTTACATCTGTGTACTTCAATGTAACCGAAGAAAGAGAAGAGGAACCGTGAAATGATTAAATGGCTAAATGTTCAAATGTATAAACTACGGGAACCAATAATGCACTGTAGGAAATTAATAGTACTAACCCAACCTACATATATATTTAACCAAACACATCTCAGAACCACTATCTAAACGACACCCGTGACAGCCAAGTAAATTCGGTTAATAAATAATTGGCTCAAAAAAATCCCTCGTGTCGGGAAGGGACGGGGCTTTGAACGAAGCTGTCTCTCACGTTGGTGTAGCTCCAAGGTCAAGGTGAGAGGGCACTCAACAGGAGACATTTACTGGTAAAGATGACATTTAGATAAATAAGTTCTTCCAAATCGGTGTAGCCTTCGATTAGGATTTTGATTAGTCCATTCTTAAGTCTGCCTCGTAAAAGGCATGCTGCTTCTTATTTCTTACAAGTATTCTGTGCTGAATTGTGGCTTGGCATGGATCAGGGTCAGACACATTAATCTGGATATTTCTCAACCTGCGCGTGTCACGAGTTAAGTATTAATCAATACGATATAAGAGACTTTTTGGTATTACATATATGTATTCATATGATGAGCTGCCCTCTCTCGCAGTATATAGTTTTATAAACAGTTCCAGCGGGATGTCTAATTGTATTACATGGGTATTACATATGTACTACATAAGTGTCAAGTTATTTGGTTTTTATTGCCTTTTTAGCATCCTGTTTAACCTTAAGTAACGTATGTCTCTTTTTGAAAACATCCCGACTTTCATTGTTTCAAAGGAATTAAAGCCAAAATAGATTTTTTTTTGTTTAAAATTTATTTCTACATGATCGTAGGAAAAATAAAAAATAACCCACATTGGCTAAGTCAAACCAATAACCTAGTCTCAAACCAGTAACCTACTATAGTCTCAAACCAGTTACCTAGTCTCAAACCAGTAACCTAGTCTCAAACCAGTAACCTTGTTTCAAACAAGTAACCTAGTCTTGAACCAAGATTTGCCCACCAAGTCTTTTGGTTAAAAAAAACTCTAACGCGTCTATTGTCTTTTTAGTTTGCGCAGAATGGAGCTTTTTGCTATGCCAGTCGACGCTTCATATTTTACAGCTTACAAGAGCAAGGTAAACAATTTAGGCCATACACACAATTATCATAGGTCTACAAATCCGGGAAACAAAAAATATGATATGAGCGGATTGGTTTTCTTTACTGGCGGAGGTATAAGAAAAATGGCATTTTACGAGCTTGCTATGGAATAAAAAAATGCCTCATTTCTTGAAATGCTATTAGTGATCAACACAAAATTCAGTCCATGTTCCATACCATTAAGAATTCTTTCAGGGAAAATGTATCATAACACAAACTAGCAAAACTACCAAGGACCTGGTTTTCATTTGCAAAATAAAGTTGATCCATAAACAAGGCCTACAGGCCTCATGCGAACCTGTGCAATGAGATTCCACCAGGTATAATGCTTCAATGCTGGACCATTACTTTTCAAGAACATGTGTATATAACATGCAATTACTAAACACTCAGAACAAGAAACAATTAAACAAACATCACTGCTGAAATTCTAGCATTGGTGCACACAACACAAAAACTAGAATACGGGTAGTCAACAAGCGACTACTTGTATCCGCTTGTCACCTTTCCGGCAATGATCGTCATATCTTCGTCCTAGCTCTTCACCTTTCAGTCAATGATCATCATATATTCGTCCTCCCTCTTCGCTTTTCTTCCATGTTTGTCGAAATTTGTGCGTTGTCTCTCCGTCGATTGTCATCACTCCTTCGAAATTATAGCCGTTTGTTAAAAGATGCTCCTCTTCTCTATATAAATGCATGTCACCCCCTCATAAAACTTCATCTCCTGTTTTCATTAAATCTTCGTCAGTCATCGTGTTGCCTATTTCTTTTGATTCGTCACCTGTCCCTCAGTGTTCGTTTCCTCCTCGTCTATATTCATCGACTCTTAGTCAGAATTAGTTACCTCTTTGTCATCTCTCTGTCAATGTTCGTCTCTTCTTTAACTTTTTCCGTAACCGCCTTTTCATAGTCCTGGGGCCAATTTCTAGAAAGACCCTAAATTTCGAGTTTGCTGCACCACCTGTCATTTTAGGTTTGATACCATCTGTTGTTAAAGTGATTCATGGAGATCATACTTCAAAACATTATAATCTAGTTAATTGTCCTGCCAAAGTTAAACCGTTAATCATTTTAATTTCGAAATGGTTCCTGAAAACTTATAAAATATGTTTATATTTAATGTATACGTTAGCATTTTGTGTTAATTTTTTATTGTGTTCGGCAGGACAGCAAAACTTTAGTGTGATTATTTCCTTGAAAAAAAAAGTATAAATTTTATGTTTTTCTTCCGTTAGACTTAGTTTATCAAATTTAAAATCTCAAATTTCGAACTTATAAATAAAAGTGTAGGTAAGCATTTAGAATAGAACTGGATTTTTGACAAGTTGCAAGCTATAGGTTTTGTATGAAAAAAACGGCCAAACCCAGCGAAGAGCAACGTTTACCTTTCCGCCGAGCTTTAACCATTAACTTCTTATATTTAAATTATGAAAAGAGTTCTTGATTTTATATTTATTCGTGTTAAAGTCTTAAGCAATGGTAGCTAGGTGACCTGGTTACTAAAGAACCTGTAAACTGACTTTTATTAACAGTTGGAAACAAAGGTTCCGCCCACTTCAGAGTTGGACACTTACAGACAGGACAGTTGGTATTAAAATAACTTTTAATTCAAGATGAAAGGTTAAGTTTAATTGAAGAGGTGAATAATTTTATACATGTTATACATGTTATACAACTGTTCTTTCTTCTGTTAATTTACATTACAAACTGTTATCTGTTCCCAGAAGCCTCTCCGATAAAATCATTTATAAAATTAAAAAAGGAAGGCAACAAATGAATGATTTTCTTCGTATAAACTGGTTTAATTTCTTTTAACTCCGATGACTTTGAATCGGACTAATCTCTTTCCGGCCGTTTGAAAGTGCAAATAGAGGGATTTCTTTACAAATATTTTTGAACAAACTTACATGCTGTACAAGGAAACAGATACGTGTATTTGAGTCACGAGAAACATGCAAGGGGATGATAAATAATCTTTGTTCGGCTAAAAAGGGGAAAAATATAAAAGATGTATTAACAAACCACATAAACCAGAAAAATAGAGTTATCCGTCATGTACAACCCTGAGGTCTAGTTTTCTAGCGTTCAATCCTTTATTATTGAAAATTAATACAAAATATTTCCCAACACTGACAGAATGAAAAGGGATGCAATTTATTGTAGTTCTTTCCCATTGTCTCCAATTATTAAAGACATACAAGGGTTTCTACAAAACTATGTTTTGAAGACTTAAGAAGAGGTATTCTCTCTCAAATATTCAGCTCTACTATGGTCTTTAATATTTACTAGCTGATAAACCGGGTATAAGGGGCTTTTTACCTGGGTTGGGGAGATATATTAACTGAGATGTGGAATGTTGGCTCATTTTTTTTTATTCTAAAAGTTAAAAGAAAATATAGGTTTCCAGTGGAATAATATTTCAATACGATATGTAGAAAGATTGTTTACATTTATTTATTACATTTATTTATTTTGTGTCGCAGTGCTCGTGACAAGAAATTTATTCCCCAGTATGTTTACCTTGAAGACCTCGTCAGTGATGATGTTTTCATTGCGAACCGGATTAAGACGCGGAGCCATTCACGTTTTCGATGATATCTGACTGGTTTCTATCGTTTGGAGTATAAAGAATAGGTTTGTTGTGAGGAACACATAAAAGATTTATCAAATGTACGTTGCAAGGAAACTGTTCCTGAGGAAAGAAAGCGGATCCAATGGGACTCCATGCAGAGAGTCCATATCCCATTTTGAGGAGCCGCAACTATTTTTTATCGTATCAGACCGATTTTGAGAACCCCTCCCCCCCCCCCGTTCCTGAATTTGGGACCTTGAATTTGGCTTTGTCATTAATTCTCCTTGGTTGAACCCTCCATTTCATTAAGCGAGAAACGTATGTTTTTCACTTTTACTGACCACGTACGCGGGTGAGAGCCTGGGTCAAATGTAAGGCTAGACATGCTTAAATCGCTCACTGCAAGCAAGCGTTATTCATACAAAAAATACTCCTTAGTGTTTGAGGTTGAGTGACCACGATGCACGCATTCCGGTCATTGCCGAAGACATTTAAAAGCATTTTATATTTTAAACTTTTAATGTACAAAATTGAAGGGTAAAAATTTAAAATAGCCTTTTGAAATTAACTTAAATGGATTCAGGACATTAAAATTAGGTAACTTAAGTGGTAGCTCTGATTAAATTTAGCATTAAATACTTCTACACATAAAATATCTTCGGGTGCACCCTGGTAAGTTTATTAAATTTCAAGCCTTTTAGACACTTTTCCAGGGGGGGGGGGTAATGTTTTGAAATATGATCTCCATAAATCACTTTAACAGGAAATGGTATTAAACCTAATAATGACGGGGGCCGCAGTAAAACTTAAAATTTCAAGATTGGCCCCAGGAATATCAGGGTTCGTTACCTCGATATTTATCATTATTCCTCCTCCTCATCAATGTACGTCACTTCTTTTCATCTTCCGTTACCTCCTCATCAGTGTCCGTTACTTCCTCGGCAAGGTTCTCCATCGCCGTGCATGACCATGTAGATTTATATGCATACCATCTAGATTTATATGCATCACCATCTAGATTTATATGTATCACCGTGCAGATTTATATGCATCACCGTGTAGATTTATCTGCATCACCATCTAGATTTATATGCATCACCATGTAGATTTATGTGCATCACCATGTAGATTTATATGCATCACTGTGTAGATTTATATGCATCACTGTGTAGATTTACATGCATCACCGTGTAGATTTATATGCATCACCATCTAGATTTATATGCATCACCGTGTAGATTTATATGCATCACCGTGTAGATTTATATGCATCAAAGTGTAGATTTACATGCATCACCGTGTAGATTTACATGCATCACCGTGTAGATTTATAGGCATCACCGTGTAGATTTATATGCATCACCATGTCCGTTACTTCCTCGGCAAGGTTCTCCATCGCCGTGCATGACCATGTAGATTTATATGCATACCATCTAGATTTATATGCATCACCATCTAGATTTATATGTATCACCGTGTAGATTTATATGCATCACCGTGTAGATTTATATGCATACCATCTAGATTTATATGCATCACCATCTAGATTTATATGCATCACCATGTAGATTTATATGCATCACCGTGTAGATTTATATGCATCACTGTGTAGATTTACATGCATCACCGTGTAGATTTATATGCATCACCATCTAGATTTATATGCATCACCGTGTAGATTTATATGCATCACCGTGTATATTTATATGCATCACCGTGTAGATTTACATGCATCACCGTGTAGATTTACATGCATCACCGTGTAGATTTATATGTATCACCGTGTAGATTTATATGCATCACCATCTAGATTTATATGCATCACCATGTAGATTTATATGCATCACCGTGTAGATTTATATGCATCACCATGTAGATTTATATGCATCACCCTGTAGATTTATATGCATCACCCTGTAGATTTATATGCATCACCATGTAGATTTATATGCATCACTATATAGATTTATATGCATCACCATGTAGATTTATATGCATCACCATGTAGATTTATATGCATCACCATGTAGATTTATATGCATCACTATATAGATTTATATGCATCACCATGTAGATTTATATGCATCACCGTGTAGATTTATATGCATCACTATATAGATTTATATGCATCACCATGTAGATTTATATGCATCACCGTGTAGATTTATATGCATCACCGTGTAGATTTACATGCATCACCGTGTAGATTTACATGCATCACCGTGTAGATTTATATGTATCACCGTGTAGATTTATATGCATCACCATCTAGATTTATATGCATCACCATGTAGATTTATATGCATCACCGTGTAGATTTATATGCATCACCATGTAGATTTATATGCATCACCCTGTAGATTTATATGCATCACCATGTAGATTTATATGCATCACCATGTAGATTTATATGCATCACCATGTAGATTTATATGCATCACCATGTAGATTTATATGCATCACTATATAGATTTATATGCATCACCATGTAGATTTATATGCATCACCATCTAGATTTATATGCATCACTATATAGATTTATATGCATCACCGTGTAGATTTATATGCATCATCATCTAGATTTATATGCATCACCATGTAGATTTATATGCATCACTAAATAGATTTATATGCATCACCATGTAGATTTATATGCATCACTATATAGATTTATATGCATCACCGTGTAGATTTATATGCATCACCGTGTAGATTTATATGCATCACCGTGTAGATTTATATGCATCACCATGTAGATTTATATGCATCACCATGTAGATTTATATGCATCACTATATGGATTTATATGCATCACCATGTAGATTTATATGCATCACCATGTAGATTTATATGCATCACTATAGAGATTTATATGCATCACCATGTAGATTTATATGCATCACCGTGTAGATTTATATGCATCACTGTGTAGATTTACATGCATCACCGTGTAGATTTATATGCATCACTATATAGATTTATATGCATCACCATGTAGATTTATATGCCTCACCGTGTAGATTTAAATGCATCACCATCTAGATTTATATGCATCACTATATAGATTTATATGCATCACCGTGTAGATTTATATGCATCATCATCTAGATTTATATGCATCATCATGTAGATTTATATGCATCACTATATAGATTTATATGCATCACCGTGTAGATTTATATGCATCATCATCTAGATTTATATGCATCACCATGTAGATTTATATGCATCACTATATAGATTTATATGCATCACCGTGTAGATTTATATGCATCATCATGTAGATTTATATGCATCACCATGTAGATTTATATGCATCACTATATAGATTTATATGCATCACCATGTAGATTTATATGCATCACCATGTAGATTTATATGCATCACTATATAGATTTATATGCATCACCATGTTGATTTATATGCATCACCATGTAGATTTATATGCATCACCATGTAGATTTATATGCATCACCATGTAGATTTATATGCATCACCATGTAGATTTATATGCATCACCATGTAGATTTATATGCATCACTATATAGATTTATATGCAACACCGTGTAGATTTATATGCATCAACATGTAGATTTATATGCATCACCATCTAGATTTATATGCATCACTATATAGATTTATATGCATCACCGTGTAGATTTATATGCATCATCATCTAGATTTATATGCATCACCATGTAGATTTATATGCATCACTAAATAGATTTATATGCATCACCGTGTAGATTTATATGCATCATCATGTAGATTTATATGCATCACCATGTAGATTTATATGCATCACTATATAGATTTATATGCATCACCATGTAGATTTATATGCATCACCATGTAGATTTATATGCATCACTATATAGATTTATATGCATCACCATGTTGATTTATATGCATCACCATGTAGATTTATATGCATCACCATGTAGATTTATATGCATCACCATGTAGATTTATATGCATCACCGTGTAGATTTATATGCATCACCATGTAGATTTATATGCATCACCCTGTAGATTTATATGCATCACCCTGTAGATTTATATGCATCACCCTGTAGATTTATATGCATCACTATATAGATTTATATGCATCACCATGTAGATTTATATGCATCACCATGTAGATTTATATGCATCACCATGTAGATTTATATGCATCACTATATAGATTTATATGCATCACCATGTAGATTTATATGCATCACCGTGTAGATTTATATGCATCACTATATAGATTTATATGCATCACCATGTAGATTTATATGCATCACCGTGTAGATTTATATGCATCACCGTGTAGATTTACATGCATCACCGTGTAGATTTACATGCATCACCGTGTAGATTTATATGTATCACCGTGTAGATTTATATGCATCACCATCTAGATTTATATGCATCACCATGTAGATTTATATGCATCACCGTGTAGATTTATATGCATCACCATGTAGATTTATATGCATCACCCTGTAGATTTATATGCATCACCCTGTAGATTTATATGCATCACCATGTAGATTTATATGCATCACCATGTAGATTTATATGCATCACCATGTAGATTTATATGCATCACCATGTAGATTTATATGCATCACTATATAGATTTATATGCATCACCATGTAGATTTATATGCATCACCATCTAGATTTATATGCATCACTATATAGATTTATATGCATCACCGTGTAGATTTATATGCATCATCATCTAGATTTATATGCATCACCATGTAGATATATATGCATCACTAAATAGATTTATATGCATCACCATGTAGATTTATATGCATCACTATATAGATTTATATGCATCACCGTGTAGATTTATATGCATCACCGTGTAGATTTATATGCATCACCGTGTAGATTTATATGCATCACCATGTAGATTTATATGCATCACCATGTAGATTTATATGCATCACTATATGGATTTATATGCATCACCATGTAGATTTATATGCATCACCATGTAGATTTATATGCATCACTATAGAGATTTATATGCATCACCATGTAGATTTATATGCATCACCGTGTAGATTTATATGCATCACTGTGTAGATTTACATGCATCACCGTGTAGATTTATATGCATCACTATATAGATTTATATGCATCACCATGTAGATTTATATGCCTCACCGTGTAGATTTAAATGCATCACCATCTAGATTTATATGCATCACTATATAGATTTATATGCATCACCGTGTAGATTTATATGCATCATCATCTAGATTTATATGCATCATCATGTAGATTTATATGCATCACTATATAGATTTATATGCATCACCGTGTAGATTTATATGCATCATCATCTAGATTTATATGCATCACCATGTAGATTTATATGCATCACTATATAGATTTATATGCATCACCGTGTAGATTTATATGCATCACTATATAGATTTATATGCATCACCATGTTGATTTATATGCATCACCATGTAGATTTATATGCATCACCATGTAGATTTATATGCATCACCATGTAGATTTATATGCATCACCATGTAGATTTATATGCATCACCATGTAGATTTATATGCATCACTATATAGATTTATATGCAACACCGTGTAGATTTATATGCATCATCATGTAGATTTATATGCATCACCATCTAGATTTATATGCATCACTATATAGATTTATATGCATCACCGTGTAGATTTATATGCATCATCATCTAGATTTATATGCATCACCATGTAGATTTATATGCATCACTAAATAGATTTATATGCATCACCGTGTAGATTTATATGCATCATCATGTAGATTTATATGCATCACCATGTAGATTTATATGCATCACTATATAGATTTATATGCATCACCATGTAGATTTATATGCATCACCATGTAGATTTATATGCATCACTATATAGATTTATATGCATCACCATGTTGATTTATATGCATCACCATGTAGATTTATATGCATCACCATGTAGATTTATATGCATCACCATGTAGATTTATATGCATCACCATGTAGATTTATATGCATCACCATGTAGATTTATATGCATCACTATATAGATTTATATGCAACACCGTGTAGATTTATATGCATCATCATGTAGATTTATATGCATCACCATCTAGATTTATATGCATCACTATATAGATTTATATGCATCACCGTGTAGATTTATATGCATGATCATCTAGATTTATATGCATCACCATGTAGATTTATATGCATCACTATATAGATTTATATGCATCACCGTGTAGATTATATGCATCACCGTGTAGATTTATATGCCTCACCATGTAGATTTATATGCATCACTATATAGATTTATATGCATCACCATGTAGATTTATATGTATCACCGTGTAGATTTATATGCATCACCATGTAGATTTATATGCATCACCATTTAGATTTATATGCATCATCATGTAGATTTATATGCATCACTATATAGATTTATATGCATCACCGTGTAGATTTATATGCATCATCATGTAGATTTATATGCATCACCATGTAGATTTATATGCATCACCGTGTAGATTTATATGCATCACCGTGTAGATTTATATGCATCACCATGTAGATTTATATGCATCACTATATAGATTTATATGCATCACCGTGTAGATTTAAATGCATCACCGTGTAGATTTATATGCATCACCGTGTAGATTTATATGCATCACGGTGTAGATTTATTTGCATCACGGTGTAGATTTATATATGCATCACCGTGTAGATTTATATGCATCAACGTGTAGATTTATATGCATCACCGTGTAGATTTATATGCATCACCGTGTAGATTTATATGCATCACCGTGTAGAATTATATGCATCACCGTGTAGATTTATATGCATCACCGTGTAGATTTATATGCATCATCATGTAGATTTATATGCATCATCATGAAGATTTATATGCATCATCATGTAGATTTATATGCATCACTATATAGATTTATATGCATCATCATGTAGATTTATATGCATCACCGTGTAGATTTATATGCATCACCATGTAGATTTACATGCATCACTATATAGATTTATATGCATCATCATGTAGATTTATATGCATCACCGTGTAGATTTATATGTATCACCATCTAGATTTATATGCATCACCGTGTAGATTTATATGAATCACCGTGTAGATTTATATGCATCACCGTGTAGATTTATATGCATCATCATGTAGATTTGTATGCATCACCGTGAAGATTTATATATGCATCACCGTGTAGATTTATATGCATCACCGTGTAGATTTATATGCATCACCGTGTAGATTTATATGCATCACCGTGTAGATTTATATGCATCACCGTGTAGATTTATATGCATCACCGTGTAGATTTATATGCATCACCGTGTAGATTTATATGCATCACCGTGTAAATTTATATGCATCATCATGAAGATTTATATGCATCACCATGTAGATTTATATGCATCACTATATAGATTTATATGCATCATCATGTAGATTTATATGCATCACTATATAGATTTATATGCATCACCGTGTAGATTTATATGCATCATCATCTAGATTTATATGCATCACCATGTAGATTTATATGCATCACTATATAGATTTATATGCATCACCGTGTAGATTTATATGCATCATCATGTAGATTTATATGCATCACCATGTAGATTTATATGCATCACTATATAGATTTATATGCATCACCATGTAGATTTATATGCATCACCATGTAGATTTATATGCATCACTATATAGATTTATATGCATCACCATGTTGATTTATATGCATCACCATGTAGATTTATATGCATCACCATGTAGATTTATATGCATCACCATGTAGATTTATATGCATCACCATGTAGATTTATATGCATCACCATGTAGATTTATATGCATCACTATATAGATTTATATGCAACACCGTGTAGATTTATATGCATCATCATGTAGATTGATATGCATCACCATCTAGATTTATATGCATCACTATATAGATTTATATGCATCACCGTGTAGATTTATATGCATCATCATCTAGATTTATATGCATCACCATGTAGATTTATATGCATCACTAAATAGATTTATATGCATCACCGTGTAGATTTATATGCATCATCATGTAGATTTATATGCATCACCATGTAGATTTATATGCATCACTATATAGATTTATATGCATCACCATGTAGATTTATATGCATCACCATGTAGATTTATATGCATCACTATATAGATTTATATGCATCACCATGTTGATTTATATGCATCACCATGTAGATTTATATGCATCACCATGTAGATTTATATGCATCACCATGTAGATTTATATGCATCACCGTGTAGATTTATATGCATCACCATGTAGATTTATATGCATCACCCTGTAGATTTATATGCATCACCCTGTAGATTTATATGCATCACCATGTAGATTTATATGCATCACTATATAGATTTATATGCATCACCATGTAGATTTATATGCATCACCATGTAGATTTATATGCATCACCATGTAGATTTATATGCATCACTATATAGATTTATATGCATCACCATGTAGATTTATATGCATCACCGTGTAGATTTATATGCATCACTATATAGATTTATATGCATCACCATGTAGATTTATATGCATCACCGTGTAGATTTATATGCATCACCGTGTAGATTTACATGCATCACCGTGTAGATTTACATGCATCACCGTGTAGATTTATATGTATCACCGTGTAGATTTATATGCATCACCATCTAGATTTATATGCATCACCATGTAGATTTATATGCATCACCGTGTAGATTTATATGCATCACCATGTAGATTTATATGCATCACCCTGTAGATTTATATGCATCACCCTGTAGATTTATATGCATCACCATGTAGATTTATATGCATCACCATGTAGATTTATATGCATCACCATGTAGATTTATATGCATCACCATGTAGATTTATATGCATCACTATATAGATTTATATGCATCACCATGTAGATTTATATGCATCACCATCTAGATTTATATGCATCACTATATAGATTTATATGCATCACCGTGTAGATTTATATGCATCATCATCTAGATTTATATGCATCACCATGTAGATTTATATGCATCACTAAATAGATTTATATGCATCACCATGTAGATTTATATGCATCACTATATAGATTTATATGCATCACCGTGTAGATTTATATGCATCACCGTGTAGATTTATATGCATCACCGTGTAGATTTATATGCATCACCATGTAGATTTATATGCATCACCATGTAGATTTATATGCATCACTATATGGATTTATATGCATCACCATGTAGATTTATATGCATCACCATGTAGATTTATATGCATCACTATAGAGATTTATATGCATCACCATGTAGATTTATATGCATCACCGTGTAGATTTATATGCATCACTGTGTAGATTTACATGCATCACCGTGTAGATTTATATGCATCACTATATAGATTTATATGCATCACCATGTAGATTTATATGCCTCACCGTGTAGATTTAAATGCATCACCATCTAGATTTATATGCATCACTATATAGATTTATATGCATCACCGTGTAGATTTATATGCATCATCATCTAGATTTATATGCATCATCATGTAGATTTATATGCATCACTATATAGATTTATATGCATCACCGTGTAGATTTATATGCATCATCATCTAGATTTATATGCATCACCATGTAGATTTATATGCATCACTATATAGATTTATATGCATCACCGTGTAGATTTATATGCATCACTATATAGATTTATATGCATCACCATGTTGATTTATATGCATCACCATGTAGATTTATATGCATCACCATGTAGATTTATATGCATCACCATGTAGATTTATATGCATCACCATGTAGATTTATATGCATCACCATGTAGATTTATATGCATCACTATATGGATTTATATGCATCACCATGTAGATTTATATGCATCACCATGTAGATTTATATGCATCACTATAGAGATTTATATGCATCACCATGTAGATTTATATGCATCACCGTGTAGATTTATATGCATCACTGTGTAGATTTACATGCATCACCGTGTAGATTTATATGCATCACTATATAGATTTATATGCATCACCATGTAGATTTATATGCCTCACCGTGTAGATTTAAATGCATCACCATCTAGATTTATATGCATCACTATATAGATTTATATGCATCACCGTGTAGATTTATATGCATCATCATCTAGATTTATATGCATCATCATGTAGATTTATATGCATCACTATATAGATTTATATGCATCACCGTGTAGATTTATATGCATCATCATCTAGATTTATATGCATCACCATGTAGATTTATATGCATCACTATATAGATTTATATGCATCACCGTGTAGATTTATATGCATCACTATATAGATTTATATGCATCACCATGTTGATTTATATGCATCACCATGTAGATTTATATGCATCACCATGTAGATTTATATGCATCACCATGTAGATTTATATGCATCACCATGTAGATTTATATGCATCACCATGTAGATTTATATGCATCACTATATAGATTTATATGCAACACCGTGTAGATTTATATGCATCATCATGTAGATTTATATGCATCACCATCTAGATTTATATGCATCACTATATAGATTTATATGCATCACCGTGTAGATTTATATGCATCATCATCTAGATTTATATGCATCACCATGTAGATTTATATGCATCACTAAATAGATTTATATGCATCACCGTGTAGATTTATATGCATCATCATGTAGATTTATATGCATCACCATGTAGATTTATATGCATCACTATATAGATTTATATGCATCACCATGTAGATTTATATGCATCACCATGTAGATTTATATGCATCACTATATAGATTTATATGCATCACCATGTTGATTTATATGCATCACCATGTAGATTTATATGCATCACCATGTAGATTTATATGCATCACCATGTAGATTTATATGCATCACCATGTAGATTTATATGCATCACCATGTAGATTTATATGCATCACTATATAGATTTATATGCAACACCGTGTAGATTTATATGCATCATCATGTAGATTTATATGCATCACCATCTAGATTTATATGCATCACTATATAGATTTATATGCATCACCGTGTAGATTTATATGCATGATCATCTAGATTTATATGCATCACCATGTAGATTTATATGCATCACTATATAGATTTATATGCATCACCGTGTAGATTATATGCATCACCGTGTAGATTTATATGCCTCACCATGTAGATTTATATGCATCACTATATAGATTTATATGCATCACCATGTAGATTTATATGTATCACCGTGTAGATTTATATGCATCACCATGTAGATTTATATGCATCACCATTTAGATTTATATGCATCATCATGTAGATTTATATGCATCACTATATAGATTTATATGCATCACCGTGTAGATTTATATGCATCATCATGTAGATTTATATGCATCACCATGTAGATTTATATGCATCACCGTGTAGATTTATATGCATCACCGTGTAGATTTATATGCATCACCATGTAGATTTATATGCATCACTATATAGATTTATATGCATCACCGTGTAGATTTAAATGCATCACCGTGTAGATTTATATGCATCACCGTGTAGATTTATATGCATCACGGTGTAGATTTATTTGCATCACGGTGTAGATTTATATATGCATCACCGTGTAGATTTATATGCATCAACGTGTAGATTTATATGCATCACCGTGTAGATTTATATGCATCACCGTGTAGATTTATATGCATCACCGTGTAGAATTATATGCATCACCGTGTAGATTTATATGCATCACCGTGTAGATTTATATGCATCATCATGTAGATTTATATGCATCATCATGAAGATTTATATGCATCATCATGTAGATTTATATGCATCACTATATAGATTTATATGCATCATCATGTAGATTTATATGCATCACCGTGTAGATTTATATGCATCACCATGTAGATTTACATGCATCACTATATAGATTTATATGCATCATCATGTAGATTTATATGCATCACCGTGTAGATTTATATGTATCACCATCTAGATTTATATGCATCACCGTGTAGATTTATATGAATCACCGTGTAGATTTATATGCATCACCGTGTAGATTTATATGCATCATCATGTAGATTTGTATGCATCACCGTGAAGATTTATATATGCATCACCGTGTAGATTTATATGCATCACCGTGTAGATTTATATGCATCACCGTGTAGATTTATATGCATCACCGTGTAGATTTATATGCATCACCGTGTAGATTTATATGCATCACCGTGTAGATTTATATGCATCACCGTGTAGATTTATATGCATCACCGTGTAAATTTATATGCATCATCATGAAGATTTATATGCATCACCATGTAGATTTATATGCATCACTATATAGATTTATATGCATCATCATGTAGATTTATATGCATCACTATATAGATTTATATGCATCACCGTGTAGATTTATATGCATCATCATCTAGATTTATATGCATCACCATGTAGATTTATATGCATCACTATATAGATTTATATGCATCACCGTGTAGATTTATATGCATCATCATGTAGATTTATATGCATCACCATGTAGATTTATATGCATCACTATATAGATTTATATGCATCACCATGTAGATTTATATGCATCACCATGTAGATTTATATGCATCACTATATAGATTTATATGCATCACCATGTTGATTTATATGCATCACCATGTAGATTTATATGCATCACCATGTAGATTTATATGCATCACCATGTAGATTTATATGCATCACCATGTAGATTTATATGCATCACCATGTAGATTTATATGCATCACTATATAGATTTATATGCAACACCGTGTAGATTTATATGCATCATCATGTAGATTGATATGCATCACCATCTAGATTTATATGCATCACTATATAGATTTATATGCATCACCGTGTAGATTTATATGCATCATCATCTAGATTTATATGCATCACCATGTAGATTTATATGCATCACTAAATAGATTTATATGCATCACCGTGTAGATTTATATGCATCATCATGTAGATTTATATGCATCACCATGTAGATTTATATGCATCACTATATAGATTTATATGCATCACCATGTAGATTTATATGCATCACCATGTAGATTTATATGCATCACTATATAGATTTATATGCATCACCATGTTGATTTATATGCATCACCATGTAGATTTATATGCATCACCATGTAGATTTATATGCATCACCATGTAGATTTATATGCATCACCGTGTAGATTTATATGCATCACCATGTAGATTTATATGCATCACCCTGTAGATTTATATGCATCACCCTGTAGATTTATATGCATCACCATGTAGATTTATATGCATCACTATATAGATTTATATGCATCACCATGTAGATTTATATGCATCACCATGTAGATTTATATGCATCACCATGTAGATTTATATGCATCACTATATAGATTTATATGCATCACCATGTAGATTTATATGCATCACCGTGTAGATTTATATGCATCACTATATAGATTTATATGCATCACCATGTAGATTTATATGCATCACCGTGTAGATTTATATGCATCACCGTGTAGATTTACATGCATCACCGTGTAGATTTACATGCATCACCGTGTAGATTTATATGTATCACCGTGTAGATTTATATGCATCACCATCTAGATTTATATGCATCACCATGTAGATTTATATGCATCACCGTGTAGATTTATATGCATCACCATGTAGATTTATATGCATCACCCTGTAGATTTATATGCATCACCCTGTAGATTTATATGCATCACCATGTAGATTTATATGCATCACCATGTAGATTTATATGCATCACCATGTAGATTTATATGCATCACCATGTAGATTTATATGCATCACTATATAGATTTATATGCATCACCATGTAGATTTATATGCATCACCATCTAGATTTATATGCATCACTATATAGATTTATATGCATCACCGTGTAGATTTATATGCATCATCATCTAGATTTATATGCATCACCATGTAGATTTATATGCATCACTAAATAGATTTATATGCATCACCATGTAGATTTATATGCATCACTATATAGATTTATATGCATCACCGTGTAGATTTATATGCATCACCGTGTAGATTTATATGCATCACCGTGTAGATTTATATGCATCACCATGTAGATTTATATGCATCACCATGTAGATTTATATGCATCACTATATGGATTTATATGCATCACCATGTAGATTTATATGCATCACCATGTAGATTTATATGCATCACTATAGAGATTTATATGCATCACCATGTAGATTTATATGCATCACCGTGTAGATTTATATGCATCACTGTGTAGATTTACATGCATCACCGTGTAGATTTATATGCATCACTATATAGATTTATATGCATCACCATGTAGATTTATATGCCTCACCGTGTAGATTTAAATGCATCACCATCTAGATTTATATGCATCACTATATAGATTTATATGCATCACCGTGTAGATTTATATGCATCATCATCTAGATTTATATGCATCATCATGTAGATTTATATGCATCACTATATAGATTTATATGCATCACCGTGTAGATTTATATGCATCATCATCTAGATTTATATGCATCACCATGTAGATTTATATGCATCACTATATAGATTTATATGCATCACCGTGTAGATTTATATGCATCACTATATAGATTTATATGCATCACCATGTTGATTTATATGCATCACCATGTAGATTTATATGCATCACCATGTAGATTTATATGCATCACCATGTAGATTTATATGCATCACCATGTAGATTTATATGCATCACCATGTAGATTTATATGCATCACTATATAGATTTATATGCAACACCGTGTAGATTTATATGCATCATCATGTAGATTTATATGCATCACCATCTAGATTTATATGCATCACTATATAGATTTATATGCATCACCGTGTAGATTTATATGCATCATCATCTAGATTTATATGCATCACCATGTAGATTTATATGCATCACTAAATAGATTTATATGCATCACCGTGTAGATTTATATGCATCATCATGTAGATTTATATGCATCACCATGTAGATTTATATGCATCACTATATAGATTTATATGCATCACCATGTAGATTTATATGCATCACCATGTAGATTTATATGCATCACTATATAGATTTATATGCATCACCATGTTGATTTATATGCATCACCATGTAGATTTATATGCATCACCATGTAGATTTATATGCATCACCATGTAGATTTATATGCATCACCATGTAGATTTATATGCATCACCATGTAGATTTATATGCATCACTATATAGATTTATATGCAACACCGTGTAGATTTATATGCATCATCATGTAGATTTATATGCATCACCATCTAGATTTATATGCATCACTATATAGATTTATATGCATCACCGTGTAGATTTATATGCATGATCATCTAGATTTATATGCATCACCATGTAGATTTATATGCATCACTATATAGATTTATATGCATCACCGTGTAGATTATATGCATCACCGTGTAGATTTATATGCCTCACCATGTAGATTTATATGCATCACTATATAGATTTATATGCATCACCATGTAGATTTATATGTATCACCGTGTAGATTTATATGCATCACCATGTAGATTTATATGCATCACCATTTAGATTTATATGCATCATCATGTAGATTTATATGCATCACTATATAGATTTATATGCATCACCGTGTAGATTTATATGCATCATCATGTAGATTTATATGCATCACCATGTAGATTTATATGCATCACCGTGTAGATTTATATGCATCACCGTGTAGATTTATATGCATCACCATGTAGATTTATATGCATCACTATATAGATTTATATGCATCACCGTGTAGATTTAAATGCATCACCGTGTAGATTTATATGCATCACCGTGTAGATTTATATGCATCACGGTGTAGATTTATTTGCATCACGGTGTAGATTTATATATGCATCACCGTGTAGATTTATATGCATCAACGTGTAGATTTATATGCATCACCGTGTAGATTTATATGCATCACCGTGTAGATTTATATGCATCACCGTGTAGAATTATATGCATCACCGTGTAGATTTATATGCATCACCGTGTAGATTTATATGCATCATCATGTAGATTTATATGCATCATCATGAAGATTTATATGCATCATCATGTAGATTTATATGCATCACTATATAGATTTATATGCATCATCATGTAGATTTATATGCATCACCGTGTAGATTTATATGCATCACCATGTAGATTTATATGCATCACTATATAGATTTATATGCATCATCATGTAGATTTATATGCATCACCGTGTAGATTTATATGTATCACCATCTAGATTTATATGCATCACCGTGTAGATTTATATGAATCACCGTGTAGATTTATATGCATCACCGTGTAGATTTATATGCATCATCATGTAGATTTATATGCATCACTATATAGATTTATATGCATCATCATGTAGATTTATATGCATCACCGTGTAGATTTATATGCATCATCATGTAGATTTATATGCATCATCATGTAGATTTATATGCATCATCATGTAGATTTATATGCATCACCATGTAGATTTATATGCATCACTATATAGATTTATATGCATCATCATGTAGATTTATATGCATCACCGTGTAGATTTATATGCATCACCGTGTAGATTTATATGCATCACCGTGTAGATTTATATGCATCACCGTGAAGATTTATATATGCATCACCGTGTAGATTTATATGCATCACCGTGTAGATTTATATGCATCACCGTGTAGATTTATATGCATCACCGTGTAGATTTATATGCATCACCGTGTAGATTTATATGCATCACCGTGTAGATTTATATGCATCACCGTGTAGATTTATATGCATCACCGTGTAAATTTATATGCATCATCATGAAGATTTATATGCATCACCATGTAGATTTATATGCATCACTATATAGATTTATATGCATCATCATGTAGATTTATATGCATCACCGTGTAGATTTATATGCATCACCATGTAGATTTATATGCATCACTATATAGATTTATATGCATCATCATGTAGATTTATATGCATCACTATATAGATTTATATGTATCACCATCTAGATTTATATGCATCACCGTGTAGATTTATATGCATCACCGTGTAGATTTATATGCATCATCATGTAGATTTATATGCATCATCATGTAGATTTATATGCATCACCATGTAGATTTATATGCATCACCGTGTAGATTTATATGCATCACTATATAGATTTATATGCATCATCATGTAGATTTATATGCATCACCGTGTAGATTTATATGCATCACCATGTAGATTTATATGCATCACTATATAGATTTATATGCATCACCGTGTAGATTTATATGCATCACCGTGTAGATTTATATGCATCACCGTGTAGATTTATATGCATCACCGTGTAGATTTATATGCATCACGGTGTAGATTTATATATGCATCACCGTGTAGATTTATATGCATCACCGTGTAGATTTATATGCATCACCGTGTAGATTTATATGCATCACCGTGTAGATTTATATGCATCACCGTGTAGATTTATATGCATCACCGTGTAGATTTATATGCATCATCATGTAGATTTATATGCATCACCATGTAGATTTATATGCATCACTATATAGATTTACATGCATCATCATGTAGATTTATATGCATCACCGTGTAGATTTATATGCATCACCATGTAGATTTATATGCATCACTATATAGATTTATATGCATCATCATGTAGATTTATATGCATCACTATATAGATTTATATGTATCACCATCTAGATTTATATGCATCACCGTGTAGATTTATATGCATCACCGTGTAGATTTATATGCATCACCGTGTAGATTTATATGCATCATCATGTAGATTTATATGCATCACTATATAGATTTATATGCATCATCATGTAGATTTATATGCATCACCGTGTAGATTTATATGCATCATCATGTAGATTTATATGCATCATCATGTAGATTTATATGCATCATCATGTAGATTTATATGCATCACCATGTAGATTTATATGCATCCTTATATAGATTTATATGCATCATCATGTAGATTTATATGCATCACCGTGTAGATTTATATGCATCACTATCTAGATTTATATGCATCATCATGTAGATTTATATGCATCACCGTGTAGATTTATATGCATCACCGTGTAGATTTATATGCATCACCCTGTAGATTTATATGCATCACCGTGTAGATTTATATATGCATCACCGTGTAGATTTATATGCATCACCGTGTAGATTTATATGCATCACCGTGTAGATTTATTTGCATCACCGTGTAGATTTATATGCATCACCGTGTAGATTTATATGCATCACCGTGTAGATTTATATGCATCACCGTGTAGATTTATATGCATCACCGTGTAGATTTATATGCATCATCGTGTAGATTTATATGCATCATCATGAAGATTTATATGCATCACCATGTAGATTTATATGCATCACTATATAGATTTATATGCATCATCATGTAGATTTATATGCATCACCGTGTAGATTTATATGCATCACCATGTAGATTTATATGCATCACTATATAGATTTATATGCATCATCATGTAGATTTATATGCATCACTATATAGATTTATATGTATCACCATCTAGATTTATATGCATCACCGTGTAGATTTATATGCATCACCGTGTAGATTTATATGCATCACCGTGTAGATTTATTTGCATCACCGTGTAGATTTATATGCATCACCGTGTAGATTTATATGCATCACCGTGTAGATTTATATGCATCACTATATAGATTTATATGCATCATCATGTAGATTTATATGCATCACCGTGTAGATTTATATGCATCACCGTGTAGATTTATATGCATCACCGTGTAGATTTATATGCATCACCGTGTAGATTTATATGCATCACCGTGTAGATTTATATGCATCACCGTGTAGATTTATATGCATCACCGTGTAGATTTATATGCATCACCGTGTAGATTTATATGCATCACCGTGTAGATTTATATGCACCACCGTGTAGATTTATATGCACCACCGTGTAGATTTATATGCATCACTATATAGATTTATATGCATCACTATATAGATTTATATGCATCACCGTGTAGATTTATATGCATCACCGCGTAGATTTATATGCATCACCGTGTAGATTTATATGCATCACCGTGTAGATTTATATGCATCACCGTGTAGATTTATATGCATCACTATATAGATTTATATGCATCACCGTGTAGATTTATATGCATCACCGTGTAGATTTATATGCATCACCGTGTAGATTTATATGCATCACCGTGTAGATTTATATGCATCACCGTGTAGATTTATATGCATCACTATATAGATTTATATGCATCACCATGTAGATTTATATGCATCACCGTGTAGATTTATATGCATCACCGTGTAGATTTATATGCATCACCGTGTAGATTTATATGCATCACCGTGTAGATTTATATGCATCACCGTGTAGATTTATATGCATCACCGTGTAGATTTATATGCATCACCGTGTAGATTTATATGCATCACCGTGTAGATTTATATGGATCACCATGTAGATTTATATGCATCACCATGTAGATTTATATGCATCACCATGTAGATTTATATGGATCACCGTGTAGATTTATATGCATCACCCTGTAGATTTATATGCATCACCCTGTAGATTTATATGCATCACCGTGTAGATTTATATGGATCACCATGTAGATTTATATGCATCACCATGTAGATTTATATGCATCACCATGTAGATTTATATGCATCACCGTGTAGATTTATATGCATCACCCTGTAGATTTATATGCATCACCGTGTAGATTTATATGGATCACCATGTAGATTTATATGCATCACCATGTAGATTTATATGCATCATCATGTAGATTTATATGGATCACCATGTAGATTCATATGCCTCACCGTGGAGATTTATATGTATCACCATGTAGATTCTGCGTTACTGTGCATCAGCTTTGCGTCACAAGACTACCTTTAACCTCCGTACTCTCTCTCTCTCTTTCTCTCTCTCTCTCTCTCTCTCTCTCTATATATATATATATATATATATATATATATATATATATATAAACGTGTGTGTGAGTGCGATGGTACGTGTGTGTGTCTGATATGATCATCAACGTGCTTAATCGTATGAAAATTAAGGAATTCTCAGTGGTTCACAATGTAAACCTTAACCTGAATTAGCGTCTGACAACAGTTACTAGAATGTCAATGACTTTACGTTCACTTAAGCGTTCACACAAAAACGTTTCAACAAATCCAATTAAACGGAGTAAGGTGGAACTGACACGTACCTGATAAACTTAATATAATAAAAAAAATATCATATGATTTTATTAGCCAGCAAAGTGGGTGAAGGTTAAAAGTCAACGTTAAACGAGAACAATATTTAAAAATAAAGACGGAGACGTTATACTATAAGTGATCGTAGCGATTTCCTATTTTCATCTCTGATGAACTTGTTCGTATTTTACAGGACAAGTTTGTGATTTTTTTTTACAAAACGTTATCCCAAGGGGGAAAAATGTTTTCCAGTGTCACAAGAAATGGAAATGTCAGTTGAGGTATAAAATATCAAAGTAAACCGGGTGCGTCACCGCTGCATGATGTATCGTATCTATGAGCGAGCTCTACCTATAATCCTAGGTATATTTTTTTATCGATTGTCGGGCTGGTGGTAGTTTTGTGCCTATGACGTAAAAGATTCTACCGGGTCAATATAAATGCCTGCTGACTCGTATATTTACGTCTTTCACTTACCATTGTAAGACGATTTGGATAACTCATTGTGTGTGAGTGTATTAATATTCCTGAAATATCAAGCAGAGCGGCTTGGTCTGTCTTTTCGCAGCGTAGAAAAAACCAAGAAGATAAAAAGACTAGTCAAAGAGAAGTGGGACGGGGGAGCAGCAAACTCTGGGTGATGTGTTTTGTAAATGATTTCTCTCTTTAAGGCATATATTAGCCTGCTTTATCTGTAGAATACATATGATTTCCGGCTTACTCTGTATTCATTGTAAAGTTGCACAATCATTTCAGCCTCAGGCTATTAGTTCATACTGTTGACTTAAAAAGGGGCTCAATCAACTCTAAGACCTTTATAAACTAAAGGAAATCCCTTGGAGCTTTTATATAAAAAATAGGCCAGAAAACGTGGATATCACCGCACACAGGCTGCTTGTGTTGTTTATATCAACGTTCAAATAATCAAAATAAATTTAACAAGGGTATCCGGCTGAGAGTCAGAAAATTAAGCCAGAGCGTTGCAAATAGAGTTTTGTTAAAAGTGACATTTCTACCTCCGCATATTTGCAACCTACCACCATAAGTTACATGATTTTCGTTTTTGTCAACATTGCTGTGTTAACAAATATGTTGTGGGTAAACAGGTTCATACATCCTTCGCGGAGGGGTTACAAGAATATTTTTACAACCAAGATTACCTTAGACCATTAATATATTTAAAGTGGAAACCAGAAATCATAAAAATTCTTTTACAAAAGGTAGGTGAATGCATGGGCACCTTTAACAACAGTTTCCTAGGAAAACCATCCAGGTACATTAATCTTTATCCCCAGTTCACTTGTTTAATACTTTGGTATGGTTCCGTGTGTGAGTAAGCACAGTCCACGTGTGTCTGTTTACCATAACAAGACTGTGTGACCAGAGAAAGCATGACGACTACCAAACTAAGAGAGGAAACGTGGAAGAGGAAACACAAGATACACTGGTTACAAAGCTCGAAAAAACTTGAATTTGCGCTGTACGACCACCAGGTGGCATAAGCGGTACGTTTATGATTATGGCATAGATTGCTTACTGTGCAAGCTTTTTTCGCACTTGTATAAAGGGGTAAACAAACGGGTTCAGAACGAATTATTAAAAAAAAATTGCATTATGTTTTTAAAAGGTAACGCTATATCGCATGTATACAATTAACAGACATGGTATATGAATAGGCTCCTTCAATGAACTGTAGGTTATTTCCACTAAGAAAGGTACTGATGATGCCTCTGTGATGGATGTATGGCCTTGCTCATCTACAAGCTGGGTTTTTTTTGTTGGAGGTAACCGCCTCCATTTGTTTTTTAATTCTAACTGAACTATATATGTGTACATCTGCAGAATTCCATTCGTGGTTCCAATACTGCACCTGCGGGCCTTGGGTGGGTAACCGTCCTCATTGCTTGGTTATACTCTGAGGAGCCCCCGAAAGGCGCACTCGTTTGTGAATGAATCACGGCCGTTGGGCACGGCCTTCCCATTAAGCCACAGAGCGGTCACTAGTCGCAGAACTCTGGTTCGCCTATCTTGTCGACAGATGTGCTTGTTGAATGTGCTTTGATTAATTCTGCTATGTATTCTGGTCAAAGAAATGTTCAAGGGATTTTAGTTACTAGACGACGGATATCGGAATTTTCCCTCTAAAATCTGGTCGATAAAGCATAAACTAGAGCGTGCAACCAAAATCATAAACTAGTATGCGTTATCAATCCTTAAATTACAACATCACAACAGCAATGGACTTTATTTATTTGCCATATGCCAACAGCATGTTTTTTTTTCACATTGATCAAGCGATAACGTTTTACCACATTTGACCTGTGCATTCAAAACTAAAAATTCAATTAGCTTTCCGAGAGCAACATTGACGGGAAAATTACCATAAAAATGATTAACTTTTTTTAAAATAAAACAATACTCGTTAAACATTCAGTCACTGAACATCCAACTATCAAGTACATTGTGTTTTATCTGATCGATTAACATGCGGGGAGGAAATTCTACCATTAATTAGACAATAAAACTGCTAATTTATCATTCATTACTATTACTTGAGAAATGTTACGGGAAAGGTGGACAAACTTTTCTCTCCGAGAGCCAGATGTAGAACATCTCAAAGGGGCCTATTCCGATATATTGCTTCTATTAAAATAGGCCAGAAAGCACCGATTCAACTGCGCACAGGCAGTTTTTCTTGTTTATTTCCACGTATTGATAACATGTAGAAAATACCACAAACACATTTAAAAAGGCATCTGGTGGCAAGTCAGACGTTCCAGAATTTTACGAAGAGCGTTATCCAACAAGTGACATTTTAACTTCCGCACATATGCAAGGAACCACTTAAAGTTATTTTTTTCTTTTTGTCAATATATACTGTGTTCACTTACAGCTTGTAGATATTTAAGTCTATACTGCCGTCACAGGAATTACCTACAGTTGATATGAGTATGTCGAAAAAAAAAATCACATAAAATCAGAATAGGTAACCGAATACTTGACTTTCAGGTCTCTGGGATGCCGCATTCGACTCATAGCTAAATGTAACCAATGATAACCTTTAAAAAACAGGGGATACACTTAGTTTTTCACAGCATAAGATAACAATGGTTTAATAATGTGTTATTATTATTATATATAATAGTAATATTCAATAATCTGAAATATTACACAGTTCCTACATTTCCAGAAGATTAGATTTTCGTGACATTTTCTCCCACGATTTATAGAGTGTATTTCAGCGCATACTGTGGTTGCCACAGTTCATTCAACTATTTCGTATATACCGAAAGAAGAGGACTGCTTGGAGAGGCAGTCCGAAAACAATTTAAAATTATTGATCTTTCATTAGACTGGCCCAGTCCATGAAATAGTTATGACTTAATTGTTGCTTCTGACAGAGAAATCAAACGTTCCTGCGTTGTATCGCACTACGTATCGGTACCGCCATCTTGCGGCAACTCATTTAACTAATTTTCCTCCATCTGACCCTCTTATTGCATGGACTGGTAATCTTTGCCGGTTCCCGGAAGGTCAGCGCCACACATCACCGCCTCGCTTAACTAACGTCTTTTCCAGTGACGTCAGCAGTGGTCTTTCCTAGAATCTGTTTCAAAACCAACATGGTTCATTCAGTCATCGCCTATTCCGCCGCTTCCTATTGGCTACTAATATTCCCATTTAATGTGTCTTAATATTTTAAGGCCGTCGCTTATATTGAGTTCGCCGAGACTTTAAAATATTATAACCCTTAGCCCCAGTGTAAGTTTATCGGACCACCACTCTTGAAAGTAGGCCTAACAAACTCTGGCTCAGCCAATCAGCGCGAGATATTCAGGTGCACACGACGAGCGCAGTCAAAATGTACCGGCTGACTGAAACGATCACGATTCGCGAGTCGCAATTTGACAGTTAATACACGAGTCCGGACAAATGCTGCCGGCTGCTCTTGTCACCTCGGCAGAGGGAATTTTGCTGGACCTGTCAGTACAAAATTGTTGCGATAGTATCTACAATATTCACCTACATTTGGCCCATGGACCGTTATATTCGTTCAGCAGAGATACATCATAGAACACGAAGGTCCATGTATTGACTACCTGAATACGTGATTTCAGTGCGAATGTTACTAAGCGGGTCGAGCTGTTGGACCGCTGTTGGCGTTCTCATAGCAACGTTTGCGTGAGGCGTGACGGCCTGCTATGCAATTATGGGGGAATCGTCAGGTCCTCAAAAAGCCTTTTGACGCCTTAATATGCAAATATCAGGGACTCACTATACGGACTTTACAGGGCTCAAGTGAAAAGAGCTGGCACGGTGTTAAGTCTATCAATACATGGAATCACGTTTTATTTTAAGCATTTTATTAGTAATGCAAATACTAAAACCCAGGCAGGGCTAATCTTTCATTAAAATCCCCCTCCCCCCCCCCCCCCTCAAAAAAAAAAATCATGATTTTTTAGAGCAATAAATTAATTTTAAAATTTTAAAATTCATGCATTTTCGTAGCGTGGGAACCCTGTACATAATACTCCGTCCATCGCTGTCTTGCGTTTATAGTTAAAACAAGATGGATTCTTATTTTATTTTGATGAAGCGAGAATATCTTGGGCTACAACTTGACAAGAATGTTTACAAGCCGCAGAAATTGATCTCATGGCCCGCGGGCCGTAGTTTGAACACCGCTGTGCTATGGGGTTAATATACTACTCTGATGTCTGTATCTATCTTGTGTCTACCAGAAGTCGATGAAGTCAGGTTTATTGACCATTTTCTAATTCCTTAAAATAAAATACGAAATGGTCATAATTTTTTTTTGTTATTTCACTTCCTCAAACAGAAGGCGATACATACAGTGTTAACCCTTTGAGACTAAGAATATTTTGTTTAAATTGACCATTGTCCCATTCAATGAAATAAAATTCGATAGATTCATAATTATTTTTTAATAAACTCCTTTTGTCATAATTGTTAAGTGTTTTTATTTAAGATTTCTATTACCATGACGACAAAATCTCCATATTTTTCCTGATTCATCGAGTCATAAACTTAAAGCGCAAGAATTATCTCTACAACTGTCATTTATTAATTATTCTTCATTATTTCCAATCTTTCAAGCATCTGGAGATTGCACATGTCAGAATCAACCGGAATCAAGTCTGAAAAGTCACCTTTTCAATCTTTGACACCTTTCGGTTAAAGAACACACTAAGTCATGAATATTCATGAATATTTTTACATCTCCACTGTAGTCGCGATTGGGCCCCAAGGGGCTAACTATTGCTTATATCACGCTAATTATAATTGAGGAGAAACTTGCAGGCTCCAACCTAACTATTGTCTTCTATAAACGCTAAGTGGCGCTACCAATGTGATTTTTAAAGGTCTGATTAACTTAAGTAGATCCTGCAAGACAGACTAGTTCGCTTCTGTTCACCATGTCAACCAACATTATTTCATTCTATTAAATTATATGTAACGAAAGGTCGCACCGACTATTTAAAGAAACCTTGTTTTCTATAGACCCTCTTTCGTTGGGCACATTAAATGGTTCGAAGAGAACTGCGCCTCCTCAAAGGTATTTAAAAAGAATGTAATTGGTTGGAACCCCCTTGTCGCTTAATGTCGTTTATATGTCATATACACTTAAGTTCATATTTTGATATATTTCTAAGTTCTCTCATCTTCTTGAGTGCACTATCCATTATGTTTTGTGCCATAGTTATATGTTTTCATGTTTAAGATCAGAAATCATGTCTAAACGTGTTACCTTGCATTAATATGTTTTAAATAAATAAAAAAAGTCCGGAGAAGGAGATAATTTTGCCAGGGATATCCTAGAATTTTGGAGATTATCAAGATGGCGATAGTATCAATGATGTTTCATAGTACCCCACACAGACACCCACTACAGTAATAAGACAAGCAACTGTTGAAAAACACCAATAGACCATGAATAATATAACAATAACTGCGAATATCGATTAAATACAGTAAAACCACGAAATTACTACCACCAACGGGACCGAGATAAAGTGGTCGCATTTTCGAGGTGGCCGTCTACTAGGCTGGTCGTTAGGCAAGGTTTTGCTGTAAATTTTCCGGAAACACACACAAAATCATCACCGGTGAATGTTTGAAAACTAAACAAAAACATGAATGTGTTTTTATCCGACTATCCACCAAGGTTTATTATTTTTTATGAAATTTGCAAAGTTTTGTTGTTTGTTATACAGTGTTCTCTTGGAAAACACTTTACATGACAATAAACAACTTTCTCTAATCTCAACTTTTGAATGAAACGTTTCCTCACCACAAGAGAACGCGTAGGTATGTACGTGTGTATAGGTAAATGAGGAATGATAACGCCCATTGATATTCCAGGAAAATATGTTAAAATGACATTTTTAGGCAAAAAAAAATAAATAAAAGGAATGGTTCTCAGGCACCACCCGCATCAATTTTAAACCCCCGCATCAATTTTGTTTATGATTTTCAATAGAAACTTACCAAGTTTGAGCTTCAGCCGCTCTGACTTTTCTTTCAAGGAGATAAAATTATACAATTTCCTTTATTATGTGGTGCTCTTACTTGTTAAGCAAAATAAATCTGTTTTTATTATGCTTTTCCCTAAAAAATTAAAATTTTTATCGAAGCATACCAAAAAATTAAAAATAAGAAAACCCCCCGCCCGCACTGATTTCTGATAAAAAGTGCCTGAGAACCATACCTTTTTTATTTTAGCCTTATGTGTTATAATTAAAAATAAAAAATAAAACCTATAAATAAAAAATAAAAAAGTAAACCCTATTTTGCAGAATTCAAGTTTGGTTTTTGTTCTTCTTAACTGAGTAGAAGTAATGTTTTTCTAAAAGGGGTTTTTCAAATAAAACGGGTTTTAATTTTTTTTACAATAAATTTAAATTCATTGTTTGTCAAGAAAGTAAAATTCCATATTTATTTATTATTGTTTTCTATGCCGTCAAATTTGTATTTCAAAATCAGTCTTTTCCCAAACGATATCGAATTTTAATCTTTTATACTCATCTGACAAAAAAACTGAATGATTGTTTTGAATTCATATTGTAATTAACATTTATGCATAATTTTGAACCATTTGTGACGTTTGCTCTTCAAAAAATAACCAACTAAAATAAAAAAAAGTAAATTAATCTAAAAGAACACACATCAAACTTTAATTTTATCATAAATAAATAAATAAATAGATTATAATACTTAAAATGTTTAAGCCTGTCATATTGTAATACAGATCCTTTACTTATAACTTAAAACATATTGATACAAAAAGGAAATCCAGATGCCATCCTGCACTGAAATATAAACTTAAAACCTGCACTAGACTTCTTTTCTCTGATTCATTAGTTCACAAAATCTAATGCAACTCCTTCAAAATATCTGAAAATACTTGTTCACAACAGACAGACGAATAAATAAACAGACGAAATACAATTCTGCATATAGTCGCAGTTGGTTCCGGAGCAACTCTTTTACTTACGCCCAGCAACATGTCATAGAAATCTTTCATAATTGTTCACATCAAGCTCGCATATAGTCATACTGGCAAACAATAAAGAGAGAAACTAACAAACATGGGAGATTACATAATCTCGGTCCGTTTGGAAAAAGACTAAACAAAATATCCAAGTCTAAAACACTTATATAGGATTTCTAAGAAGCACATTGCACTAAATTAATTATTAATTAGTTATATTTGTTATTAGAAATTTGAGGGCTTCGGTCGGCAACATTTGCATGAATTGGCGCATATTAAGACTTTCCCATTTATGGGGAAAAGAACTAATATCCGACAAATGTTCTCTAGAGAATTTATAATTGGGGGAATGTGAAAAATATATGCGGTTCGTTTCAAAATGTTCTTCGGAAGTTTTGAATAACAAGATAGTCCACAGTGGGCATAATACAGATCACAAGGAACACTGGGTTTGCTTCAGTTATCATCGCGTATCGGGTTAACAGAGTCCTAAAATTGCATTAATTATGTTTGAAGCAAAGCTAACTGACCTATCTCTCGTAATCAATCAAGTCAGCGTCGCTGCTTGTGAGCTTTCTTTGTACCCTTATATGATTATTAGTAGTTTACCTGAGGGAACTTTATAAACTTTATCGCAAGAAAGAAAGTTTATTATATCAAGTATCACACAGAAACCAACTCTATTTGTTTCTAACAGAATACGCGCACTATCACGCTTCGATATAATTTCTGGTCATCTCTGCGTTGTTATCTAAGTCTTGTCACTTTTTTATGGAGGTAACCACCTCAATTTTTTTAAATGCTAACCTAACTACGTATATTAAAATCTGCACTATTCTATTCCGATTTCGGACGTCGTGACAGGGCAGTATCACACACTTCCTCTCATTTTAAATCCTGGCATCAACCAGGCCCGGTGACTATTGCACCTGCCGGTCCTGGTTGCGTAAAGACCACATTGTTGGAACCCTCGCGAAGACGCACTCGTCTGTGAGTGGAATACGGCCGTATGGCACGGCCTTCCCATTAAGCCTGCAGAGCGCTTACTCTTGGTTTGGGCCGACTGTGAAAAATCTCACCGCCTCGGCTGAGATTCGAACTCACGATCTCCCGGCTAGAGTCTTGTACTCTTCCCCTGAAGCCCCAGAAGCCCTAGTCTTGAAAATGCATTAATTTTGCATGAAACAAAGCTAACTTATCTGTCCCCCGTAATCAATCAAGTCAGCGTCATTGCTTGTGAGCTTTCTTTAAAGCCTTATCCGATAAAGTGTCGTTGATAGGAGGGATCTGTATATAATTATTCCAAAAGAACTGATTTTGGGAGGTCATAAATTATTATATCAAGTATCATACAGAAGCCAATTGTATTTGTTTCTATCAGAGTGCGGGCACTATCGCGCTTCGATATCATTTCCGGCCATCTCGGCGATGTAATCTAAGTCTTTTTACATTGTTAACAATGTTAACGCTTTCTATATTTCTTTACTCAAACGTCTCCTTACTTGCTACATACATTTATATCCATATAAGTTAATATAATTCACACGAGGAATAAATATGGTATACCCCACACACAATAACATAAAAATACTAAACATACACATACATGTATATACTAAATATATCAGAGTCATTTCATGTCCTATTTTAGCCACTTGCATTTTTGGAGCATATAAAATTTGAAATCCTCATTTATTAAATTCATAGGTACAATGTGTTAAAAAGCTACGGGTATGATTAAAGATAATGATGTCCCTTGAATAATTAATATGAACTTTTACCATCAGGAAGGAGTTAATCCCATGTAGAGAACTTTATGTCAAAATATATCAAATTGTGCGATAAATACAATAAATGAATGGACGATACATAATCCACTCCTTGTTTGTTTTAAAAGTTACATTTACACATTTCCTATTTTTCTAATTATTTTATATCTTGTCTGCTTATAATGTGATCCGTATATTTCTTAAACTTCATTATCGAGTCCTATATATATGTTCTTATTTGTATTGTTTCTTGAAACGCATGCCCGTTATGCAGTATTAGTTTATTGAATGCTCTGGTGTACTAATTTGTAGAATGAAATTTAATCTTAGTTAAAGTCAATCATGAATATTCCTTAGTCTTAGTGTTTCTTATAAATCATTTAATATTTTAATCCAACATATTTTTTTTATTCTTATAGTATTTTGTTATCTTAATAAAGCATTTTCTTGTGTTCTTTTATAGCTGTCATCCTTATGTATTTTTAAAATAGTATTATTGTTACTGATCTTTACCTGTATATCCTTCTCGCCCGGAAATTTACCTGTGTCAATGATATTTTTACATTTACTTTCTTAGTTTAATATATTGTGTCATTTGTGAACCTTTAATTATATAATGTGTTATCAACAGCATACACACTCATATACAGTTTATATGCATAATAAATATATCTGATCTAATCGCAGATCATTCTTGCCTTATTGTTGGGGGGGGGGGGGGGTAACTGGTTGATAAGCCTTTAATGAGACCTTGGGCAGGGCGCGTGTAAAAGAAGTTACTGTGTATAGTATGCAGTTACGCTGATTAACCCTTTCACTGCCTATGACGAGTTTATCGAGTTCGTCATATTTTCTGATTTCTCCAGTGCCTATATTGCGGGTATACTCGCCATGTATTTATCAGCAATTTTCAGTAAGAAATCCCTTAAATTTATCAGTAAACTCTTTACAGTCGGGTAGTAATAAAGAAGTGTCGTGGCATGAAATGGGAAAATTTGTAATTCATCAGTGCGCTAGATTATTAGAAAGCAGGAAAGACATATGGCTGTGGGATTACAGTTCTGGAACAAAGTTTGATACTAGTTTTTGATGAACTTTCCTTCCGAAATCCCGTTATATATATATATATATATATATATATATATATATATATATATATATATATATATGATACATATATGTATATAAACATATCTTCCCAATTAACATTTATATAAGCAATAATCCCAGGTACTTAAATTTCGCAGCATTATTATTTTGCAGAACTGAAACCACTGAGGCAGAGTTGCTGTCTCCCTTTCCGGACAGGTATCGTTTCAGTCTGAGCATGTTAATGGCGAGTGTACTCATGCTCTCCTAAAACAGACTCATAAAGTGAGGGGTTATAATACAGGCTTGATCTTTAATGGAATGTTGCGGTTAATTTGAGGAAAGTGGTTTTAAGTGAGGAAGCAATTAGGAAGCAACAAGGCTTTCACTTTCAGCCGGTTAACCCATAAAATGTAAGTACTTGTAATCCAAAACCGGTTCCACAAGCTCAAGGACAGCATCATAAAACCAGAGCCCCTTCCTTAGGTTCCGAGATTAAATAAACAAGGGAACGAAATTATTCATGCATAAAAAATTAAATTCAATTTACTTAAGAGGCCGATCCACATGCAGTAAAACAAGGGGGACGATTCAATGAATAGCCATTTCATCCCTTTGAAAACAGAAAAGCCTTCGACCAGCGCCAGAGTGCCTTTAAATCATGAATGTAGGGCCGCTCTGAAAGGCTCTGTGGGAATGGTACAATTTTAACAATTTGCCTTATCGCCTCATGGCCTACCGGTACGCTGTCACTAAAAACAATCCAGACTATAATGCGTTGATTGCTTTCAAACAGCTACTAACATTGTTTAATTCCTCTGCTTGTTTGTTGAATTTCCAACCGCATGAACACAAGCATGTTCCGCACGGGACGGCTAACTTGTACACAGCAACTGCCATGTCATTACAGAGATATATCTACACCTTGGTTTGTCAGCTAACATATATTCGTTCGTGTCCTTCGTCACTCGTAGCTTAATGTTAATATTACAATCTGTTTACCATTGTATTTACATTTAAAAGGTTTACATTAAAAAGGAGCTGTGGACCCTTTTTCATGGTTTAAGCTGTTCGTTTTAATCGGTAACCCCACCCCCTCCCATAACTCTTGGATGCGCCCCTGCGTGTGTAAATAAATTTCACGAGTTTTAGAAATCAGTTCAAAATAAACAAAAATGACACCGATTGTGAATCCCAAAGTGTAAGGTTGTAGGTTTCTGGCCCAGAAAAACCGTTATTCTGTCCTGGACCCCTGGCTAAGGTCTATGCCACAAGCTTATGGCATATTAACCCACTTGGAAGGATTGATGGTATTTCACGTCATGTAAATATCAGTGGTATGCCAATTAATCGATTATATTGATGATTGTTCGTTTATTTTCAATATCTATTAAATGTATTGCATTTTTGCACAATCGATCATAAATTATTATGTATGCATATCGAGATAAATCAAATAATCCTGATAAAATATTCTCAGTCTGTCAGAGATTTAAGAATCACACACAAAAAAAAAACGAACAGCATTAAAACTTTACTCTGTGCACGAATAAGTTACAACAACCCGTCCATTATCTTGACCTTTCAGCATGGTATACAAGTTATTCTGAATATATTCGGTCAATATTATAGGTAAAATTCTATACAACATAATTTACGGTAAAATAGAGGGTACAAAAATATTCGATTAGTAATCTATCATCGGTCGATTTTAATCTTTAAATCATCGAATATGATTATTACAACCGATTCCTCACACTAGTAAATATTATAAAAACATTCTTTTCTCGCCCCATAATATAAATGCGGTGGTAGTATCCCCCATGACAAAATATGTAATTTCAAGAATGAGCATGCCGAAAATTAGGGAGGAAAGGGTACAGATTAACATCGTCGGTGAATTAAACCTATTACGTAGTTAGCAATTTAATTGACAAATTTTCTTTGAATTTTTATGAAATATTTACTCTTGATATGGCAAACTCCGAGGTTTTCTGGTTGCGGAGGTAGTTCCTCGAGTACAGCTGATGCATCGGCATTCTAGACAGAGATAGAGTGATGAAATTTTCTCAAATATTAAAATAACTGATAGGGGCCTGAGAGCCATGATGCAAGTCATAATAGAACACCAATTCTAAGGGTCTGATCAAATATTTGCTGTGTGATAGTATTTGAAATCAGAGGCTTATACATGGTCGTGTTATACTTGCTAAATAATGAAGCAATCACACAAATAAATTACATTAGTTACCTACTTTCTTCCCCACGACACCGATACACACAAAACTGCTGACGAATCATGACGGACGCAGAGACAAACTTTCCGGGTAAAACCAGCCTCGTTATCAAAAGCTGCTGGATGAATATACGCAATTCAACCGTGGATGTTATATTTATTGCCTTTTTCCACAATAACGTCACTTTATGGCTTACTCATAAAAAATGACAACCTACAAGCAGAAGAAAATGAAAAAGTACTTTTAGAAATGGCGTGCACATCATCTGCATGTACTAGAATTGATGCGAATCCAATAGCTTGTACTGCTTAAAAACAAACGTCTACAGTTAATTAAAACTTGACGTTTGATTGACAGGCTGCGACTAGAGGTGAGAATGCCATCAATATTTGCTAGTGCTTATTTGACTCCATCTTTTTAGAAAATAGTTCCGCCCCTTAACCCACATCTACAGGAACATCTGCTTATCATACGGAAGAGAGCGTAAAGTAGAAGATCGGTTTTATTGATCAGAAAAAGATGTTGTTTTAAAACGTATGTACACAGTTTCAAAGTTGTATATGGCTTTTAAACGAGGTTAAACGCTTAACACTGACTTATCATTTAAAACTTAAAGGGACCTATTTCATAACCAGTGTTACGGTACCTAATATAAACAGATCACGTATGCGTGATGAACACAAATTTTGTAACGGAGATAAAAATAAATCAGATTCTGTAACACTAGGCAGCGTGATCTGTTTATATTAGGTTCCGTAACAGTCCGCTGGAATTTTTTCTTTCTGACGGCTCTAAACACAGCCCCCATTTATAGCTTTTACACCCCAAGCCCGTAAACTTCTATTCTCGAACAATTAAAAGAACACACCAATACACAATACACACGGAACAGACCTGAATATTCTAGACTAGAACGAGCGTTGTGTCTTTACTCTCTGCGAGGGTTCAACCAGTACGGTACCATAGCAACACCGAGGGCTTGCTGAACACGAAACAGAATGCCTACGCCAAACCCTGCGCACAACAAAACATGCAACACTATAAGACAGATATATGTAACAATATATATATATATATATATATATATAAATATATATATACTTATATAAACTTATATAAAGTTTATACACTTATATAAAGATTATGTATTGCTGAGGTCATAAAAAAGACCTACCCAGTTGCTCGTCCAAAAAGGAGAAAGATAAAAATGGATTTACATCTCCTTTTTTAAATTTAAAAATTAAATTTGATTAGGTTTTTAAAAAAAATGGATATTCAAGATTATCGCGGGTATTTTGAGTAAATGTTATACCTGCTTTTTGCTTATATTTTAGATGATCTTTATATCCCAAAGTCGAACCAACCTTTGAAAAGCATAGTCTAAGTCTTTATAGTAAGGACACCCCTTCTCTTCTACCGCACTCAAGGAGGACTCGGTCTGATTTCCGAAGTCCTTATCTTCGAGTCAGAGTACAAGTGCGAGTAAAAAAAAACATTCGAGTTCAGGTTGGATTCCGAGTCCCGAGAAAGTGGACATAAACAGATACTGGAGTTTAAGTCCGGACTCGAGTCCTTCATCATTGCTAGCAACGATAATCAAAATGATCTTCTCATGGTGCTAGTGAAACGTAAAAGTCTCCTGGCTCCTTTGATTGTCTTTCGCGTGGGTTCACACTCAGTGTAATTAAATATTCGACTTTGATGTGTGTGGCCTGAAGGGAGATTTTAGTATAATGTAATCAAGAAGCACCGAAAGATTAAGGTTTGCTTACATTAAAGCAAAACTTATAGGAAAACGTAATTGTCCCAAGCAAAATATTGGACATCTGCTTTGGTTTCTAACAAGAGACCGTAGATTACTCGACTATGTCTCTCTAATAATCAGCTCAGCTGTGTAAAACAAATCATCTTTGGATATGTATTATTCCTCTTCCGTTTTTTTGTTACTCACTAAATTCCAAGGCCAAACTCAAATAAAGGAATCTATTGATTTCCGCTTCTAGTTTTGCGAATTTGCACCAAGCCTTCGGTATGAATATTTTCAGTTGTTGTTCTTACTTCAGTCTCTTTACAGAAATAATGAAAAAAGGGTCCGATGTGGGCACGCAAATTCTGCGCTGTAAAGATAATCCTCCCGGAAAGTTGTTCAACATATAATACATGTGTGTGTAAACGTCGCTCCTTGTTTTGAAATAGGGTGGTATGTCTTACTGCCATCTTTCAAGTAAAAAAAAAACGTGCCTTTGACATCAGTGTCCTCAGTAATGTCACGTACGTCAGGTAATCGCTCTTCAAAGATGGTTGAAGTTTAAAGGTTTGTTTATTTTTTAACGTTGGTAGGTGAAAAAAGTCGGCAAACTTGAATGGTTGTTCAACCTATTTACATCAAGTTTTATATGAAACAGGCCTATTTGAAAGATTTATTAAAATTCACGAAACCGTTCTTCAGATAGCTTGCGGATAAACACACGAAGAATCGACTGAAAACACCAGCCCTCGCTTTACGCAGGGTTAATAATATGTGTTAATACATAATCCTTGTACATAATCCTTGAACTAATATCCACAAATCACGTATGCGTGTTGAACATAATTTATGTAATGGAGATGAAAAAACAGATTCTGTAACACTAGGCAGCGTGAAATTTCTAGGGGAATGAATAAAGAAGTCATATTTTGTTAACAAAGTATTATAATTTGTTCTTAAGACAATCCTAACATTACAATATACTATATCAATTCAATTTCACAGTATAAAAACACTACAACAGAGAATCAATACAAGTATATAAATAAAGTGTACAGTACCTGGATACCACCACTGTCACAGCGACAACAAGTCCTTTATAACGTACAATCCAGATGAACAGTTCATTCACAAAATTAATCCTTTGTAATCCAAAAGTGAAGTTCTGATAGTGATCCCAAAGGCAAAGTCAAGGCTAATTAAAATCCGTTACAAATTCGAAGAAAAGCTATAACTGCTTCTGTGTCCGCTGGAATATATCTCTTCTCTCTCTCGGCTCTAAAACACAGCCCCTTATTTATAACTTTTAACCTCAAACCGAGAACTTTCCATTTCCCGAACAATCCAAAGAACCTAACATGATACACAGTAAACACGTTACAGGAAACCTCTAGAACAAAGAACGCTGTGTTTCTACATGTCAGGGTTCAAACGTTGGCCGGCTCGGCTCGGCCAGGCGAGAAAGCCCCAGACTAGCATGACCGCAGCTAGAACAAGGAACGCTGTAGCATAGCAACGCCCAGGCCTGAGCCAAACACGAATCAGAACGCCAAAAGCGGACAATAAAAGAGACATGTCAACAGCTCGCAATAAAACAGACATCTGTAAAAAAAAATATATATATATATATATATATATATATATATATATATATATATATATATATATATATATTCAAAATCAAAGTTCCGGGCCTGTACATCTGTGGGCGTGGCCCAGTAACAAGCATAAGTGTAACTGGGCATTGAGTGCAAACGGATTGAAAAGCATTCTTTTTATTGGTCTTCAAATCTGTTAAACATTTTTGCGTCACACATGTATATGTATATAGCCAGAAATGATATCGAAGCGTGACAGTGCGCGCATTTTTTTAGAAACCAAAATATTTGGTTTCTGTGTGATACCTGATATAATATTTTTATGACCCCGAAAATCAGTTCTTGCGAAAAGTTTTATAGAGTTCCCTCATGTGAACTACTCATAATCAGATAAGGCTACAAAGAAAGCTCACAAGCAGCGACGCTGACTTGATTGATTGCGGGAGATAGGCAAGTTAGCTTTGCTTTAAGCATAATTCATGCACTTTCAAGACACCGGTGTTACGGCCCCTATTGTAATAACGTCCCCTATTGTAATAATTGTTACATAAGGGGTTACAAATGAACTGTTTCTCGTAACGCCTACTGTAATAACGTGCACAATTGTTATAATTATTACATTAGGGGTTGTATTGGCAACCCCTATTGTAATAAAATTTTTATTACATTAGGTTTTGCGGTTGCAATGGTTTTTGCACACCAGCTTTGGTAAAAAAAATGTGAATACTGTGGAACAACAAATATATCATACCTTTGATCATGATAATGTGAACAATTTGTTCTCAGCTAGGCATACAGCATTTTAATGCGATATTGTAATAGTACGTTTTTATGATTTGTTTTTAAATAAAAAAATTTAAATGACAAATATTGTAAAAAGTGGTGATCATTTATGTATTTTAATGATTTTTCAACGGGGTTGTGTATAAATTGCATGTATGAAGTACAAATATATAGTGACTGACCATTCATTCATTAGAACAGAAAACGTTATTATAATTTTTCATTTATTACAATTATTAAGACATTTTTTGTATACCATAAACTTTGACACGTGATAAAAAGTATATGTTTACACTTAATAATCAACATAATCATCATAACATAACTGATGTCATTACCTATATAAAAAGGGTATTTTAATATTTCCTTAAATGAAACTGTTAATAAGTGTGCTACTACTTATATGTCTATAAATTATAACTGTTCATATAGTATCACCAATGTTCTAAAAATATCTATAATAATTTTCTGGCATTAATCATTATTACAATAGGCAACGTTATTACAATAGTGGTTGGGCCAGAGTAACCCCTATTGCTATAAAGTTCCTTAATGTAATAATAACTCAATTACATATGTCATTTACGGTAAAAAGATGTGTTAATATTTATTAAAATGCCACAGTTATATGGTGTACTACTGCTTAAATATCTGTGAATTATAACTGTTCTTAATGTGTCTCCATGAACTACAAACTGTCCATAATATTTATATATCATAAATTTTTATTACAATAGGCAACGTTATAACTTTAGTGGTTATGTAAGAGTAACCCCTATTGTAATAATGTACCTTAGTGTAATAACCACTTAATTTCATATGTCATCTGCAGTATAAAAGGTGTGTTAATATTGATTTAATGCCAGAGTTGATTGGTTTGCAAATGCTAAAATGTCTGAAAATTATAGCTGCATTAATGTGTCATCATAAACTACAAATATGTCTACAAGATTTATTTATCATAATTTTTTATTACAATAGGCAAAGTTATTACAATAGAAGTTAGGTCAGAGTAACCCCTATTGTAATCAAGTTCCTTAATGTAATAACCAACTAATTACATATGTCATTTACGGTATAAAAGGTGTGTTAATATTTATTATTGATGTGAATGCCTGTAAAAACCGTTAATCGTATGATAAAGTAACTATATATGAAAAAAAATATTTGTTTATTGTTTAATCAGCATGTACTTGCTTTCACGTTGGTCGATGTTAAGGATATATATATATATATATATATATATATATATATATATATATATATATATATATATATATATCGCCATCTATCAGAAGCTACACTAGGGTGTCCACAGAACAGAAAAGGGGTGTAACAGTGAAATGTATAACACCTGTTTGTTACTACATTTGTCCTGTTTAAGACTGAAGTGACAAAAGTTGTATTAAAGTCAACTTCAGGTCCCATGACAATTACCCCATTAATGACACACAACAATAGTCTAATACTGTGGTTATTACAATATTGGACGTTATTACCATTTGGGTTGCCCGGTCCAACCTGTATTTAATAACCTTGCCTATTGTAATAATGGATCATGGTAATATTGTCCACAAATAACAAGATAGATCTTGGAATAAAATGAAAATAAAGAATAATTTTTAGAGTAAAGCAATTATTGTGTTTAAACTATCCGTTCATGTGTATATTCTGTTTCAATTAAAAAGGATTTCACAGTCATACATGGCTTATTTTTATTAAGATATATTAATAATTTGATATATAACTTTTACTATAGTATAATTTTTATAAAATATATAATATCACATTAATAATAATTCACGGGCAAAAACAGCTATTCATCAGCCCTCTCGACAGTTTTTAACAGTTCATCACTGTAACGGTAAGTATTTATTAAAATCACAAATGTACTTTGGTCAAGGGATAAAAATATTCATGAATCGATGGTACTTTTTTAAATATTTGTAACATTATAAATTTCAAGTAACATGTCTATATAGGCAACGATTTGTGTGTGGTGTCACAGTATTTACATTCTTTACCAAAGCTGTTGTTTAAAAACCATTGCACACGCAACCCCTAATGTAATAAAACTTTTATTACAATAGGGGTTGCAGATACGACGCTTAATGTAATAATTATAACTATAATGCACGTTATTACAATAGGGGTTACAAGAAACAGCTCATTTGTAACCCCTTATGTAAAAATTATTACAATAGGGGACGTTATTACAATAGGGGCCGTAACACTCCGGCTTCCGTGGCTCAGGGGTGGAGCACAGGACTCAAAGCCAGGAGACTGTGAGTTCAAATCCCAGCCGAGGCGGTGAGATTTTCATGGTCGGCCCCCTTCCAGGGCAAGCGCTCCACAGGCTTAATGAGAAGGTCGTGCCCAACTGCCGTGTTTCACTCACAAACGAGTGCGCTTTCGGGGGTTCCTCCCAGACGACTACAGTCCCAGGGCCCGCAAGTGCATAAGTTACCGGGCCTGGATGACACCAGGATTAAAAATGAGAGGAAGCGTGTGATGCTGCCCTGTCAAGAAGTCAAAAATCGGGATGGAATTCTGCAGATGTACATATACTTAGTTAAGCCAGCATAAAAAAATGGAGGCGGTTACCTCAGCAAAAAAAAATACTTATTAAAAAAGCGCTAAAAATGTTGACTTTAATTTTGTCGTTTCAGAGACGCCATTTTGTCTAATTTATTACCAAGTTGCCTTTTTCGCGCTAACCAGCAACTAGCTTTTGTTCACAGCCAGCCAAATACCTCATCCACACAATTAGGCAATTTCACTGAAATGTTGAGAGCTTGAAATGTATTCAGATTTACGTCATGTGCTGCGTTTACGCGCAGTTTCATTCTGGTTGTGGATATTTCCCGGGACATTACTGTCACAAACACTGGCTTCTGGCGGTGAATTGTAGAAGTACACTATGAACCTACGGTCTTTAGAGACCAGGAAGTGTAGGATATATTTAGCAAGATGGTATAAACAAACACAGTTTTTTTTTGTCTTTAATTTTGCATAACGTCCGTAATTCATAATTCAATCAGGACCAACTGGAGCTTGGACTGCAGAAACTGCCTTGCTGTTATGGTTCTGGCGCAATAACTCATCCCTAGGCTTTCACTCCGCTCTCCCTGGGTGCCATCAGAAAGAATGTTTCATTTCATGGATAGTCGTACAGAAATCAATGTGCTGGGGCCTACCTATCTGTAATCTGAATCTGAGGACCTCTCGATGTTTCAAGTTACCATGACAACTGCTCTGTCACAGTAGAAAACGGTTACATGGAAAGACAAATGTCCGGTTTCTGTATTCCTGCTGCAGATTTGTGCCGTTATATTTGATGATCATTTATAAATATCAAGCAGCCCAGATGTGATCTCGGTGCAAATGAAACGTAAAGAAATTCCTTTTTAGTTTTTTTTTCTTTTTCTTTTGTGATTTTCGAGTTTCTCTCTTAAAGTTACCGTACAAGTGTTCTGTGCATCTTTTTGCACAATGTTATATATTTTATTTTGAATGGATTGTACAAATAGTTATAAAAACTAATCAAGGCACTCTCCATGACTCTGATGATGTGGTTCGGTAGTCTGTTGAGGCGGAGGAAACCCAGAAAACTCGGAGAAAACCACCGGCCTTGAACGGGCAACTACAACCCACTTTAATAGCCATGCCGGGAATCGAACACGGGTCGCCAGCGGAGAGAGCCGAGTGTTTTACCCCTCGACTGTCAAGGCCCCGAGGTTTTGATGTACCATGTATCCTGTCGATAATAATTATATCACCTCATTAGGGAGGAAGCATGCTTTTGGCGCCGTTCATTATTTGGTTTGTCTGTAAGATGTTTTGCTAGAGGCTATGAACGGAGTCACGAGAGTTAACGAGTTGTAGCGGTTTCAGATGACCCCGCTTCAAATTACTTGGGGGGGGGGGGGGGGGGGGAGGGGAAATAAACTAAAACAGATTTCAGATTACCATTACCCCTCCCACGGTAACTTAAAATCGATTTCAAATTATCCCCGAGGGTTACTTAAAATATTTTTTAAATTTCCCCCCTACGGTTTCAGATTACCCTTTTAAATCAGTTTTTAAAGTATTAACATAAGTTTCCTATTTATTTATTTTTTTCTTAAAGATTTCCAAAATTGGGGTGAATCCTTTTATATCTTATGTCTGCACTTAAAGTGTTATTCGCCTTGATGAAGCGTATTGGTCAATATAAATATAATAAACAATATAATTCACATTTTATGACTAGTTTTCACAGGATGATTCCTGATTTCAATTGTCGAATCTTTCACCTTTTTTATCAAAATAAAAATTATAATAAATCATGACTTAAAAGCACAAGAATTAACCACTTGGATGATTACTAAAGGGGGAATGTGAAATCGATTTAAGATTACCGGGGGTAACCTGAAAAGGGGATTACCTGAAGTCTTAACACTAAGATGGAGTCACACGTATATTTTTTGGTTAAAAAGATTTTTACCCATTGCGAGATCATGCGATTCCCTCGTCCCACCGAGGGCGAGACCTCGTCATTTACTAGTATTAGGCCTACCGGAACTGGTATTACGTTGTGAAAGTTCCCTGTCGATTCAAAGGTGTCAGCTTATCTTATCCGCCTTTGTTCTGTGCTACATAGATGATTTGTGATGCAGTCATGGACTTTACTTTTTCTGAATCGTTGATTAAGAATGCTGGCGGGGTTATACAGACTCTTTATGTGTGTGTTTTTTCTTGTTTATTCTTAACCAAAAATACAGGCAGAAATCATATCTTAAGCAGTGAAATAAAAATAAATAAATTCCTTCATAAAAGTCGGCAAAATGAGAGAGACAAGAGAGCTTAATATTTGTGATGTAGCTAAGCAACCATTTGCTAATCAGAGACTCTGTTCTTGTTGTAAATACACCAGATCAGAGAGGGCTTGGTGCTGACTATTCCGTTCGAAAGAGGGAGAAATCTTAACAACATATAAGGGATTCACTACAGGTGAAAGATAACATATTATAATTGGATTATTCCTAGCGTTGTGTAAAGGTAATATCTACACTAATTTCACAAAGAGTTGGCCCTACAAAAAATTTACCGTTAACAATTTTGCTTTCAAGTATGTGACTTTGCTGACCTTTCGGTTGTGTATCTGAAAGGTTGGTATATATAACGATTTAGTCAAATTATCCCCCACCGGATGTCAGCAGGATGTTGGTGGCGCCACCTGTCTCGTCTACGAGAAAACTCTTCAAGATGGATGGACATGCCAAATTTCAGACCAATACATTGAACCACTTCTGAGAAATGAGCAACTTTCACTTAAAGCAAATGCCATGCAAAAACGATTGCAGATGGCGCCACCAGTCTTAAGCATGAGATGTCGATATCCATTGAATCCGATATACATTGAACCAACCACTAAGACGGGATGAGAAAAGTCCTGAAACACTTGCCACTGCTGCTCAATTAGCTGATGATTATTCATTAACACACAAAATGTCCTTTAATAGCATATCAAACAAGTCATTCACAAACATGAATGTAAATCAGTATGGTCAAAAGAAGTTTAAGGCGCAGTCACCCAGTACTAGTAGTCCTGATAGTTTAACAAAGTCCATTGCTACACCTCAGTCCACGTCCACTTTGTCTAAGTCCAACAAAGACCAGTCTTTTTCAAAGAAAATCTGTTATTACTGCAAGAAGGAAGGTCATCTGATATCTGACTGCTGGAAACTTGCGAATTAACCAAATGGCAAACCTTCTGGGTTTGTTTCAAAATCTATGCATAGCATGGTACAGGAACCAGGCTCTTTTCGTGTAAATAAGGGGTACAACTCCTTTATTGACTCCAATAAAGAGTTTGATGCTACGGAGGCCCAAGTGCCGTCTGAATCCAAAGAAGAATCCGTAGCTTGCGGGGTAAAAACCTCAGTTGATTCCTGCGAGGAATTAAATAAGGCTAGGTCCTTTCAAGACTCCTGCGAGGAGTATTCTCTGGATAATGCTAATTTTTTTATGACTCTTGCGAGAGTATTTCAAATGAGGCTATAGGACCTCTTATGACAAACAGAAGTTTATTTCTGCTGAGGAAAATTCCTCTATCGACTCCCATGAGGAGTTTGATGATAAAAAGGATGGAGATTCCTTAAAGGACTATGAGAAAGAGTTTATGACTGATACTGTCAATGTCAGTTCTATGTTTGATGAGGTTGAGGTAGTAGATTCCTCCCCTGACTCTGAAAAGGAGTTATATTTGAGCCATTCATACATGATGGTTTTGTATCACTTTCAAGTGATTTTTCAGATTCTATCCCTATTAGAATTTTGAGGGACACAGGTTCAGGCCAGACTCTCATGTTAGCAAACACTTTGCCATTTTCTAATAGGTCCTTTACTGGTGCACATGCACTTGTTAATGGTGTGTTTTCAGACAGGCACACTTCAGTTCCGCTGCACAGTATCCATTTAAAGTCAGATTTGATTTCTGGGAATATTATTGTGGGCATAAGAACTACTTTACCCTTTAAGGGAATTCAGTTGCTACTAGGCAATGATGTTGCAGGTGATAAAGTACATCCTGTACCAATAGTGACAGAAAAGCCGTCACTTGATCAGGACACTGATCCGGAAAGTCAGGAAATTCCTGGTTTGTATCCTTCATGTGCTGTAACTAGATATATGGCCAAAAAAAACACGTGGATAATAATCCAGATAATAACATTCTGGGAGTCACTAGTGATTCGTCTAACGACTAGCCCGTACTGGATGCAGCATTCTCAAGGTCAGAACTTATCGCGGAACAGCATAAGGACCCTAATACTTCATGTTTGTTTCCCAGGGCAGTTTCTAAAGATGAGCTGTCACAGAACCCAGTTTGTTTCTATGTCAAAAATGGAGTGCTTATGCGTAAATGGCGACCACCTGATGTATGCGCTGATGATGAGTGGGCCATTAAACATCAAATAGTAATGCCCAAAAGCTTTTGCAGTGAAGTTCTAAGCATGGCACATAAGGCTCCTTTGTCTAGCCATTTAGGTATAAATGAAACTTATCAGAAAGTTAGTACACACTTCTATTGGCCTAACCTCAGGAAAGATGTTGTACAATATTTTTGTGTTGTCAAAGCTCTGACCAAGGTTTTTACAACTTTTGGATCACCAAAATCCGTCCGGTCTGGCCAAGGGTCTAATTTTTTGTCTGGCTTATTCTAACAAGTTATGCTTGAGCTAGGTATAGAACAGTACAGCTCTTCGCCATACCATCCTGAAAGTCAGGGCGACCTCGAGCGTTTTCACCAGACATTAAAAAAACATGATCAGGACTTATTGCTATGACACACAGAAAGACTGGGATGAAGGAATCCACCTATTGCTGTTTGCTGTCCGAGAATCCTTTCAAGAGTCCTTGGGTTTCAGTCCCTTTGAACTAGTTATTGGACACTCCGTTCGAGGTCCATTGAAACTGCTTGAAGAAACACCCTTGTGTTAAATTCCTGATTCTCTTAGTTTACTGCAGTATGTCTCAGACCTTCGCACTAAACTATACAATGCTTGTGAGATTGCAAAGTCAAATCTAAAATCTGCACAAAGTAAAATGAAAACAAAGTATGACAAGCACAATGTAAGTAGGACGTTTGAGCCTGGTTAAAAGGTCCTTGCCTTACTTCCCATCTCTGGCAGATCTCTGCAAACGAGGTATTTTGATCCTTACATTGTTGACAAGAAAATCAGTGATTTAAATTACATACTGTTGACACCAGATAGACGTAAGAAGAAACAACTATGCCATGTTAACCTGTTGAAACCATATTATGACAGAAATAGCACATCAGATGTTGTACAAAATGTTAATTACTGCTGTTAATTGTGTAAAAACTGACCCTGACCCAGTTAAAGTAGATACTGATTGTAAGTGTGATGTAGACTCTCAGTGTGGTACAGTACCATTAAAAAACTCATACGTGCTTAACAACCTGGATGCCAAACTGTCACACCTTACCGCACAACAACAACAAGACCTCAAGAACCTGCTGCGGAATTAGGAACATTTGTTTAGTGACATTCCAACGCGAACTAACATGTTGTGCCATGGCGTCAATGTTGGCGAGGCAAGCGCAGTCAAGCAACATCCATATAGACTTAATCCAGAAAAGCAAAAGTATCTACAGGATTAGATTCATTATTTGCTGGACAATGATTTTAATGAACTAGTAACAGTAAATGGAGTTCACCATGTATTCTTGTGTCAAAACCTGATGGAAGTTACCGTATGTGCACAGATTATCGAAAACTGAACTCTGTCACCAAGACTGACACGTTCCCGATTCCGAGGATCGATGATTGTATTGATAGAATCGGTAGCTCCAGATATGTCTCCAAGTTTGAGTTGCTAAAAGGATTCTGGCAAGTTCCGCTGACAGATCGAGCGAAAGAAGTGTCCGCATTTGTGACGCCGCAAGGACTGTACCAGTATAAAGTTATGCCGTTTGGCATGAAGAACTCGCCAGCCACATTCCAGCGCCTCATCCATATGGTTGTCAAGGACATTCAGGGTTTTGATGCATATATTGATGACCTTATCGTGTACAGCGACACCTGGGAGTAACATCTGCAAATTTTTCGCGACATTTTGAAAGACTCAGTGAAGCACGTCTGACCGTCACCTTAGTAAAATCTGAGTTTTGTCATGCACAAGTAACATTTTTGGGTCATATTGTAGGGCAGGGTCAGGTAAAACCTGTTGATGCTAAGATAAGTGCTATTTCTGAATTTCCTAGACCAGGAAACAAAAAGCAAATAATGCGTTTTCTTGGTATGGTTGGATACTACAGGAAGTTTTGTCCAAATTTTGCTGCTGTAGCTGAACCTTTGACTAATTGTTAAAAAAGAAAAAAAAGTTTGTATGGAATGTTAAGTGTGAAAATGCATTACAGAATTTGAAAGCAATTCTGCAAAGTTCACCAGTTTTAGCAGCTCCAGACTTTTCTGTACCTTTTAGGTTAGCTGTAGATGCTAGTGATACTGCTGCTAGTGCTGTGTTTATTGTTACTAGAAGGCAATGATGGCATAGATCATCCATTTTGTTATTTCTCAAGAAAGTTTAATGCAAACCAGAAAAACTACACAACTATTGAAAAAGAATGTTTGGTTTTGATTTTGGCGTTGCAACATTTTGGAGTTTATGTTACTTTATCAGTCAGGCATATCATTGGCTTCAGTGATCACAATCCCCTCACGTTCATGAACAAGTTGAAGTGTAAAAATCAAAGATTGTTGAGATGGAGTTTGTTCTTATTGGATTACAATCTTGATATCATACACATTAAAGGGAAAGACAGTGTACTTGCTGATTGCTTATCGAGATGTTTATGAAATGTTGTAAACAGGATGTTTATGTAATGTTGTAAATAAGATGATTTTTGAGATGTTGTAAAATTTAAGTGATTGTGATCGAGAAAACTTTCTTTTTTCTTACAGGAGGGGGAGTGTTACAGGTGCTCTTTTTATTGTGTGACACGGGCTTAACTGGTGTTGTGACACCCTCGCCGGGCCGTTTGTTGCATTCTATGTTTAATCCGTACTGGTTGAACTCTCGTTGTCATGCTGGCCTTTGGCTTTCTCCCCTGGTTGTGAGTCACGTGTACACCATGTTGTGTCTCTGCGCGTGTTTACTGTGTTGTGTAAGATCTTATAGACTGTTCGAGAAGTGGAAAATTCTCGGCTTGGGGTGAAGAGTATATAAAGGGGCTGTGTTTTCGAGCCGGGGGCAGAGAGCAGAGAAGATTCCAGCGGACGCAGAAGTGTGTGTGTCGGTTTGTGGGACCTTATCCGACGTGTGCGGCAATTATAGATTTTCTTCAGAGTTTCTCCTGGATTTTGTGCATTTCTTTAGTTTACTTTCTTGATAGTTACAAGAGCTTTACACTTGACTGTCATTCTCCGAGAGTATACATTTAAAGAACTTATTGTTGTGTCGGTGTTGGTATCCAGGTAATGTGCACATTATTTTCTGTGTGATTGTATTGATTTGTTGTTATACCGCTGTTTTACTGTATAATTGTATTGATTTAGTGTATTGTAATGTTAGGGTTGTTTTAAGAATAAATTATAGTTATTTGTTAACAAAAAACCACTGACTTCTTTATTCATTCCCCTAGATATTTCACGCTGCCTAGTGTTACAAAATCTGATTTTTTTTATCTCCGTTACAGAATCTGTGTTCATAACGCATACGTGATCTGTTTATATTAGGTTCCGTAACAATGGGCAATGCATAGATAGACACCACGCGAAAAAAAAACATTGTAAGTGGAGACTTACAGTCAGCTGAGCTAAAAGAAAACTTATACACAATTAAAATATATGTGAAATTGTGTTCTACAGTTAATTAAAGAAATATATATATATATAAATATATATATAAAATTATTTTATAATATCTGTAACTAATATACAACTTATAAAAAAGTTGTCTTAACTTTGATTCCCTCTCAATTAAGCCTCCGAGTAATCCCACCCCACCCCTTAAGATAAATTGACACCATTGGTTAACAACGGTCTCGCCAGGAAATGTCGTCTTAAAGGTCATGCACGCTTACATCGAGTAAGCCAGGGTAATAAAGCTACTTTTTAAAGGAGTGTTTAATCTTAATATATGACTCAAGTTCAAAATGACTTTTTTAAAAAAGTATTTTTTTTCGAAAAGCCTATCGTTTTATATCATTAAAAAACATGTTAGAAGAGAACGCGATCCAAACGATTCCTGCCGTCATGGGGCTTTCAGGGTCATTTTTCACATGTTTATTTTTCAGAATTTGTGGAGTACTCGGTCAGTTTTATACCCACTTTATCAACAAAAAAATAAATTATCGAGAATAAAGTTCAACATTATGAGAAAGTAGCATTCTGATTGGCTTGTCAACCCCACGTGGAGTGAAAATAAATTAAACTGTGCACTAAAAGTTTCTTTTCTTTGAATTCTTCATTTATATACTACATATATATATATATATATATATATATATATATATATATATATATATATATATATATATATATATATATATACAGTAGAGCGCCATTTTTCCGAAAGCGTCGGGGGACAAGCTTTTTGTTCGTAAAAACGAACATTCGGAAATGCGGACAAGGGTCTAGCGGCAAGTTGGTACGACAGTTAATGATTAACTTAATGCCATTTTACCCAAGTAACACGGTGTTTCATTTCGATATTCGTAAATGACGACCCGGACGTATAAAAATATTGGATTATTGCTGAGCATAATTGGCAAAGATTAGTCTCACCTGCTTTAAGGGTATGTGCGTGGTCTTTTTTTTTTTTCATCAAATTCACTGGAGGGAAAGGTCAAATGAAATCGCCAAGGAACGCGGTGTTTCTTATCGATCTACGTAATTGAAGACTGGGACATATAAAAGCTGCACGAGCACAAGTGTTTAATGAATTATACCTCACAAATGCTTATGCGAGTAAACTGCTCAGTTATTTGGCGTGACATCTTTTGCCAAGCCGACGAACTATGCTTGCTTGAGTACAAACGAGATGAGGTTGATAACACACAAGTGTTCTTGGACAAACTGCTCAGTCGATTGCTAGGGGAACAGGGGGCCGAGCGTTGCAGGGCTAGCTGTAGTTTTCACATCTTTGCCCCGGCGGCAACATCGGCCAAGAACTAATTAATTAGGGTCACCACTGGGCTTAACATATGACTGCAGTCCTTGTGACTCGTAATTACAACACTCATTTAAGGTTTTTACATACTTATAATATATTTCGGAATTACGAAATAATTTTCGGTTCCCAATTTTAATTTTCGGAAAAACGAGTTTTCGGAAATTCGGCATTCGGAAATACGGCGCTCTACTGTATATATATATATATATATATATATATATATATATATATATATATATATATATATATTTTTATATATACACAAGATGCTCATTCAGCAATAATTTTTTTCCAATGAGGAAAAATGAAAATGACACATAGATATAAGTACAATAAACAAGTAGATAATATTTTAGGTGTAAATTAAGGTAACAACATCTTACTTTTTATTAGGCTTATATAACACTATATAAATTATGTTTTTGGGTTTTTCCTCTAATGACTTAATTTTTTAATTTAAAAGATAATTTTCATCTTTGAACATGAAGGAAACATGGTAGAGGAAACAACAGCAAAAAGGACGGCGTTTAATTATATATGTTATTTAGTTTGATATTACCTCATTAAAAAAATGTGCCATTTAAAATTTTGAATGGTTTAAAAATGTTTTAAATTTCATATGAAATTGAATGTTTCATAATTGAATTTCATAAATACATATACCATCAGAAAGAGCAGTTAACCACGTTTAAAATGCTATATACTTAATGGGTCTGATTATGAGATTAAATGACTTGGTTCTCAGGCACCGCCCGCATCAATTTTAAACCCCCGCATCAAAAATTTTTATTTTAATTTTCAATAAAAACTTTCCCATTTTGAGCTGCTGCCTCTCCGACATTTCTTTCAAGAAGATAAAACCATACAATTTTCTTTGTTTTGTAATGCTTTTACTTATTTAGTCAAATAAAACTGTTATTTTCATGCTTTTCCCTTATCATTTGACTTTTTTATCGAAACATCCAAAAAAAATTAAAATAAAAAAGCGCCCGCCCGCATTGATTTCTGAAAAAAAAGTGCCTGAGAACCATACTTTTTTTATTTTGGCCTTATGTGTTGTTTTTATTTGTTGATTTTGATATGGTTGCTACCTTAAGCTACTCCGGTTTCAGGTTTTCTCCGCTTATCTAAAACAGATTTCTAATTAAACCTAGGTAGGCTGAAACTAATTTCAAAGTCCCCCCCCCCCCCCCAAACACACACTCGCGCATTTAACTAAATGATACATTCTCAAATCATATTATCTTCAAATCATGATATAATAATTGATTGAAGAAATCACCTGTAAGGTTAAAGATTTAATATATGAACAATAATACCAAAATGCTAATTATATTGCTAAATATATAGTTTTTCACTCATTACGCAAGGCACATTAAATATAAAGATATGTTGTACAAAGATAATAAACAAAAATATTATAATAAGAAACAATACAAACAACCGAGGGCATTTTTTTTAATTTTTAAATTTCGATTTTATATTCGATATTATACATATACGTTAAGTAGAACTGTACAATTCACGCATAATGCGGACAATTTTTTAATGTGAAACGTATTGTCTGATCACAATATGCGCCTCACTTTCTGGCCTATGAAAAAAAGGACTGTTCCATCATTATTTTACCATGGTTCCGGTCTATTGTCTAAAAAAGATCGTGTTTTAACATTTCCTGTATTTCAATTAAACTTGGTCTGTAATATCCCGCCCCTCTCAGGAATCCTACCAAAAAGAAATTATACTTGAATGCAGCTGAGGGATTTACCAATATATTGAGTTTTCTCGACAGGTGTTGTTAGAAAGTATACATTTCCCTTCACATCGGGTAGAATCATTTCGAAAATTTTAAAAATCTATGATGTACTGGCGAATGTATTTTAAAATACATCCTATTAGGATACTCGAGTAATTTTTTTGGTATTTATCGATGATTCTTCTATTCCAAAGGTTTTAGGTCGAAAAATCTCCCCTTGCATCATTCAAACGAAATAAATTGTATAGAGCTCAGGACTTGTTTCTGTACATCGGGCACGAATGTTTTGCAGTCTTTTACTTCGGTTACCATGGTGATTTTAATCGCAAACCTACCCTTAATTGTATTGAAAAAGAAATTGCACAATCCCAAGTCTCAAACGTAATCGCAACAAATTAAAAAAAAATCTTAACTTCTACTTGTAATCTATGCCTCTGTATATAATTATGAAGTTATTTCCTATATCTCTGCTGCCTGTGAATCCAACTTGGCATCTCCTCATAGCAAATTTATCAGCGCCCATTAACTGGCGCAGTATCTGCGCTGTCATATTTAAAATATGAATATTTTATTGGGTAACGTATTTAATATTCGGTGTCAAGCTATACTTGATAGTCGGCCTTAATCTAATTGCAGCTAGTAATTGAAAAGCTAAAAATTAAAAAGTTTATATGTACATTGATAACACTCAGTTTAAAGCAGGGGGGTAAGACGGGGAGGGGGGGGGGGGGAGGGAATATATCCCTCCATTTTCGGCAAGGGGGATGGTTAGTGTAACCCCCCTGTTATTCAAAGAATAATATTCAAAAAATATAATGGAAATGAAATATAATTATTGAATTAATGATTTTATTTAATATTATATCAACTAATTAATTGAAATATAATTAAAAAAAAAATGGGATTAGAATTACAGACTCTTGTATAATTTCCGAGTTACCATAAACCTGGTTTAGAATTAACAAATACGGAAACATTAAACCGTATTTTAAAACCTATATTTAATTGTAACATTCGTCTCACAATAATTAAAATGTATATTTTATGTTATTGATATCTTTATAAGGAAAAAATGTCCAAAACGTGAGTACCCTCCCAGTCCGAGCCCCCCCCCCCCCCCCCCCCTTTAGGATAAACTGACATCCACTGGTATTTAGTGTTTGGCCAGACTTAAGTGTGTAAGTGACTACAAGTAGAACCAAATGAACATTAAACGGCTTCGTAAGAAGAGCAGTCAGCACGGCTAAGTGTGACCCAGAATCGATTTATATTTTGCCGGCTAGGACTCTTAATCCGGTGAACTTTACCATGGGATTTTCATCACATTTTTATTGTCAGGCCCCTCCGGAGACAGCAGTTTAAACTCAGGCGGCAAGCCATGAGGCCGTTTTATGTGGCTAACACCACAAAATAAAACCTATTTAATTTAAATGTAATATGGGTTTTACAGTGACATTTATTTTCAGAGGTGGTTTTTATTCCTGCTGGATAAGGAGAAAGGGATACCTTGTAAAAACGCTCAAGATGCACCGAATGCTAGAAAAGTGGGGTCACATCACAGAGATTTTTTAAGAAGTATATGGAGGAATTCAGGTTTTTGATATGGTAAGGTGTCTAGGTTAATGCCATAAGCTGAAACATTTGTGTGTATTACAATTTACACTAAAATGAAAAATATACAAGTTAAGTACAAAGTGTTGTTCGGTATTTTTATCTTTTTAATCATCGGAAAATTAGTGCAGGTTTTTTCATTATTCATACGTCTAGGTCTATAGCAGCCATGCTTTCACAGACCTTGATTCAGCGAGCCGTTGTGGCGTCTATATCATGAATGATAAATAAGGCAAATTAACCTATTTAATTGACCCTCGTAAGCTTGTTCTACGAGACTGCCGATGGTCTGGTGCCTGTTCTAGACAAAACGTTTATCATTGCCAGCTAGGAGGCCATCGAGAATTTGACCCATTAAATAAAAGCATATAAACCTGTGACGTTTCTGGTACAGGTGTTCTTGTTAACAGAGCATGTGAACAGGGTATGGTTTACATTTTATTTGTTGGATTTGATTGGCAGCTTTGAATACTTGCACATTATTCATGAAATAGACTTCAGAAAGGCTGGCTGAATAAGTCTGTGAAAGCGTTGCTGCCAAAAACTTCATAGTATGAAGATGATAAATACCAGATGTGGAAGTAAAAATGACAAAAATTAATTCAGTCTCCTCCTGTTCATATACCGGCGATGTACGCATAGAAGGTGGCATATGCATCTGAATAATTAGGTTTCCTGACATACAAGGCTTTAAGTGAATAAGCCGCAGAAGAATGACAGAACCCCTATACACATTCTCTCTGTCTGTCAGTCTCTCTCTCTCTCTCTCTCTCTCTCTCTCTCTCTCTCTCTCTCTCTCTCAGATATATGCTGCCAGAGAAAGTTTCGAAGTTTATGCTTTTATCCTTATTCTTCGTTTAAGGAGCACATGTGGGATAACAATAACACAGGGGATAACTTTTTATGTCAAAACAACGAGGTTACAAAGCCGTCTCTAGGGAAATCATCGTTTATATGAGAAATATCGTACGTCATGGCGTAAATGGGCTGATACCAGTGCGACCTCCAGGGTTTTACGTTGTCACATTGGGCGTCACGACACACACTCCCGTGACCTCTCTTCAAGGAAATAGTGTCTTCCACCCGACATTTCGTGCAGCCCGGAAACCAACGCCACCGCTAACTGGGCCTAGGAGAACCGGAAAGCCAAATATGTTCATTGTGAGTAGGCAGTTCTAAATTAGGTTCAGTCAGATATAAAATAGCGTGTTATATAAATGACTTCCCACGAAAACCCACAGGGGTAATGGGTGCGTCGACCAGAGACCTCTCTTTATGACAACACTGACATTAGATAAAGAATGACGATGCTATATAAAGGTAAAGGGGACCGGCTTCTGTGGCTCGAGGGTTAGAGCTCAGACCTCAAAACCGGAAGATCCAGAGATCGAATCTCAACCGAGGAGCTGAAATTTTTCACGGCCGTGTTTCACTCACAAAACGAGCGAACATTTCGGTTTTTTTTTTCATACAATATAAAAAAAACCCTTACAATTAGTCCTAACAATTATCCTTGTTTGGCTTCATATGAAAAACAAAACTGCCAATATTGCTAATTTTAGCTGAGATTTTAAAAGACACACAAGTCATATGATGATTTACGCAATGTCGTCCGGAATAATGACCAAACAGTGAGAGTCTATATAAGACTCTTTGACCTTTATAGTTACAAGAGGACGACGCTGGGGGCGTGCGTGCGTGTGCATGTTTGTAGCCTTAAAGCTGTGTGTGCGATGCCATACGCATGCGGATACGTTTATATGTGTTTCCATTATATGCGTCCTTCAACTGTACAAAATGTTCCATTTCCGCATGGTTAAGCGTGTCCCCGGGTGGAGAGGAGGCTTGTAAGAATTGGTGATTGTATTTCTATGTCAATGTTGGGTCAAATTTTGTGGGTGGACGTTCTTAAGTCACTATAAAATGCACAACCATCGATTTCAGTTTTGTTTCTTTTTTTGTTTCTCATTTTTTTCTTCATTTTCTTTCTTTTATTTGTTTTTGTAGTCCATCTCTCCATCCCGAGGTGTCCAAGATGTTAACCCGATGTATTCGCGATGTTTACACCGTGTTTCTCGATGTGAGCTAGATGTCAACCAATCTCTTTGGATGTAACGCTGATGTTTCAGATGTGTGCTTGTTTATCCCGATGTTTCCAGATCTTTCCCGATGTTGTCCCGATTTATCCCGGATCTTCGTGTATACATGATCGGGGTAACATCAGGGAGACATCGGGGTAAGATCATGGCGACATCGAGGAAACATCGGGACAGCATGTGAAGATGACATCGGAACTCATCTGTTAAACACCTGCGAAGTGTGAAGAAGCAGCCATCCTCCCAATTTTCGATTTTGTTTTGCTGGCCCATTTTTTATAAAGGGCCGAATTTTTAAGGACTCGCCGGCTCGAGAGTGATCACACACTTGTATACTGATTGTCCGTGCAGATCACCAGATTTTTCGGGTCGATTCGGTCACTTCTAATTTCGTCTTCAGGATTTCAGAAATGGTAGAAAGAAGGAAATGTGGGTGGCGAATCAGATATATTTCGGTTCCGTCATCAAATCTACCATAATTTACGGCCGGATAAAAACGGCCCGGAAAAGGATTTTTGCAGCCGATTTTTACTTCCGGATTTTTAACAAATCCGGCCAGTAGCACCGTCACATCATCCGGCCTGAATTTCAGGTAGATAGGAGGACGGCTAAAAATGGATGATTTCAAATATCTCAAATATGGTTGATTTTTAAATTGATCTTTGAGCACATAATTATTACAGGTAACGGACTGGCACTTGATATTTATTTATGCCCTAGACCTAATTTTCAAGTTCGTACACTCAACAACTGATTCCAAATATCGCCCAGTTGCTGCCGTCTGGGGGGAAGCTTCCAGTGATCGCCCTGCAGTTTAAAATGTTAAATTTCTCAAGAATCTTTAAGGCATTTCTTGTTCAAACCCGGAAACAAAACATGTGCGTACCACTATGGTCCAATGTTTCAAAAGACCCGGTAGCAAAATCGGCATTCGACGCAGGGGGTTAATACGGGGATGGAGAGGGGGTGTTTATATCCTCATTCCACTTTTTAACAAGGTGGGATGGTCAATGTAATCATCCACCCGTGCATTTCAGAAAACAATATTTAAATTGGAGATGAAATATATTTATAGAAAGAATTAAAACCTTTGGTGCCATTTATCTGTTTACCACGAAATATTAAATAGCTTTACCTAATTTAGAATCAACATTACTGGAAACATAAAACCTTATTTTTAAAATGTTATCCTTGATTGTAATGTAGTCTGATGTGTCACAATAACAATTAAATTTAAATATATATTCCTGAATGTTAAGTACGTTGCAGAATAGTGTTATTACTCCAAGTATCATGTCGTTGCCGTGGTAGCGGCGTCCGGGCGATAATCAGATAACCGACGCTCGTTGGAGACAATGCAGGCTGTTGCTTTTTTCTATATATATTTAAATTTTGAATGGAAGTCCTTATGTGTGACAACCCTTAGGGTTTGTACGATATTCGATCAGCCGCTAGAATGCGACGTCCGACATTTAAATAGTTTATCAGCGCCATTTAATGTGTATAAGGTGAACCGTCATTGGTAGGATGAACGGAATTTGACTTCCTAATCGTTTGTCTTTTTTTTTTTTGGTTTGGAATTAAAAGCTTATTCACATTTTTTGTAAACCAGAGAAATTCCTCTTTGAATCGTAAGTTGTATGATATCAAATATGTATGTAATAATATATCGTTACATCCCTTGGAAGCCATCACCCTTACGCCAGAGGTCGCTACTACTTAAAACGAACCTATTCCAGTTAGCCAGTGTGGCCTGGCCGAGACGTCTGGTCTCAACTGTCAATCTTTAAAATTAAAATTTCTTTCACCTTCCAACATATTCTGTTTAAATTTCCAACAGCTCCTGCTCACATAATACATGCGTATGCTACAAAATATGATCTGTGACATCCATACCATAAAAACACCCGTGTTTATGCAATTTACCTTGAAACATTTCTTTCCAACATATTTGAAAGGACTTCATTATAATGCAAACACGCTGACAATTCATCAAAAATGAATTCCTAATGTTCAACGGCTACTAGATATCAAACCCACAAAGAAAAGTACACCCTGGGATGTTCATGCTTGGGTCTGTGGATGAGAAAGGATTTTGTGACCTTTTAACAAACCCCTTATCACATATGCCAAAATAAATTGTTTAGGTGCATACACATGATAATGCTTTTTGGCTGTTGCATATTTTCCACGGGTGGATCTTAATTACTCAACTTTTTCCTCAACAACTTGTTTTCATTTCACCTGGAAGGATTTATCTTATTTAAAGAAAATAACTAATTTAAAAATAAGATTTTTAGATGTGGTCCTTGCAATTACCCTCTTCCTTTGACAACACTTTTTTGCGTTTTTCATATTATCAATCATTTGACAAACTGTTTCCCTTCAATATTTTCATATGACGTATGATTAATTTATTCTAAATGATAAAGTGACAACCCAAACTACTTTCTAATTAATATTAATATATATATATGTATATATATATATATGACCCTCTATAACCTTTTATAAACAAATGGTTCCAGGAAGAACCCTTCTTTAGGATTCTTAGAAGCACCCATTATCAGGGTTACATAAACAACTCTTAGGGTTCCCCAAAGAACCCCAGGAGAAAGTTCCATGAGGAACCCTGACTAGAGGGTTCTACCTGAAACTATAAGGATTCCCCGCTGGTTCCACTGGAAAAAACCTTTAAAAGTTCTACTTGTAACCCGTTTATATAAGAGTGTACCTACTCCACAACAATTACACCAGATTTTGACCCCCTCAAACCCTAACCATCAGATTTGCTCTCTTAAATTGTGAGTCCGAGTCTGCGAGATATGGTAAGTCATATTCCTGCAAAGTACGAACGGCGTCAATCGCTCGAGATACCCTGAAAAAAGAGTAGAATATGACACATTTCATTAGTGAAGAATTCTAAACAATTCTCTTTCTAAATCCAGTTGATCACCCAATAGGAGAGAACGTCCTTGTTTCTAGGTTCTTTCTCTCGGTTCATTTAAGGAATCGATTCAATAATCTGACCAATAAAAAGGAGATAGGCCTTAATCCGTTAAAACAACATGGATGGGTCATGATAATAAATCAAACGTTTTCCTCAATATTTCTTTGTAAACATTTGATGACTTGAATAATACACAAACCCATTTAGTCACTAATGATAGAAATCCAAAGCAACATCCAATGAATAAGTTATGAACGCCCTGTAAACCTACAAACGGTCTAACGATAGGAATCTCTCCTTACATCCTATTCAATTATAAAATTACTACTAAATTATTTACACATGCCGACGTCTTATTATTCTGTTATAATCTTCAGTAACCAACAAACGTCCCGTTACGACCCTGCTTGGGCGTAATATAATTAATTGCCTTTTCTCAAGCAAACATCTTTTTGCTAAAGATAGCATCTTGGTTTCTTGCTCATAACCGCAACTTAATTGATGAGTTGTTATTGTTATGAGGCTGATCAGTTACAATGTCTTCTGTTAAGTAGGCCGCGAATACCACGACCCCTGTTGTGGCATTCAAGCAATTCTCTCAGACTTTCTCACAACGCGAGAGGCAAAGGAACAGGAAATTATGTGTTGAATTTGCGCGATATTTTGATATGTCGATCGATACTGGTTGATCGTACGTTTATTGAGCTCTTTCAAAGGAGAGGGTGCCATCAAATATGGGAACGCTCATCATTGACCTGTATATCAAATTCAGAGTATTGTACATTTGAATTTTAATCAATAATAATACTCATAAAAATACTAATACTAAAGATAATAAAAAATAACTATTATTCTATTATTATTTTTATTATATATGTTATTATTATTATTATTATTATTATTATTATTATTATTATTATTAATGTTGTTAATGTTATAATTATTATTATCATTGTTATTATTAATCTTTTAATTATTATTATTATTATTATTATTATCTTTACCTGCTCCCGCTCCCATTTTACTCTCCAAGTTCTGCACACATATCTCCGGTGTCCTTTTCTAGGACAGCTTTGTTTCCATTTGCAGGATTATTGCCTATTTAGCTGCATAACTGATCATTTTAATGTAACCCCATAGGTGCCCCTTTTTCTTATGGGCATTATGGTCCTGGAGGCGCCTCAATGATTTTCCTGCATTGAGAGCTCACTGTCCAGAAAGAATGCTCTGAGTTTTCGGGTAATACGCGGTCTTGCGGATCCACTATATCCCCATTGACCACCCGCGTTAATTTAAACCCCCTAAGGCTTTTACTCTCTCAAAAGGAAGAAGTTTTTTTTTATTCAAATGCTTAACAAAGACCAAATGACTCCGCTTTCAATGCAAGGATTTTTAGGTACTGGGAAGCGAGGCCTGTTGCACTACTGTTTCGATAAAATTTTCATAGGTTTACAGGTATTTTGTTATCTATACATTAATATTAAAGTATATCTCATGGAAACCTTCGTCTTAACAGTTCGGAAAAATTATGGGTTGATTAAACGAAAATGAAAGGTTGTTAAACAGGAAGTACGTCCCACAAATAAAACGTAGTTCGGGGTGGGAGCACGTGTTGCACGTCTATTTTCCTTTGGGATCCGCAATCTTCAGGGACGTTGAGCACATATTTATATAACCAGTACATTTTTAAACTGAGATTAATTCTATTAACAAAAAGGTTCTGCAGTTAGAGCCTACAGACCTCAACCAGAATCTTCTTATCAGTCATGTGTTTAACATTTTTTTCATGTATAAACACAGTCACGTTTCAACAACCGGCTTTACCTGGCGAGTGGCAGAGCAATAACATACGAATAGGCGGCTTCTACACAGAGACAAAGAAATCTTCCTTTTTCATAATGTTATTAAGAAAAAAATACATTATGGTGATTCTGATTAATTGATAAATTTATAAATTTAATGGATTGTTCATACGGTTTTACCATATCCCTCTACAAATATTCAGAAAAATCCGTACATAACGTTTTGTGTCAATTTACTTATAGGGACAAAGCGAAAAACCACTTATTTATAATTATTCTTTGCTAATGATTTGCGCCGAAAGATGTTATCCTGCTTTTTAATCTGAGAGCGCTGTCAGTTTAGACCAGACCTGCTAATTCCAGGTCAATCAACAAATGATAAGGATATAGATTTTATCCTGTTGGAATCAATTCATCTGACCCTGTCTTTTAACTTTGGCAGCTATATACGTTGCATTTTCGCCTGAAAGAGCCTGCATTGACATGCATTAGTCTATTATAATGCTTAAGATTACCCTCAGCTGACAACTGAAAACATTTTCTGTGATGTCCTTTAGGCTTCAATTTGTACAAAGAATATTTCTTAAACTTTCACTTTGCTATAGTCATACAATTTCTTCAATTTAATTTTCACATTAGATGGCATCTATATGCAATCGTTATATATATATATATTTATATAAATATATAAATATATATATATATATATATATATATATATATATATATATATATATATATGCTCATGTTGTTTATCATAAAAAAATCTTGCTCATACTTCGTAGACCCTATATGTGCCTAACATCTTTTAACCTTAGAGTATTTAATTTCGTTATTTGTAGAATAGCATGATTTGCGATTCTTTTTCATACTTTTTATTTGAGAAGCGGTGACCAGGAGAATTCTATCACAGGTTAGGCCTATCTTTATATCATATTGTGAACCACATAGAAATAATCCTTGCCCGAAGCCCAGGATTAGTGTGCAACATTCATTGCCTACTAGCTTATTACAAAACTATTTATCTCATTGAACCGTGGATTTTCCAAGGGTGAATCGAGTCATTTCAAATGTTGTAGGTCGCATGCCTGAAGCATGGATAATTTATTATGGTATAATTCAAACCCCATCCATATTAATTAGTGCTGTGTCCTTAATGATCAAATATCTTTCTTTATCAGTATAACACTTCACATTTCATGAACAGTGCAAGTATACGGTTTTGGACCCACATCCTTCATTAAAACACCAGCGTAACTTCATTTTTTACTGATTTACTGGTTTAAACAGGGGCGGACTGGGCCGCCGGGATACCGGGAACTTTTCCGACGGGCAGATGACTTGAAATTGATGCACATAAATGCGGGGCAGCAATTTGTTAAAGTTAAAATCTGAGGGTCCTTTGTAACTTCGTCTGGGCCTCTGTAGGAAAAGTCCAGATTATATAACAGACATAGACCAAGCTGGGTCTCGAATAAACAGTATTTTTTAATGCTTTTGTGGTAAAGCGAAGTAGTGTAGTGTGAAGTGTGAAGGCATCATTAGCTCAAGGCTAAATTGAGCTAGAAGGGACTCTAGCCAATCTTACTGAGGGGTTCTTAATTTTAAAAAATGCAAATGCATATTTAAACACCTTATACAAGCCCCAGTTACATCGCGTCAACCAGTTTTCTGGCAAAATTTGACTTTTTGGACGAACTTCGGCCGGACTTTGTTTATTCGGACGAGCCTCGTCAGTATTTTAACTGCTCGTTGGGGGAGCTTGTTGCTCTTTAGCGCGGAGTCAAATAGCGACGATAAAACCGCTGGAGAATTTTGCTCGGCAGCAACACGCCGGTGCCTCTAGCGTGCATCGCTGGTGAATTTTTGTGGTTGTCCGAGCTCCGCTTATTTTTTTAGGTTAAAAAAAGTCCTTCGTATCCGGCGGGGCCAGGACGATCCCAACGATGCCCGCTAGGCGATCGGCCGTGCGTCCAAAGATTATTTTGCGATGCTCGGCTGACATTAGGCGGACCACTGAAGAGTCTTGGTGGAGTGAAAGAGCGTCGGAAGAGTTCGGAGGGGGTTCGGACGTGCTTCCAACGACGTCCTGTTGGGCCCCTTCACATTTCAGGTGCAAAAATGATCTTTGGTCTCGGCCGTACCTCCATACTTACGTGACTACAATCGATAAAAAATCGATCTCCGCCGAATTTTTTTTTAAATTAGCGAGAAGATCATTGCTCGATCGCTTTTAAAAATCCACCGGAGCTCGGCCGCAAATGTGACTAAGACTTTACTTGCATTATTAAGTAATCTTTATTTTTTTTTTAATTTAAAAAAATACGACAGTAGTCAGATATGTCATAACAGTATTACTATAGGTATCGAATCCAACTGTGAAAAAATAAAATACAATTTAATCGTTTCGTTTTGTAGATTCAAGATGAATAAATTCATTGATAATGCTCGATTTTTCTATTCTACTCCAAAATAATTTGTTCAATTTTCATTTAAGTCAATTGAATTAATATTTTTTTTTTACCACGGTGCCTTAAGTTTATTAACAAATTTCTGTTAACGCTGTCAACAACATACGCTCCCAAGGCAGCGGAAATCTTGCGCTTCTAAAGAAGCAACTGATTTTCACGCTGCCAGCTTTGACCGTTTATGATATATTTAGACACCAGATGGCGGTTTGTTGTCCACTGAAATAAACGTGCGTACGATGTGACAAGAAGCCAATCAGATGCCAATAAACAAACACTCGACAGGCATCCTGGCTCCGCCCATTGCCGCGCTTCAAGCGCCGTTTGACGAGTTTCCGGTCGAATTTAAATTGCTCCCTCTGCATTCTCGCATCATCGACCGATTCGATTATGACATTATGACTGTGTTAGCGTAGTCATGTATCTGTTGTCTGCAGAACTGAAACCAGCCAGCGAGGTGTGCACGCAGCCTTTGTTGTTACGTTTCGTTTGAATTACAGCTCACCGGCCGAGCATCCTATGTGCCCAAGGCCCTAAGCAAACCACGTCAGGGGCAATTCCCTCTGAGCCTGTGGCCTGTTTAAACGGTTACGCTGGGGGATGAGCTGTCACTCAAAAAGAAATGAATATGATTGGCGTCGTGTATTCCTCGCTTGGCTTTGTCTTCCAGCACAAAGTTTCATCTGATTGGACAAAAATACAGTGCTCCCCTCTGGTGTTGCAAAGCAGGATACGAGGTCATAACAAACAGCGCCTTACAATATAGGAAGTAGCCCTATAGGTAAAGCGCTGCGTAAAGAGCGTATCAACAACACAGGTTGCATGTGAGAGGAGTTTATCAACTCTGAAGTTCATCAAGATCAGATTGAGGAGAACACTTTGCCCAGAAAAACCTAAATACATTCATGTTGATGGCAGTTAAGAAAGATATTCTGCAAAATCTGGACGGTGACTCTGTAATTAATGCATTCTCAAAGATGAGTTCTTTGATAACATAAGAATTTTTTACTTATGCGTGCTAAATGCAAGAAGATGAGAAATCAGTGGCGTATCCAGGATTTGAAGACAAAGGGGGCGCAGCCCTAAAGTCGGGAAAGGGGCTTTTCTGCGTCCTTCAGACTTGTCAAATATATATATATATATATATATAACCTTTAGAACTGATAATAAATATATATTATTATACAAGATATATTTCTATATCTACATTAAAGAAAATATCGAGCTAAGCTTTTTTTCTTTCTTTTTCATATGGGACTAACATTATCACACCCTTTCATAGAGAAACATGAAACTATTTATTTAGTTATAACGCCGAATTTTATCTATGTGTGTATACTTAAACTATCGAACATAAAATCAATGTTGGTTAACAAACATAATAATAGCCAGTAGGTGACTTGCATAAATGTTAGCAGAATTAAAGTGTGTGTGTGTGGGGGGGGGGGGGGGTTGGTGGTTATGTAATTTTAGTATTGCAATACAACAACAAAATTGCAGTTGTGTGTTTAGTCTCATTTTAACTGCCATGGGCCGCTTTCATTCAAATTTCCAGGGCCGTTTTTTCTTCCCAGTCCGTCCCTTGGTTTATGCACCCCGCGGTCTCAGGTCCCGCAATTTAGCCCGTATACCAGCCGCATCAATTCTTTGGGCGACCTTTGAAATGGAACAAACACGCGGGGCACGTGGCCCGCCTACTTGACAATAATTCATAATTGGTCTGTGAAGCTCTGGCTGCAAATTTAAGTGTCTTGTCACGTGTGAGTGGTACTAATAAACTACACAATTGTCGGCACTTGTTTCTGCCTGACATCTTGCCGCTGGTCTGAGTACCTGTCCACATAATTATCTTCCCTGCTAGGGCCTAGCACTTGACCAATATGGCGACGTCGTCCGTGTCGCCATTTTGTCTGGTTTCCTGAAATTTAAAGGTGCCCATTCCTCTACAATTTGAAAAAGAATTTGTGTTTGATTGCTTCCTCTATATATATATATTAATGATATTAGGGTATTTTGGTTGTGAAAAATTCTAAAGCGGACCGAACTGTCTCGCTAGTGAGGCTTGCTTTTCTAGCGAGGCGGTTGGAACGCCGGACATGTGGGCCACCCACATGGGTTTGAATCCCGGATCGGCCCTGTATTTTCCCCTGAGCAATTTGTCTTCCTAACAAAATGGGGGCTCGTCCGAGATGACGGTAAACTTTGTGGTCCAAGGAATAAGCTCACCAAAGTGTGACTCCTGGAATAATTAGTCTTGTTCTGATCGCAGAACGCTCTTAACGCTTTGAATAATTACATTTATAGCTCCCGTTACTGAGCAGAGCAAGGTTTATATATATACTGTTATTATTTTGTAATATTGCGTTAGAAGTTCGCATGTGTACACAAGTTTTCATAATATTTGACAGAATGTTTTTTTATTGGTCTCGAGATAGACACAGCCTGATTTCCAGAGTATTTACCTCTGAGTCAGGGTATTAATCCGAGTCGAGGACCATCGAGTCCAAATTCGAGTCCCTAAAATATTTGACTCGAGTCCGGACTCCTGACTCTATTCCTACATCACTGACTTATGCATATATCATGAAGAAAAGACGATTCACTAGGTTAATATAATCGACACAACATAAAATGTTTAATTAAAGAGCAGACCGTCCTTCCGTAATGTTGTAGATCATACCAAACGGCGAATTTTAATTAGAAAGAAGCTGATAAGGCTCATTAGGATCATCTTTTCATTACCAATAACAATGACGAGGTCTGTGTGACATTGGAAAAGCTGTAATCATTGCCCTCAAGAAAATGTTTAAATCATAACTCTCTCAAAGTCACACAGAGTAAAAAAAAACTAAGCTCGTTTCAAAATTCAGACATAATTCTTATCCAATTTAATTCCTACTTGTCAGCAGTGAATTGCTTCAGCACCAAATATCATAACCACATCAATTGCCCGTTAACAGCTCACATCTAACCACTGTGACAGCAGGAAAACCTGTGAATGTGTAACTGACTATATTCGTAATAAATATTGTGAACCACCCGTATATGTTTTCTTGAGGATGTTGATGTTCCAGTGAGTTCATCCGTTATATAAAACCTATAGAAGACCGAACATCATGGCTTCTTGAGCCCATTTACAATTAGAATTTAACAATTACCCTCCAAGTACTTGACCTTTATAAAAGGACACAAGGGAAGCGGAAATAGAGATAATAATCTTTGCGGTTATCTTTGCAAGGCTAAGTTTAAATGTCAGGCCAATATATAATTCGCTCCAATAAAAAACACACCGTTTCTAGAGTTACATTTCACCAAAATTCTCAAAACTGCTTCGGTCTCAATTTTATTTGGTCAAAGTAAATTTAATAAATGAAAAAAAATTCATGGTGACCAAGCTTGTCGGATGTACTTGAAAAATCGATGGATTATTTTTAGGTGCAACCCTAGTAGTCCGCAACATGTAACCAAAATCCGTCCATACCCTTTTTCAGTACGACTGCTTACAGACAACAACCAACAGTGAAAAATATAAATCCTTAATAATGATAGCTGTCAACTTTGCAAATATGAATTAAAATGAAATGACATCTGTAAGATCTGCAACCAACTGCCATGGTCCTCTGGATAGGCAATGATGGAAAAACACTTAACCCTCATGTATTTTATAGGACGCTGTGACCTTGATCCGTCTAAAGCTAAGATTTCTTGTGTACAGAATGCGGAAAAATTGGTATTGACTGAATAAATAAGGCAAGTCTGGCAAAAAGAATCGCTGTTTGTAGCGGTTTTTTTTCCGGCATAGGTTACGAATGATGAATTAACACAAAAGGATACATGTGAACCAAACTGGAAATCCCTCTCTAAGGTAACCATTCATTTCCTGTATCGCCTATGATTTGATTGCCGCGCAGTAACCCGTGCGAGCCTATGCATGTACACCTGCGGTCAGAATTATATTCAACAAACATGCAGATGGAACATACCAATACGCTGAGTTAAAACGGAAATTTCTCGCACATTGAAGGTGTTGTTAGAAAGTATACTAAAAATCTAACGATTGACCTGCTTTTTGTCATATGTCCCGGTACTTGTAGGCCACCAGGCGTTTTCAAATATGACAAAAATATTTGCATCCTCATAAAGCCTTATAGTGCTGTCCTCGATTCGAGATGCAAAGGCAATCTGAAGCTAGCACGCTGGTCGAAGACTCTCTAATGTCAGAGTGCCGAAATGCGTTAATATTAAATCAAGTTGTTCACATACTATTTCTTCATAATTTATGTGAGTTCTTGTGCATTATAAACTCAAATAATGCGTGTTAAGAAAAGTTCTATTAATAATCCCGTAACCTCCCCAACCACTGTGCCCCACTCCTACCTTTTTCTGAACTTCTAAATCAGACCCTGTACCCGATATCTCCCTTTATAAATTATACGTCTCTCCTTCGATACATCAATAATATAAACGGGCTTGACTTAAAGTCACCATGGTAACAATTGTGACGTACAGACGGTGACCTTGGCGTTTTCAAACGAATATCCCGTCGGCACTTGTGGCTATTTCGGTCACAACTGTGACATCCACGAGTCAGTGACTCCCATAGAACGAAAGAAAAATGTTCCGTTTTAAATGCCAGGCGATAGATAGTGTACTCCTAAGAGGAAGTGGATTTATTTGTGACGATGAAAAAGTTTAAATGTTCCCAAGCTTTCTTTGTTTAAACGTATTTCATTTTTAGGAAGAAGCTTTACAAAGAATTCTAATGAAACTGTGTTTCATGTGCTCTAAAATATGTTGTTCGAATTTTTCCGGATATATAATAGTTTCTGTAACATTTGTCTTTTTTCATCATTTTTATACATGAATCTGTTCCATAGTACCAACAAGCTTATCGATCCATAAAAATCCTAGTTTGATCTTTTTTATCATTAGTGTTCTGCTTATAATAATTTTGAATATTACCTAATTAGAATGGACCTTTCAATAACATCAGCCCGACAGCTAATTAAAAAGACCTTCCTCCCCCCCCCCCCCCCCCCCATTTTTTTCATTTAGTAAATTTAGCGTTTTCTCGATGCAGCCCACCAAAGACATTACTTATATCCAATGTGGCTTACATGAAGGAAAGTTTTAAATGTCATTAAAATCCGTACTCTAATTACAAAAAATGGGTTTTACATAGAATAATTTTGAAAACGGGCAGGCTGACTACTCTGCCTCTAAATAAAACCAGGGTCGCGATTTCTGATCCTACATCCTCACTTTTAAATCGCATTCAGATTAATAGGGGTTTATAATGGAATCGATTTAAGTTTTACAGTGTTACATGTAATTTAAAATTGGTTTCACCCTACACCTTATGATGTAGATTATTCCCTACCAACACTTGTTTATATATGTTGATGTACCTACATATTATATGCAGAGTTGGAGTCTTTACTACAGCGTTGTCTGTGCCGGCGTCGTCTGAGAATGTGAGGAATCTTAGGAATGCTGACGTGTAGCGCCTTTTAACAACTAGACGAATAGGCCTAGACATCCTATCTATGGGCCACGTCAAGAATTTCCAGATGATTTTAATGGGTCGTTATTACCTTTTTCAAAGAAATTGGGCGGCGGTGATGGTTTCCACCGTATTTAATAGTTTGTCTTTTTTTTTCACTTATGTTGATTCCATAATTCTAAAGCATTTCCCTCTATTATTTATGAAAATAGTGAAGTATAAATATGGGCGGCATTTTTTGTCTCTTTTCTAGAAAATAAAGGAGGCATTTTAAAATGTCTCCGTTTTAAAACTAAGTTTCGATTGTTTTTTCCTAACATATCAGTGAAAAAAATGAAAATCTTGTTTGCGAAACGCACTAAAATATCATGTTTCCGAATCGGATGTTTTTCACCATGTGCCCGTAAAACCAAGAAGAAATAAAGTAAGACATAAGATGATTAAACATAAACCTCTTTGCGGCTAGTTTTCCCGTCGGGAAAATTGGATTTCTGTCGGTCCTACCATTACAGCTATGGACTGAATTGGTTTTATGTCCCAACACGGGTTTCTGGAACTTGCTGCTGTATTGTAAATCAAATAAAGCTACACTGCTCGCCATCGTCTTCAAACATGCACGCAACCTGTAATGGTTCAATAATCTAATATATATATATACATATATATATATATATATATATATATATATATAATCTGCTTAAGATTCTTTCGCCACAACCTGGTGTCCTCTAAAGGGGTCCATTCCGTTAACTAACGTTTATTACATAAATATGATCTATTGGAACTTCTGTCAAGGTAAATCACAAATCATCGAACCCTCGCTGCACAGGTTGTCCTCAATTCCGGCCCTCTGACACTAGAGAGTCGACGACCCGCGTACTAGCGTCAGAGTGCCTTTACATCTTGGCAACGAGAACCTCATGCACTTTTAGTCTCCCTCAGGATGCAATTATTGTCGTCATTTGCCTCATGGCCTACAAGTACGTGAGTTAACCATAAACCGGAAGAATCTCCATCTTTTTCTAGATACTTTTCAACAACACCTACCATATGCGAGAAAATGTCGTTTTAACTCAGCATATAGGTAAATCCCTTTGCATGTTTGTTTAATTTCTGACCGCATGACTGCCTAAAAGTGCCCACTTGATAGAGGTGTCCGCTTTATGAAGGTACAAAATTTATGGAGATGTCCACTGATATATTGGCACAGTCATAGTAATTATTCGGGTTTTGATTTGTTTTGGCGAAACAAACCCTGGACAAAATGTCGATTCCGTAGTGTCGAGCTGTCTCTAATTGGAACTGTGAGCTCAAGTTGGCGATCGTATCACCTGGATACCAGCTTTGAAAAGGTTACACACCAAAGGCCGACGTTGTGTTCTTTGGGCCGTATAAAGGCTAAGCACCAGTCTATACATGTAAAGACATCCGGGTGAGATGAACCGGTGCCGATTACAGAACACGCTGTGTCCGGTATTTTATGGGAACCTCGTTTTGGTCTCCATATTTCGATTTCAGGAGAGATTTCAGCCACGGTAATGGTCTAAATCAATCAATGTCGAAGGCAACACTGTTTTACCATTCCTCAAGGCACCGTTGTTCTATTTTGGGCTTAATTGTAACACCCAAGACACCGATTCCGACATAAAACACAACTTTCCTCATATCACCGTAGCCCTGCTGTGTAAAGAAAATAAATCTCTGATACTCAGGACAGAATAAAAATATTAGTTTATATTTTTTTAATGTAGGAATTATACCAAACACAAATTTTTCTGGAAGATTCAAATTCCGTATTAAGATTGTTATATGGCCAAGTTATAATCATTTATTGCACATTTTATACTATTTTGGCAATATATCACGGTTTTCTTTTCGGAAGTTCATCAGAGGTGAATTTAAAATAATATAGTAAATAAAATTTTGGAAAAAAAATATATAAACATTTTTTCTTGTAGTAATGGTAGTTTTTTTTATATTTTCAGTTTTAGATTAACATTTTAAATCCGAACAAAATGATCTACCCGGTGTTGTTTCATACATCCATCCGGCTGGGATTTGGTATTTTATCATAAAACATTAATCAAAATGGTTAACTCTTGAAGAATACAATTGATGTTATGTCTGAAATGGTTTTATATCTGAATTAACAGAAAGAAATATTCCGGTTGGATATTACAGGATATCGATCATAACTAGAAATATCACGTCGTTTCATTATTTTTGAACATTTAATTAGAAATAACATACAACAAGAACAGTAATTAGAAACTAAATATTTTTGTCTCTGCAAGAATCCTCATAAATTGTGGTGTGAGTAACACAGAAAATACGTGTCGCGGTTCAACGGCTCCTTGCTTTGATCACAGGAGAGCTCTGGTCGCTAGAATAAAAGCAGTCCGAACAACCAGTAGGAGAATGGCTTTCGGATACAAATTGACCTAAAATTTCCAACATATTATTAAACGGATTGGCTCCAATAATTAATGATTTGTAAGTCGCTTGTAACTCTTCTAAAATTTAAATAAAAAATGAAGTTTTGAGTAAAGTTGCTTACCATATCAAACAAATAACGACCAAACAACCAACCAACTAAGGACGTTAAAAAATCACACCGACGGGAATAAAGAAGTAGGGGAGCCGAGTGACAGGGTGTCTGGGATATCTAAGTTCATTAGGTCAGGAAAGTAGTGGAGAGGAATAAAGAGGATGCGGAGTAACAGAGAAGGAAGAAGAAAAGCTGATATGATAAAAATTGAAGGGGCGACAGCAGACAAGGGGAATTGGAGACTGGCGGCTGCAACAATGGTTCCATGGTGTCGCTGTTGACTCGCTGTTTGATGAATATGAGGCGATGTATTGTGGTGAGTTACAATTCAATTGGAAAGCCAAGTAACCGGAAAGGGATCGGGTATATTAGAAATTATACACTCTCTACCGGTAATGTTTCATAGTTGTCCTGGATTGGAGCCAACTGTGACAGGAGATCATTAGGCCAGCACTGGGGTTTTATTTGAAATTATGCGGCCCGCAAACACATATATACTAGTACATATAATTTTCAATTATTTATTCATGATTTGTTCAGGAACTTTATTTTATTTATTTTATTTTGTATTATAATTTTCTGTTAGAATCTAACCAAAAATGTTGACCATATTACTATACTTATTAACTTTTTTTACATACATACTTGTAAACATATATATCTTGATATGAATCATGATTATTTAAATATTTATTTATATAATAATAATTATAATAATTATTATCATTATTTTATTTTACACACATATATATATATATATTTGTAAAATGGAATAATAATAATAATAATAATAATAATAATAATAATAATAATAATATATTATTGGTATTATATTATTCTTAGAATTAAATTATAAAAGAATATTACAAACTAATATTATATTAATATAATATCATACAATACATATATATTTAATTCCACCATTTTATATTGCCTCAGCGTCTGTCCTACCCTTTATGGCATTTCGTAATCATAAATTTTTCATAATTCTCAATTCAATTCGAAAATAGCCTTTCTTGACTGATCAAATCCACTAATTTTAAGAGCAGTTTGAATTGCAAGATATTTGTGATTTTAGGACGCTTGGTATTATCAAACAACATATCATCATTAGAGGCTTATTATTATAAGAATTTTTGTTATTATTTTTTTAATTGAAATTTTTCTATGTATCAGTGATTTAGTCGAGTCCCGCAATCCGATGTCCGAGTGCATATCCGATTCCAAGCTCCACCAGTCGGAGTCAAAGTCCTAGACCTTGAGGTTAGAGTCCGAGTCATTTTGATCCCGATTCGAAGTCCGAGTTCAATAAAACTCTCTTTAAAAAATGGTGCTAAATATTTTTATGTTAATTTACCCATGCTTATAAGCTCCCGATGCAGACCGAAAGACTAGAAAAAAAACAGTTTTATTTATATTTTGTTATTATTTCGCATATAAATGCCTTTATGATATGTGACAGAGCATGTTTCTGTTGAACTCGAAATGGCTCCGACCTGTTTTATTTAGTCTTTACCTCAGAGTCAAAGTGCAAGTGCGAGTCCAGGATGCTCAAGTCAGGTACTATACCGAGTCCGGAATGGTCAAGTCAGTGTACGAGTTCGAGTCCAGGATGCTCACGTGAAAGTGCAAACACGAGTCCAGGATGTTCAAGTCCAAGAACAAGCACGAGTCCAGGATGCTCAAGTCAAAGTTCAAGTCTGAGTCCAGGATGCTCAAGTCAGTGGTACAAGCACAAGTCCAGGATGTTCAAGTGAAAGCACGCGTCCGAGTACAGGAAAGCTCAAGTCAAAACACGCGTCCGAGTCTAGGATGCTCAAGTCAAAATACAAGTCCGAGTCCAGGATGCTCAAGTCAAAGTACGTGTCCGAGTCCAGGATGCTCAAGTCAAAGTACGTGTCGGAGTCCAGGATGTTCAAGTCAAAGTTCAAGTCCGAGTCCTGGATGTTCAAGTCAAAGTTCTCGTGCGAGTCCAGGATGCTCAAGTTAAAATACAAGTTCGAGTCCATGATGCTCAAGTCAAAGTTCACTCGCGAGTCCAGAATGCTCAAGTCAAAGTTCAAGTCCGAGTCAAGGAGGCTCAAGTCAAAGCACGTGTCCGAGTCCAAGATGCTCAAGTCAAAGTTCGTGTCGGAGTCCAGGATGTTCAAGTCAAAGTTCAAGTGCGAGTCCAGGATACTCAAGTTAAAGTACAAGTCCGAGTCCAGCTGCTCAAGTCAAAGTTCTCGTGCGAGTCCAGGATGCTCAAGTCAAAGTACAAGTCCGAGTCCAGGATGCTCAAGTCAAAGTTCACTCGCGAGTCCAGAATGCTCAAGTCAAAGTACAAGTCCGAGTCCAGGATGCTCAAGTCAAAGTTTTCGTGCGAGTCCAGGAAGCTCAAGTCAAAGTAGAAGTCCGAGTCCAGGATGCTCAAGTCAAAGTTCACTTGCGAGTCCAGAATGCTCAAGTCAAAGTACAAGTCCGAGTTCAGGATGCTCAAGTCAAAGTTCTCGTGCGAGTCCAGAATGCTCAAGTCAAAGTACAAGTCCGAGTCCAGGATGCTCAAATCAAAGTTCAAGTCCGAGTCCAGGATGCTCAAGTCAAAATACGCGTCCGAGTCCATGAATGCTCAAGTCAAAGTAAGAGACCGAGTTCAGGATACTCAAGTCAATATACAAGTCTGAGCCCAGGATGCTCAAGTCAAAGTACAAGTCCGAGTCCAGGATGCTCAAGTCAAAGTTCTCGTGCGAGTCCAGAATGCTCAAGTCAAAGTACAAGTCCGAGTCCAGGATGCTCAGGTCAAAGTTCAAGTCCGAGTCAAGGAGGCTCAAGTCAAAGTTCTCATGCGAGTCCAGAATGCTTAAGTCAAAGTTCAAGTCCGAGTCAAGGATGCTAAAGTCAAAGCACGTGTCCGAGTCCAGAATGCTCAAGTCAAAGTACAAGTCCGAGGCCAGGATGCTCAAGTCAAAGTTCTCGTGCGAGTCCAGAATGCTCAAGTCAAAGTACAAGTCCGAGTCCAGGATGCTCAAGTCAAAGTTCACTCGCGAGTCGAGGATGCTCAAGTCAAAGTTCAAGTCCGAGTCCAGGATGCTCAAGTCAATGTACAAGTCCGAGTCACAAAAAAGTGGACTTTGGTCCGGACCAGATACCTCCATGACTGTTACATTCAACAAGTATGAATCTAACATCATTCTGGACTCTAATTGTCACGTGACCAGAAGTGTTTTTTTTTTACCTTGGCATCTATGGATACAATTGCCATCTCATCGTATACATATGACAGACATGGCATTTATCAGATGGACTCATCGTGTCACGAATGATATTAACCAGGCTCCTGAACCGAGTGGTCAGCATTTAGATAAGGACTAAAGTCCGTTCCACTATCCCTGTAGATGTCGCTCCAGAATAGATAAGTTACTTATAAAATGGTTTTTAAATTGTTTACAGGAAAAATAAATGAGGGAGGCCATCTTTTCCATAATACTTAATTACGCAATTTTCTCTTTCTGCCGTATGGGCCAAAAGTTTTGACATTCTTTGATTCTCAATAAAAAAAAGCGTTGACACGGATGGTTAAACAGTCCATATATAGTCCGTCCCAATACCCGTGTCCGCATAATTTTCTTGGATTATTTCTCATACAGGTAAAGCAGTATTAACTTTTCTGGACCTCAGGTTGCAGGAGCTATTCCGCCGACTGCCTGTGTACAAAATAATGCCTTACCTTTCTTCGATTTTGTATGAGACAAATAATCCAAAATATGACAAAACAAAACAGGTTACAGCGTTTACGACTTTTTCCATCGCCATTGAACTGATAATTAACAAGGCGGACAAACTGACGACGTCAGCAAATTGAAGGTGATGCGCGGCCGATCATTCAGACGTCTTTGTGACGTAACAGTTGTGTAACAAACACCACACGCAGCTATAGACATGGAAAGTGTACAAAGTGTTCACCCAAGATCCATCAACATAAATAACGCAACATAGTCGCAAGTAAATACTTTTTACATGATATATTACTACTTTACACAAAATCGGAAGAATATATGTATATCTACTTAGACCAAAGAGCTTTCTTAAAGAATATTCTTTAAATTATTTTTTAAGATTATTATGAAAAAAACTATGCGGACAAGGGATTTTGGAGGGACTATATGGTTCTAATTATACAAAGAAAATATACTAAGGTTCAGTTGTTTGTTCGCGAGTGTTTCAAAGTCCCGATGTTTGCGAAAGGAAAATATGAAAATAGCGATTTGTTAACCTCGCGAATATGAAGACAACCACATTATACCGATGGTTCCAAAGCTAAATTCTACGCACCAGCTCAATTAAATTAACCAAACTTTATCTTTCCAACAAGATGTAAAATAAAGCCAGCTTTTCATCTGTCTTTTTTTTTATGGAATCATGGTTATTTCTTTCTTACTGTTGGTACATACTGACTTATATTTAATACCTGCTTACCTTTTCTGTAAAGGGTGTAACCTGAGGAATTGGATTGCGAACATGAGCCTGTTGTTGGTAAAGCAAAACCCTCTCTTGTCACCTGCAATCCTCGGGTTCGTCTTATTTTTGGCCAGCTGGCCTTCTCGGACATGTTTGGAGTACGATCGTCGACCGTTTGGCCCCCATGATGTTATAAACACGTGAATATGAGAAAACTGACGGATTGTGAAACGTGGGATCGCCGATTTTGGTGCTACAAGTCAAATGTTCAAGAGACTATCTTTATTTACTGCACGTCGGAGATCGGAATTGGCCCCTTTATTTTCGATTATTTCTTATCCCAAGAAATCTTTAATATCAAACCATTCCTATCATACTGTTATTTTAACACTAATTCAAAGAGCAGAACTACCTTCAGTCCATGGACCTTTCCATTAAATGAGAAAATATGTCCTTTTATATAGATAAAATAATGACAGTTTCTTAGTGTTTGCATGGTATAAAAGAGGACTGTTGTGTTCTCTGTTGACACTGTTGCTCTGATCGACCACCGCGTTAAATGTAGAGAAGCTTCGATTTAAATGATGCTTTCTCCGAAGCGTTAATGGGTCCTCAGTACCTTAAGCTTGTTTACGACACACTGGTCCAGTCAGAGCTTTAAGGCGCTCATAGAGGCGCGTTCAGCAATAAATTTGTACAGAAGGACTATAGTGATAAACAAGCGGGCAGTGCTGGTGCATCTTCAGTAGCGTCTAAGGCGGCTAGCTGGCACAGAAGCAAAACAGTAACATTACAACAGTGCTTGTTGTCAAACACAGCGGGTTCTCCAGAAACTGCTGAATCGATCTTACTCCCAGGAAATGGCACATTCCAAACTGATCCTGCGAAGACCTGATCCTCTATTCGCCGTAGGAGGCAATTACAGCGGACACTCGCTCACCCTTTAACGAGGATAGGTTTTCTGGCGGTCTGTCAGCGCACCTGCATGGGACCTCCCATGTCGTGTCTTAGGCAAGTACGTTAATCGGCAGTTCGTTGCTGTTCTGGATTTCTTTAAAGGTGTATACGGTGTATGCGGTGTATACGGGGCTTTCCTTGGGCATTTATACGGTACAGACGGATTTTCAACTCCTTTTAGGGGTTACAACATTATGGGACAACAGGTTGGACTGAGCACAGTGGCCATGTAAGTGAGACTTTTCTTATTTCTTTATACCAGAGTTATATAAATGTTTTATATGATCGGAGGTAACGTATTCAGTGACAAATGTGTTACCAAAACCCTTTCTTTTTGTGTATTATGCAGGGTTTTTTTTATTATTTTTCCAAAGGAATTTGTTTCTAACTAGTTGATACAGCCGTGTGTGTGGCATTACTTAGTCGAAAAAAGCCTTACACATAAATATTATTTTATATAACATAGAAAAAAAGTTATGAGGAATGATTGTAGCATGATGACTATAATATAAACACTTCACTTGTATTTTCAATCGTAGGGGATGGACACGGATACGGGTGCGGACATGGTCACAGATATGGGTACGGATACGGATAAAATAACGATGTATAACATCAATTATATATTATCATACATTAAATGCAAAACTTAAACATGTGAGCTAGTGCAATATGAATTTGCTCTCCGTCCAGAATAGTCGTATATATGTTTATGTTGTCATACAATCAAACATGTTAATTGTACATTTGGGGTTGGGGGCGTTTCCTCCGAAAATCACGTCATTTAGCGGATACTTGAGCGGTGTCGAATACGCCGCCGGATAGTGAAGGGCACAGGCATCTGAAATCGCATACGGCGCTTTACATGTGTTTATAACTTACCATTCGAACCTCTTTTTTCAACAAGCATCAATTTGAAAGTTTTCATAGGTTACTTTTATCGTTTATTTAAAAAAAAGACTGATTTATTTAACCAGATGCCTTTGGTATTTTCTTTATAAGCAGTAAGCGACAAATAGCCTGCCCTTGGGTTTTCAAAAACCGCATCGGGCCGGCACCCACAGTTTTAATGTATCAACTGCAAGAGGTTTGGCTTATTGCCTATTGGGTCATATTGGCTGTATACGAAAGGGTTAAGCGCTACGGCCTCTTATCTGTGTCCGTATAAGTTGTAACACCACTGTTTTATCATATACTATGTTATAGGTGCTCTTTTTATTTTGTGGCGCTGGCCTGACTCATGTTGTAGTTTCACTCTCAGTTTAATCCGTGCTGGTTGAACTCTCGCTGTCATGCTAGCTTGGGGCTTTCTCGCCTCGCCGAGCCGGGTCGGGTTCACGTGTGGACCCTGGTATGTAGAGACATAGCGATGTTTATGATTCCTGTAACGCGTGTTTACCATGTATTATGTTATATCCTTTAGACTGTTTCGGAAGTGGAAAATTCTCGGCTTTGGGCCAGAAGTTATAAATGGGGGGCTGTGTTTTAAAGCACATAGGGGTGAGAGAATATTCCAGCGGACACAGACGTGTGTATGTCAGTTTGTTGGACCTGTCCGATTATTCAGTAATTTCAGGGATTCTACTATTACTAACTCTATACAATTTAATGCTGCCTGCCTCAAGTTAACTTTCTAGATTGTTATAAGAGCTTTACATTGGACTGTTATTCCAGTATTTTCTTTTTTATTTTGTATGTTTCGTTAAAAATGTCAAATGATAAGGGAAAAGCATGATAATAACAGATTTATGTTGCTAAATATGTAAAAGCACTTATTAATCAAGAAAGTTTTATCAAAAGTGTATGATTATGATATCATCTTCTTGAAAGAAAGGTCAGAGCGGACGGAGCTCAAAATTGGTAAGTTTCTATTGAAAATAAAAATAAAATTTTTGACGCGGGGGTTTACAATTGACGCGGGCGATGCCTGAGAACCACACTTTGTATTCATTTTTTTGCCTAATGGCTTACAAGCCAAGCTTTATTCAACAAAGTAGAGGCATTTTTGGCCAAAAAAGTAAGGTTCTCAGGCACCGCCCGCGTCACTTTTAACCCCCTGTATTAAAAAAATTCATTTTGGTTTTTATCTTTCAAGAATATAAATAATACAAGTTTGATCAGATTTCCTTTGTATTGTAGTGCTTTTACCTGTATAGCAAAAAAAAAGTCCGATATTATAATGCTTTTCATTGATCAAATGACATTTGTATCGAAAGATATATCAAAAGGTAAAAAGAAATCGCCAACCCATAATGATTTCTGGAAAGGCGTGCATGAGAACCATACTTTTATTTTTTGGACTTGTTGCTTACTTTACTGTGAATTCAGGTATACTCGTCTCCGCATGACTTGACCAAAACATTTGACTGCGAGAAAATAACGCGCAGCCCGGCGCTTGCTTATTATACGAAGACAATTAGGACATCTTTTTAACGCAACGAACATGGATAGCTTAAAATGTTACTCATCACCAAGTTAACTGGCATATGGGCACTTGGGTGGGATTATCATTTCTTTATAATATGTTACTGTGAAAGTGAGAAAAACGATGCACTATAAAATAAGGTATATTCATTTTATGATAAAGCTGTTTTGCGGAAAGCCAATACCCATAACGTATTAATTTTAATATGGTTCATGTCCCTTAATAATGCAAGAATAGAGTATGAACCAGCACTGGATAGTTGCGGCTGCAAATGTGTTCTAACGGCAAATGCCAAGGCGGATGCCGTAATGGATTTAACCACACTGCCCAGAATCAGATTCACAATAGCATGACTCTGCTAGTTAGCAGGTTAGGGCTTGTGGGCGTGAAACTTCGTTGCTGGTTCGGTCGTACATTAATATAACAAAGCGTTCAATCATGTTAAACCCTGCTCTCTGATGGTTCTTCGCGTTTCCTGAAAAGCCATCAGGAAGGATTTCCTTGTGTCCCATGCAGTTTTCTTTTTTTCTTACCTCTGCCTGCGAATACGGAAACTGTATCTCAACCTGTGAAAGCATGGAATGTGCTGAGATTTGTGGACATGTCAGGGCCCAGCATCGCAGCTAACTCATGCACAGGAACGTACCTTAACTTGGAGCCTGTTCCCAGAGCAACCAAAAGGTGTTCCGCTTGAATTTCATTAAATGTGAAACTGCCAGTACCAATATGTCGATGTCGACTGAGCTAATTGCGATATTTTTGAAACCCTTCTTCGCAGCATCAGCAGCATGAAGTATGACACGAGTGTTTGCTTCTTCGTGAGAACAAGGTGCCAAATTACTTTTGTCAAACAGAGCCTTAGAAGACATTACCATATTTCTTGAGTTGCATAAATCTGTTTATTTACTCCTACGTTGCGTGACACAAGGTCTGCTGAAAGATAGGCAAATAATTCAGATTTATTTTTCCCTTCTATGAGGTAAAAGCTTATAAATGTCTCAAGTAAAATAGAGAATAGGTTAACGAGGGTGTTTGGAATATGCCCCTCCATCTTTTGAGGACAAACCCAATATTCATTTTTGCATGAAAAAAACTACCACCTAAGACAACTAAAATCAAAGTATTGATTGCGCCCTGAACCATCCCACCCATGCTTAAATATATATCGCCTTTTAACAGGATTCCATATCACATTGGTTAGTGATTTGTTGCACAAGGAATTTATTTTTAATAGAAAATTATCATATTACATTTATTATACATTAATATAAGTATAATAGCAGCACCCGGGGAAAATCCACGGCTCTGTCTGATGCATATTTTTGTAATGAGCTGATAAATATAACGACGCATATTTTAATACTAAGGTTTTAGCAGGAACTTCTGCTAGATTTCTCCAGAAACACGCTCCCCCTAAAAATCAACATAGAGATAAAAATTATTCTAATCCAGAAATCACATGAAAAATCAATTTTGGTAAGAGACGTGAGACATATACAGGGTGTACGAATTTTTAAGTGAGAAGTTTTTTTCCGATAAACAATATAGGTCCGACAGCTTTATTGATTAGGAAATATCGTAGATATAACGATTGTATAAAGAAGCATTTACCGGGAAATTATTTGAACGATGCTTTGTATTAGTTGAAGCTCAGGCGACTTCGTGTAACAGGATGTTTATTCAGTGTATAGTCAGTTGAGGGCATAGTCTAAGGCATGTTAACAGACACATGCGTTATTTTTATACACATGTATATGTCGTTTAAGTCTCTTGTACGCGAAACGTGTAGTTGCCAATGTAAAAAGATAGGCCAAAAAAATTCCAACCGATTTAAATTTTTTGTTTAAGTACTGTTAATTGTCATGGAATAAGCATGTCTGATTCCAAATTGATAACTCTCCCAGATAAAAAGAAAGCAGGTTGATATATTTCGATGATAGCATTTAGCAAAGAAACGACTTCAGCCTTGGTTCGTTGCATTGTCTTTAAGCAAATTAACGCAAATGTAATGTACAGATTTTGCTAAACTTGTAGAGGGGTAGAGTAATACTGCATCCTTAACATTGTTGGAAATAATCAGATTCACAATAATATATTTTTGTCTTAAGCGCTATAATAACAATTCCATAAAGGAATAATTATAAGGGGCTATTCCTTTGTACCCGAGTAGACGCCGCTCATTCGTACGCAGTTGTTCTGCCACTCGCATGGTGAAACCGTGTTTCTGAACCATGACAATGTTTCACATGAAACGTGTTGCATGAAAGAAGAGACTGATAAGTAGATTCTGGCAGGGGTTTCAAAGTCCCAAAGAGATTGACAACCCTTAGAAGGGTGTGCAATCCTCCGTCCATCTACCCCCAACCCCCCAGGGCCTCCTTTGAATGTATTAAAATCAACATACCTGTAAACCTATAAAAGGTGATCGTTTAAAGGGTCTCAGCTCTTTGTCTCCACTCAACGGAAAAGTACTCCCTATTAAAAGATTCATGTGGACATGTGTTCCGCGCATGAATTTAAAATTTTTTCTTCCTTTTGACAGAGTTAAATTCCTTAACAGGAGATATAATGGAAATGGGGTTCAGTGGGGATTACAGGTCGCCTCCAGAAAAAGCGTGACAGGCGAAAAATGTTTTGCTGAACATTTGTAGAGGATAAGGGTAGAGACATATCAATAGTCAGTTTCATATTGGATATAATAAGAATCACAACGCCATATATTTTCTTATAAACCAACTAACAAGGGACCATTCCTTTGTCCCAGTATGGAAGCCACCCATTCGTATTTATTTGTTCTGCCACTCGCAAGGTGAACTCGATCATATTACTGTTGCCTGTACGCATACACGTAAACACATAACTGACATTAAAGGAGATTCTAGTGGAGGTATGTATGCCCTGACTACAGATTCTAGTGTGTTATCAATTTAAAGATGTACTTGTGATATTTTTTCATCTTCACCCTGTCCCTACAGACAACGGATCTTAACAAATATATTCGAACAAAAACATGTGAACCCCGAACCCAAGCCCAACCCAGACCCAAGCCCACCAAACCTTAATTATAATTAAGATGTGAGGCTTCTTTTTGAAAAAAAAACTCCATAAAACACATGACTTGGCCGAACTCTTGAAAACCATTGTTATCATGAAAATATATTTTTGAATGTATAAAAATCAACATACCTGTAACCTATAAAATGTTGTCAAACGGTGGTCACATCACTGGACTCAGTGCCCTGTGTTGACCAAACTGAAAAGCCCTCGCATTGAAAACGGAGTCAAGTGGTCTTTGGATTAAAAACCTTTACTTCCTTTTGAGTGAGAGAAAATTCCCTTTAGAGGAGTTATAATGGACATGCGGGATAAATGGGGATAATATGCCCCGCGTAACAGCTTATTTCACGGAAAATCAGAATGAAAGCAGGTAAACCGTGGTCTAGATAAAATCAACTCCGTATTAATTATATAGATTTTACATAAGACCTTTTACATAGTCCGAAAATTATATGTAAATGGACATATGGCCATATATCCACGTATTCCGTGCATTCAACTCTTTGAGAATTAGGTTTCAGGGTCAATGAATTCAAACATGTATATGTATATATCCCCTATATATAAAAATGGATAATGTAAAATATATTTTCTGTACATTTCACCACATTTCAATTAAAATCATTTATTTGTCAAGCTAAAACATGTCATATATTATGAATCTCACTGCGATTGCCCGGTGACCTTTCAAGCTCATTCAAGATCATTTCGAAAATGCCTCCCTATCTAAAATGAATATAAGGGAATGACCTATAACTCCTGGAAATGTCCTGCCTTTATCATAAATGCCCAATTTATCACTAAGCCGTCATACTATTATGACTACGCTCCCTGTTAAAGACTAAACGACGTATATCGCTTTATAATACCACTTAACTCCACGTACGAGCAACGGTCCATCATCACTCAAAAGACGTTCCCTCTACGTAAACAGAGATTTTTTTTTAATATCAAATGCTATCGAGAAGTCGCTTTTTAAAATCGTGCAAACATTTGACATGCTATTACATAGTGTAAAGCAAGATTGTTTACAATTAGTTACGAAGCTCTGAAGTCATTATTTAACGTATCAATTTTATCATTCATGTTTTTCCGATTATATACACTTATAAATATTAAAAAAAAGCTTCGTACGGGAAATATATATGAGCAAGAACAGATTATCGATTATAAATCAAATATATGATAAAAGCTTCGTACGGAAAATATATATGAGCTAGAACAGATTATTTTCGATTTTAAATCAAATATTTGGAAAAAAAAGCTTCGTACGGAAAATATATGATTTAAAATCGAAAATAATCTGTTCTAGTTCATGAACCAAATTTGATCAAAGATGCTTTCTCTGTGGGTGACTTTCTCCTTTATTTTGTCGTTCCAAATCTGCTCTGATTGCAAGATTTTAAATAAATGTGCTCATTGCACCGATGATCAAGTATTTGAATACCAGGACAGACGGTTCCAAACAGTGAAAAATAATACAAGCAATGAGCAAACACATACAGATGTAACATGATATACAAATAGATATACAGATTATTCTAAAAGTGCTTCTTTTTTCACTTGTCTTTTTATTACATTTCCTGGAGTAAAACCTGTTTGATCAAGTAAGTTTCCCTGAATCGAAGCAAAAGCTTTGGTCAATGATTGAAAATCATTGAATAATCGACTAACTTGATTTGTAATATTAATGGTGATTTTCATATCTAAAGACAGATAAACAATGCAAATCTGCACTTTCGTTAAACAGTGAAAATCACTTTAAACCTTATAATGTATATTGCCAAAGTAACAAACGGGAAGTGTTACCTAATCTAAATAAATATTAAGATGCAATATAATATTCACACATACTTAATTTTGGAAGTAGTTGCATAGTAAATATACCTATTGGACAGAATATTATGACTTATTGCATTAGTTAACTGAATCGACAACCCCCCATTATATCGCAGGCCTTGTATAATCTATATGTACCCTACATAACAGATAAGCATGACATGTTCAGTGGTATATGGTTGCACACAGATTGTTATGGTAGTAACGACTATGTCTTGCAGTGTTTAAAGCAATTACTCGATGTTTATTACGTATATATCTATGGTAAAGCGACGATAAACAGTAATTTGAGCAATCCAGGAATTGAAACCCATCACTGAATTGGCAAAAAATGTCTACAAATTACGTTATTGTAGTAAATAGATTGAAGTGATGTAGAAAAATTTGCAACAAAAAAGAACAACATGTTAAGACGCCATTAAAAAGGTAGCCATTTTATAATTCACATACTTTTTTTACAAACTGTCATATTTCCCTGTCATTTTCTCCCACTGCTAGGCATCATATTTCTCTTTATTTTATTTTAATCCCTTATTAACCATACTTCAAATGACAAAAAAAATTTCACTCTCATGTAGGAAAATGTTTATAAAAAAATATCACTCAGTAAGATCCACAGTTGTTTTTGCTTATACGTAAATTCATTTGTAACTTATATAAAAACTTGGTTAACGTAGAGTATACGTTCTCGCTTTTAATTGTATTAATTAATTTCAAATAAAAAATAAGCATATATATTAACAAACGCAAATATACAGCATGAGATTTTTATCAGCATATTCATGCTTCTTTCACAGGGAAAACGCAAAACGGTTTGAAAACGTTTTGAATAACATTTGAATCCAGCTCATGAATTATCCGAAAGGTGAAATGGTCGTGTATATATACGTTCAATTCGCATTCCAACGGTTTAATCCTGTTTTGAAGCAGCAAATGGGGCCCAACATTTTACATATAAAATGTACATTTCCTGTCCTTGTGCTATATCCCCTTGTGAACGCAAAATATATTTTGAAACTGGTTTCAAGTTGACCAATCCGCATTGGCCATAACGATTTAAAACCGTTTTGAGCGTGAATGGTCGACCTATCAACATTCGGATGAAATAACAGGACCTTTTCAGAAAGAATGGATCTTTTCAAGAAAATTCGCCTAGAACTAAGAAGCATAGATATCTTTATGGAAGCGAAAGCCTATCCTGTGGGAAGAACTATATAAGACCTTTTTAAGTATGTATACAAGAGTTCATAATTGCTACCAATCGTTAACACCAAACACCAAAAGTGTTAAAGGCTGCCAGATGGTTGGAGAGGCGGTTGAACAAAACAAAACATTACATGACACTCAATATAAGGATCTAAAATTGCCCTGTCTGTTTGTTTCCCTTAACCAGCCGAAACGGGACATGAGAATGGGCCGTTTTTCTGCTTGTGTCTGTCAGATGCACTAACTTACAGAATCCACACCAATTTGGCCCTTCCATCTGCACGCAATTGAATTCCCGGCAGCATGATAACATTGCCGGTCTGTAGCAGGAGATCACAACGCTGGCCATTGCTGGCCTTCACCTTGGCTCGTTACCACAAAGACGCATATAGATTTTATTCCGTATCGACCACAAGACGTCGCTACCTTACGGATCTTGGGAGTTTGATACCATTATCCAATATCTTCTTAAATTCTGCAATACTGCATGTATAGATTGGATTATTGCGGATTTTTGCATATTTGAATAAACGCATGTGTGTGTAGACGTGAATATATATATATATATATATATATATATATATATATATAGTATATACCACAGTATATAGATGTTTATTGTATTCCATGCGAAAACAGTTTATAAAGGTGTTTCAGTACATCGCAATATGACGTAACGCAGCGTGGTCGTTACTTAGGAAGATCTCATATTTACCATTGCCGAAAGGGCAGATTCTGTCTGGGCAGGGACTGTCTTTTGTATGATTTGTTTCTTTATAATGTTTTATGTTGTTTAATGTGTTTGAAGGAGGAACAGTCCTTGCGCCGTGCTTCTAATGCATAACCCCCATTATTTCATTTAATAAAATTACTGCTTGCACGGGGAGCATTATCTGTATGCCGCCACCAGGCGCTGGTACAGTTCCAATATTCTTCTTCATTTGGCATCCACCAATGAGAGCGCGGCAATCGAAAGTGTTAACTAAGTTTGAACCTTTGACACGGCGCCAGTAAGGAACGGATCATCAGGTGGCACTAAACGGCACTTTGTTACTAATGTTTGACAAAGTAAACTCTTCCATTTTAAATGGGTTAAACCTTAAATACTGGCCCACTGATTGTTCATGCGTCTTCATACCATCAAGCTTCTAGCACCTTCGCGTTCAGACACATTGATTCTGCGAACCGCTCTGGAGTTTATTTCATGGAACATGAACCGGCCTATTAAATCAATCGAACTAAATATAAACAATATACTCTGTTTAAACGCCGTGCAAGAACACATGCACCAGTAATTTATATGGCTTTATGCGAAGTGTCAAATTCTGGATTCTCTTCCGGCGATGCTGTTTGGCCTCAAAATAGATTAACAGGTGCTCCGACAGCCATGTAGGGCAAGTGTTCGCAAGACATATGATTGGTTCAATTGCATTGATTGTTATACATGAAATAGACGCCAGAATGGCTCGGCTGAATCACTCTCTTGGTGGCATATGCGGATGATACCACCATATACTGCTATGGTACTTCAGTATCGGAGGGTCGAAGTAAATCACAGCAAGCCTTAAACTTTGTCTGTGACTGATTTGCTGCTAATCAACTGAAGATTAATGTAATTAAAACTAACTTAATGTAATAACCATAAACTGAGCATAAAAGCTAACAGTGAACTTTATGAAACCTAGCTATTAGGTTTGACTATTGATGTCAATCTATCCTGGTAACCGCAGGCTACCTTAATTGGTATAATTATCAAACCGCCTCTCTAAATACTTATCTGGGGATACATTTTCTGTGGTGTATAACACGATCATCGAGCCGGACTATAAATGTAGGGGTTACAGACTTACAAAGCTGGATAATGGGAGGACACAAAAAAATCAAAACTGGGCAGCTTGTATCGTAACTGAAAAATTTAATTCTGATGTTCGAAGTGCAATGTTACTACAAACATCTAACTATATGTCTGTATAAAAACGATATGAAGACTTTACAGCCCTTCTTATGCATCCGTTATTACATCAAGCAACGCATATATATAGGTATGCGAGAATCACGGTCACTTGTTAAAAACGGTCATGATTACTCAATGAGATCTGCAACGAATAATTTAATTGCCATTTCTAAGCCGAGAACGGAATATTATAGATTAGGTGTTATTTATGCTGGTCCATTTTTATAGAATATGTTCTGATATTAGCTCAGACCAGTCCTTAACCACTTCTAAGCGTTGCTAAAAATCCTTCTTTTTGAGCCCAAAACTTAATATTTTATAGTATTTTAGATTTTATCTATGGATTTAATGGTGAATTGTGACCTGAAAACTTACATGGTAACTTTAAAACCCCTGTTCCTACATTCACACAAGATTCACAATTAATGATATGTTTCATGCTTTAAATTATTATAATACGTCTGACAGATTCAGTGTGTATAAATATGAACATATGTGTTTTTATGTTAGTGTATTTAATATGTATCAATTTAACAGGGCTTAGTGGAAGAACAGAATGATTTCTAAACAAATAACCGTGTATAAAAATATTAAAATAATAATGATTATATTAACGACTTATCACAACGACTATTTTTTATTTTATTTGTTTTGTGATATTTTATAGGTGTTTGTTGGCTGTTGGTAATATATTTTGCAATGACAGAAGGATAATATACTGATAAGGTAAATTGAGCTAAATCATTCAATTATTTAGGAGTAAACCATGCCCATAACTCGCATAGAATTTAATTTAGAAAATAATCCGATTTTTGACAAGATTGATTTTACTACGTGCCCGGGTTAAGAGGCAAGACCACAGGCAAAATTGTCATCTATACACAGGAAGGCTTTGACATTGGGACCATAAAAGTTGTAAAATACGACGCCAAATAGTAGAGTCATCCAGAGCCGCCAGTTCATAAACAAGCGCCAAGAATGTAAAATGACCGTGATGCGGCAATTGGTCCTGGCTCAGTCGCAAGACGGTCAATTATTGTCTACCACTGTCAAACTCTGAACAGAAATATGGGCATAATTTATAATTTCATAATTAGCTTCTATACATAGCTCAGTAGTGAAAAAAACTGGGATTGAGTGGTAAATACACTACGAAAATACACTACGTTGATGGCCCTGATTTTATTAGATGTACTATTATAGATTCAAAGGTAATAATTTCATTATGTTCTTGTAAATGAAACGGGATCCAAGATCATAGATAACTAGATTAATGCAATCGCCAAGTGATCACTGGATGACACTGAGAGATGGAAGATGACGGTGACATTTTAAGTGACAAAGTCATGCATCATGAAGACGACTACATAAACGTTATTTTCTGAATCACCAAATAAATAAATAAATGTGCAAACTCTCAATATTCCAAATAACTCCTGACAAAAAGCAATCAAACTCCCTCCTAGAATATAGCAGAACAAATATTAAAAAAAATAAACTGATAAATCACAAATAAAATGCCGTTACAATCTACCCTTTATTGACCGCTGTGTTATTTTTAGAAACGGAATCAATACTCTAGTCCCAGACTGGACAGGCAATAACTCTATATGTCTGATCTAGGTGACATCTTGAATTGCATCCTCCATATTTCAGCTGGACGGTTAGTTATACGCAGCCTGAGGGCGTCCCACGGTTGGCTGGACATGAAAGCCTGTTATAAATTCACAGAGACACCAGAGTCGTGTGTCAAACCCTCCTTCGTAATTTTTTCACAAGGCACACAAACATGGATCTTAGCTTTGCACACGACACCGATTCATTTGTAAAACAATGCAGGTTGCGTGAGAATTATGGTAAAAGATAATTACTCTGAAATCACGTGATGTGAAATTGAGTGTAAATTGTTTATAAATTGATATTGAACAAATAATATATTGAATAGTTATTATTTTATTGTGCTCTCTCTCTCTCTCTCTCTCTCTCTCTCGATCGATCGATCGATCGATCCCGATCGATCGATCAATCGAATCTGTTCAGCAAGGTATTTTAGTAAAAAAAAGTCATATTTTGTTTATGTTTAAATTAGATTATTTGCTTTCGTTGGTGAAAATAAAAATCTCTCTTTACAAAACTACAGCAGTTATCATTAAAAGGCCGACGTACAACAGATCCACTATAGATGTATCTGAAAACTGCACCGATATCCCAAAATAATTGATCATATAAGTCATTTATAAGATTAACCTACACGCTCTTCCGTCATAGACAAGATTTGTGTTTATTTTGTTAAACAAAAAATACAATCTTGGTAAGTGCACCCCCCCCCCCCCACATTTTCACCAGATTTATTTTAGGATAGGCTATAATTAAATGAACAAAACGTTTCTCACTTCTCCTGGTAATCGTTTATTTTAACAGGTTTTGATGACTCCAGTAAAACGCTTCGGATCTTTGCTAGTGTAGTGATTAGAGCATCTGGCCGCATCAAAAGTCCGATTTGGACATGTCTGATTTCGAGTCAGAGACAAACGCACATTATCCTGTCCGCTTTAGACTGAGCTAGATTACGGTTTATTCGTATCAGACAGAGAGATAAAGGAGTGACTAGCATTTAAACCTTTTGTCCCCGTGGGGGAGAATACAGTTTGTCGAGGAAAACACGGTATTGTGACATAGCAAAGGAACCATGTATTCATGAATGCTAAGACTTAAAACATTTGCTGCTCTTGGGTTCACCAATGTTCGGGGGGGGGGGGGGGAACCTCGCTTTAAGTTGATTTTCGAACAGATGTTACACCTTCTTTTCGAACACAAGTAGGATGTTTCCCTGTCGGCGATTTCCCTGGAATGCTTGTAATTAAATAAATATTAATGTCATTACGTGGCTAGAAACGGATCCAGGGGGGGGGGGGGGGTCCAGACCCTCCCATCCCCCTTTCAGCCGCTGGAACCTTTTCTTCAAGGCTTTCAGACCATAGTACTTTCTGGGTGGACTCCCTTTTCCGGACCAGGAGACATTTCTGAAGGATTAGTCCTAATAGTACTTCTTGATTGGACTCCTCCTTTTTCTAAATGCTGGATCAGTCCCTGGCGTCTAAAGTATTTAAAAAACTCAAAATCAGCGTTTTTGGCGTGTGACGTTCGTGGTATGTGATAACTGTTTGTGGTTGTTAAAGCTGTTCTAAACACATCGACCCAAGTATTATAGAATCTGTCCTACGCTTTCTGTCCACTGGTAACCCTATGCACAGCGATTGTTTTATAACTTTGCAGGTCCAATATTCATCATAGACCCATTTAGATTCTATATAATCCACTCTCTGCTCTCATATTTTACAATTAGTAGTTATATTATCGTATTATCTTATTTGAATGTCCAGCCTGTAGGACGGATTCTATGGTCAACCAAAAATCACCTTCAGTGCTCCTTTCATATATATATATAAGTAAAATATATATATATATATATATATATATATATATATATATATATATATATATATATGTGTGTGTGTGTGTGTGTGTGTGTGTGTGTGTATGTATTCTTGCCTTAGCAGTAAGTAGACACATTAAATGCCAGCGATCAATTAGCCCCTCCGTGCTGCCCGTGACAGACATTCAGGCCGTCAATATGCGAGCTTTCGTCCTTCACCGGCCAAATTTAAACATGATTGCCAGCCAAGCAGTTTTGAAAGTGCCTGAGTTACAAGAGTTATGTAAGGGTTAGAGTAAATTGCCTCTCACCATCTATAAGTAAAACCCAGGCCTCAGGAACATTTAATATGATTATTATCCTGACGTTGCTGCTCATATGTGAGCAGAGGCTTATACTGTGTAACTAAAAAAGCCATCTACTCATCTGATTTTTCTGTAGAAGTTATGTGAATTCTTGCTTACTCTGTGTATATATGAGATATATAAATGAAATTTGGGTCATTCTTGTGAAAGAAAAAGTTCTTATAATGCCTCTGTTATGCATGGATGTGTGAACTTTTTTCTACAAGATATTAGTAAAAACGGATAAATGCACCAAAGGTGACAAACAGAAGATGCAATGGATGGATGAAAAGTTGTTGTAGTTGAAAGGTCACGTTTTTGGTTACTTGCGGGCCGATTTCCCGGTTGGATATGTTTGGGTTATTTTTCGCGGGCCCCCACACTTTATAAACGTGGATATTTAAAAGTACTAGGTAATATAGTAATATAGATGCCAGATATCGGAATAGGCCCCTTTAAGTGTGTATACCGCAGCATACAATAACAATCGTAACAAGCCGTTCTAGATATCACACTGAGCACAGTTGAAATAGACTGGTACTGTTCTCGCTGTTGAAAAAAAATATAGAACGAGGTACCAGTCTACAGTTTAAGTTGAGTACAAATGGCTTAAAAGCCACTTGACAATGTGTTAAACGACTTGGTTATTAAACGTCCCTCACGTATGATACGTCATCACTTAGTTTCTGTTTGATTTCCCGGGAGTGTGAGTAGATCTACACTGACCTGTTCCCAGAAGGCTTTATCTTATATATCGATCTCAGCAGCTGTTAAGGTTTGACACAGATACCTCCACCTGGCATTCAAATTCAGTATAAAAGAATGTTTAAAAAAATATCATTATTCACATATGGTGGGCGTAATAACTGGAACAGGTTGCAAATTTCGAGCACTCGATACGGTGGCTGGTTTCATTTTCAAGAGGATACAATTTCGCGATAAACACATTTTCAGTGTTTCGCGAGGCTTCCTTTTTCAAAACCTCGCCATATACAAAAGACCTTCACAGAGTATTACCATTTATCATATGAATTAAAAACACCAGTATTTATTAATATGTGCCCAAAATTTGACGCTCGAGGATCCAGGAAAACATCGAAACATTAGAAATTATTGTTTGTTAATGACAGATAATTTGATATCGTGTAATTTATTATATGCTATATTTGAACGTATACAAATTTTATTATTATTCATAATATCAATCGTTAACCTTTTAATTTCTTTTTAACTAAGGGTCTTAATATATTTATCAATTCTCCTTTCGTGAATATCGGGAATTTTGAACAAATAGGGCGACCACAGTAATGCTAGTATAATGGCCTGGTCACACAAAAAAAAAAGAAATATTTTAATCTCGTTGTGAAGGGGTGCTGTAACACTTTAATGTGCAAGAACAGCTTACTTATAGTAGAAAAAAGCGAATTAGATTTCAAGGCATAATTAACAAGTTTCTCAAAGAATGCTTGAAACAAGTATATCTCAAACGAAAGCCGGTAAAAATAAATCAGTTCGTCTGCTTCGACTTTGAGCTTCGAGTGTACGTCTTCATTAATGCTGGCATGTGCACGCTCTTGTAGACTAAAGCTGAGTTTACCGGGCGCGCGGTATGCGGATTGCAGCAGCAGAACGCGGTATGTGAAATTCGGTATAAAATCGCGTCAAGCATTTACTTGGCCGGCGGAAAACACGGGGATATGTGCCCGTGATACCCAAAATCCGCTAGAAGTCGCTGCATCCAGATTCCTTCTAGCCTCTGTCACAAGATCACTGTAATCATGGAAACCCTGATATCACTTTCCTTTAATGGCAGCCTAGCCTGTAGCATCACTATTTCGTTGTCTTTAATTTTGTGTAAATTTAACAATCATAAGCCCAGGTTTACCATTCGAGTTTCTGAATGGAAGTCAATATGCTCTGTCTACACCTAACTCTATATCTGTTTTATATTACATACAATGCCCATTTCCCTTTCATTACAGATCGCTTGTTTTCTGGTACACCATGAAAAATTAAAGTGTCCCTTCTTGACTTGTTTTCTAGTTTTTCAGATTTGGTTTTTAGTTCATCATTTTTCTACTTCAACCGACCTCACTCTCTTTTTCATATCCATCAGTTCCCTTTGAACCGTACCCAGTCGATTTTTCAGAGAAAGTACGTGCTCCATCAGATTACCTGTGTCGTCACCATCTCCTTGTCTTGCCCAGGCAGTGAAGGGATTGGGTGCACATTGTTGAGTTTAAGTGATAGGTTGATCATGGTTTAAACTCTGTCCCTGAATGGCCCACTTGGCTCTCATCGCGAATGGTACACATGCTGAGGTCGCCGCTTTCATGTCTATTAAGTCTAGCTTGAGTTAGATTGAGTGTTCTATGTTGGTTTTGTGTACCTGTATTACCTTGGTTTGATTTTGGTGCCACTGGTTGGGGTCTGGGATTCATCTCTACATCACCACTACACAGTAGGACGAAGGCGATAATTAGGGAAATCACCATGTAAACACTTACCGGTGAGCCATGGACTGTCAACGTTGGTACCTTCCACCTTGGTTCCTTTTGTGGACCTGGTCCGTACAGCCCTATATACGCGCCCTGTGGGTTTCCAGGCAGAACCCCATTGTTCACAGCTACTTTTCTAATCCAACAATTCAAAACATTGGCAGCCAAACTAAATGTTATAAATTAACTTTGCCAACTTTTTCAGAGCTAAACAATTTTAATTACCGTCCAACACCAGTTCCACGAGCATGGTTAACCGGTTTATGATAACATTACATAACACACCGCATACCGCGTGCCCGTTAAACGCAGCTTTAAGCTTTGTTTTCAAGCAACAATCGGAGAAAGCGTCATGGCTCTCTCAGCTCGACCAAGGACACAAGAGGGACAAAAGTAAGATAAAAACCTGACTGGAGTTGATTATCAAATATGAAAGCATTTTTAATGTTGTATTCAATGGTCATGTTGTCTCTGTTTCATCAAACATGTGGAGATCGAAAAATTTCTGCAGATGACGCTCGTAAATCTTAACATTTATTATGTATACTGAAACAAGCAGTCTTTTATTTTTATACCGGAATGCCAGTCAAATTATGTACATAAAGTACATAAAGTCTCTGCTTGGGAAGATGTGATCTGGAACAAGTATAATAGAATTGGTCTCAACAATAACAGCGAAAATATTGGACGAGGAAAAAAGGAAAATTGTGAAATACGTGATTTTTTATTCTGTTCAACGCTTCTTCCCACTGAACATCATGTATCTGTCTTGGCCTACAGTGGCCAGACAAATAGGCGAGCAGATTAATGACATGACAAAATGCCAAGACAAAAAAAAGAAAGAAAAGCTGAGAACAAGGGGATTGTTTATAGATAATTCTTTTATATTCACGTCTGGGCTATACGTTATGTTTCAGTCTGGACGTTCATAATCACCGAGTCTTATCGTAGGCGGACAAACCAGGCTGACAAGTCCTTGGGTTTCTGATTGTCCGCGTGCTGAGCCAATACCGGCAAAAGCACCCGCTAAACAGTCCATCTGTATGCGGGGACCAACGCCTCGCCTTCTTCGCTCATAGTTCTGATTTTACGGTCATCTGCCTTTACTGTCGACTATAACGGCTGAGATACTAAGGATCAGAAGCGCTAGATGACGTTCTAGCTGACGTGACGCGATTTTTTAGGTGAGGTTTTGAGATTATTGCTTCCATGTAAAGGTCATTCACGCGTGGTCATAGGAACTTCTCTTCCATGTCTCTGCCGCTGAATTGTTTTATTGGCGACAGTTTGGCATTTACGTTTCACGCTTTTATATTCAACTTTTTGCTACGGGGGTGGACACCGGATCTTTTCATTTCTCTTCTAGTTTGTATATGTTGAAGCGTGGTCCTATGTCGTCGCTGTCTGTATTTAGCTTATTTATTGTTACCAAGGGCTGGGTATCGGCCAGCCCATTCATGTGTAATACCTAATGCAATTACCACACTTAAAGCGATATTCGATACTTATTGCCTCATTTTTTCTTTGTGTCGTTTTCTGATTAATAGCTCGGTTGTTGTTTCTTTTTAAACAAACACCGTTCGTAATATTCCTCCATCATCGCTGACCTGCGCCGGCTTATTTATTAAAAATAATGGTAAGTGTACATACATTACTCATTTAGTCCCTATATAATTAATGCATGTGAACATAAAAGGTCAGCATTAAAAAATAAAAGTAGCTTAAGCTGTAGAAATAGTTAACAGACATTGCTTTTCATGGCTACGACCATAAAGCAAGGAAAGCGTATCGGAAACCGTATCGACGTGCTGAATCGATATGTGTCGGTATATTGATGTATCGATACAACCCAATTGTTATCACTGTTTCAATACACCGAAATTTATTACAGTTTCAGGACTTTACAATACTCTTTCATCACTAACCATCACAGAAATTAATCAAAATAATGGTTACATATGTACCAAGAAGTAAATCTCGACCGAAACAAGGGTCAGTGTTTTATGTTCTCTTGACAACATGTTTCCCTACCGCTCAAACCAATCCTTTTAACGGCTTGTTCAGGTGTTGGGTTAAAATGTTTCCTAACCGTTTTAATAAAAAACGTTCAAAACAAGGAGGAAAAAGACAAAATTATGTATTTGAAACCCTTCAAGCGCGACTGGTGTCCACCCCCCCCCCCCCCCCCCCCCCCCCGGTGGGTGGGTTTGTAGTGGCCCATTCAATGTCGGTGATTTTCACCTGGTTGTTTCCTCCACCCATACAGACTACAAACCGCTGCCATGGAATGTAGAGTTTTTTTTCAATAGGTTAGCTTAGCCATTTTACAATCCATTTTTAATGAATGGAATATAAAACAATAAGAGTTTGAATGTTTCTTCAAATATTGAATGTGACTGATTTGATTTGGTTTTTCCCTGAATTGTTTAACCCTCACCCTCAGCATTCGAATAAGCCAACACTGGTGGAAATCCAACATTTTTTTTTGAAAATATACATTCATCCGGAATGAGCATTGTACCCATTAATCGATTATTATATCGGTTGTCATTTGTTTATACAATTTTTCTTATAATTGCAGGTCCAAATGAATACCTCTGCGTAATGCATATAGATATTAATCGTATTATTTAGAGGGAAAAAATTTTAATTATGAAAAAAAATACGCAGAACTTTTTAGCACTAGACGAAAAAGTGTCAAAAACCTCGTCGTTACCGGAACATAAGTTTTTCCTCATTTTCAAACGATAAAGTTGGTACAAACTGTCATGTGTCATCAAACTGGATTTAAAAAAGAAACATTAAAAAATACAATGGGCAATTTGAACCGATTTTACGTACGAAAAGGGACTATTCGTAAGACGAATAAAACGTTAACCTTAAAAAAGAAAAATAAAGTAAACTATGGGTGTATACTTACATGTTCATTTCGAATAAAAAAACAGAAACAGCAGAAGGTTAGAATGATCAGCTGAATAAAAAAAAGGTCACATGTTGTGGAGAAGAATAAAAATAATTTCATTACCGGTCCCAGAGATATTTATGGTTATTTTATGGAACCAATCTCCATTATTGAACCTTAAAAGAAAGACCGTTCATGGATTCTGAAACGGACAAATTCTTCGATAAAAGAACATCTTCAAAGTAGGAAGTTCTGTACGATTAAGTCATTTCCGGTGGGCTTTATTAGGCCCCTGGGTAAAGTGTTAATTTTGGAAAAAGTTCAAAGAGCCGACAGTTCTTATTGTCCTTGCGATGAATGGACAGTCAAGATGAATTAAGGAAAGCCACCTTGGGATGAAAATAACACTTTATCATCTCCGGATCACTGATATCATTAAGACAATAGACTGGCTACGTGAACATTTGTCAATTATGTTCAGATATGCACGATTATCAAGGTGGGTTCAAATTTCAGATGCCAAAAAAATGGCATCCCTTTAATCGTTGCGTGGACCCATTTTGGCCGGCCTGGTCGCTTCTCTTTATTGATCATTAGCTTGTTAACACAATGAGTTAAATATTCAAAATGCAATTAAATTCTCTTGAGTTTTAATTGGCTCTAATGAGATCATTTATCTGTAGTGGAAATTATTTGATTATCCTATAAATAAGGGTGATCTGTGTTAATGTCAGTGGCTGAAAAAAACTGCCTTATTAAACAAACAAAGAACTCCAAGAATAATTCGTGGCTAGGCTTCTGGCGTGGTTTCAATATGATAACTAGAAATCTGCATTCTACTGAATGCAAGCCTCCTCTCATGTCTACTATTCATGTATAAGTGGCTGTACATTTGTGAATTTTTCTTGAGGACCTTCTAAATAAAAAAAAATATAATAATCGATTCTTAATTTTCCAATTCCCAAAATGCCCTAACAAATTTCATGAGTTTCCTTTCATTGTTGCGTAAAATGAAATGGGGGATAAACGTTGCATATACGTACAGCGTGGATACGTTTCTGTAAAGCTAACAATGCAGGGTCCCCAGAGAGGGAGAAAACTGTCCGTACAAAATGTAGATTTAAAAATTACAAAATCTGTTTTCATTCGACAAAACTCTGACACTACCGACGATCATACCGCAAGATCGTGTATTCATTTTACCCGGGAAAAGAAATCGGGCAGATGTGTGCGCTATCATTACCGTGCTCTTGTTTTATAAAATCAATCAATGGTCCATTCGGACAGTACAAACAGCATAAATGCAGTGGACCAGTTTATCAGTCTTGAGCGTCAGCGTTATTGTTAGTTCATGGTCAATACTTTCATAGACATTTTCAAAAGAATGCGACTCTGCTGTTAAGTAGGTTTGTGGCCATTGAATTCCATGCACAAAATGCACCGGGCTTCTTCAGAGACTAGCGGCAAAAGTAATAATTGTAGTGTAAAGGTCAAACTGGACATTGTAGGGCGTTCATACATGTTTGATAAAAACAGTTCAAGGCAAATATTGGGGTGTTTCTGGTAATGATATAACGAAATAAATTATATTTTGCAAGCATGCGCATGTGAAATGAAAACATATAATTTAAACAAAATATTTTGAAGTTTTACAGTTGAAACAAGTAGTCCCGGCCGTCCTAACAATATCAAACTCGAAATGAGTCGTTTTGAATAGAAACGCGGCCTCTGATGCGCATGCAATTTTAATTTGTTAAAGCTTCCTATCAACTTCAGCGCTGTGTCACATCTGCCTTTCTGTACCTTAGCCAATATATCGGCCTCTCAGGGCAGGGAGACCATCTTTGGTCAGATGGAATATATTCAATTACTCGGTATCATCAATAGCACACATCCATAGTTCACAGTCTATATGTCTTTCGTCCAGGCCTTCCCAGCTACGTGAATGCCTGCAATCTTATTTATTTGACATTTTATTCTTCTTGCCCACAAAAAGATCTGACAGTTTTGGGACAAATATTGAGAACAGGCAAGACAACCAGGACATAGAACTGGTATTATTTCTGACACCAAATCAACCTTGATCCAATAAACAATTTTAAAATTTACTGGTGTCTCCAACATAACCGAAACTGGGTCAGGAACATATCAAAGGTTAGAGATAGCTAGTGTTTGAAAGTTTATCAAGATAACTGTATATCTGAATGGGTACACAATAAGCGCACACCTGCACCATGTCAAAAACTCATAGATTCGAAATAAAATGTCTTGGAAACTTCACTTGCCTGTGCCCTACCCCTTTGCACATACATGTGAAAATCAGTTGGTTATTCCTGCTAATAAACAAATAAATCTACCAACAACAAACATATCTTGCAAGAAAGAATCTCACCAAGTGAAAATGTAAGTTCAAATGCGAAGTTAACAATATAATTCGACAGACACTTGTTGGATAATATCCTAAACAGCTTCTGATATATATTAGACTAGCTGATAAACCCGGTATACCGGGCTTATTACCGGGGTTGGGGAGATGTGAAATATTGGCTCATTTTTTCTAAAATACAAAATATAGGATTTCAGTGGGAAAACTTCTCAATAAGATATATATATATATATATATAAATAATTTTTACATTTATTTTGTTGCACTGTGCTCGTGGCAAGAAATTCATACCCCGGTATGTTTACCTTGAAGATCTGGTCAGTAATGATGTTTACATTGCGAACCGAAATGAGACGCAGGGACATTCAGGTTTTCGATTATATTTGACTGAATTCTATCGTTTGACGTATAAAGATAAAGTTGATGTGAGGAACACATGAAAGATTTATTAAATGTACGTTGCAAGGAATTGTTTCTGAAGAAAGAAACAAAATTATGCATACCTCGTAAGTAGCAGAAGCGGACTCCATGCAGAGGGTCCGTATCCCATTTTCAGCCACCGCAACCTTTTTTTTCTTCGTATCAGACACAATTTCAGGCCTTAAACCCCCGCCACCACTCAAACCCACCCCATCCCCTACCCATCCCTGTTCCTGAAATTTGGACTTTAATGAGGGTTTTGTCATTAATCCTCCTTGGTTGAACTCTCCAATTTATAAAGCTAGAAACGTGTTTTTCTCTTTTACTGACCACGCGCGTGGGTGAAAGCCTCGTTCAAATGTCATGCCCGACATGCTCAAATTCCTCACTGAAAGCAAGCGTTATTCATATGAACAATAGTCTGAGGCTGGGTGACCACGATGCACGCTTTCCGGCCATTGCCGAAGGCAGTTCGGCTGTGCTCGGTCTAACCTCAGTGCAAGTCAGTAAAAACCACGCAAAATTATGTGTACATTATAAAAAACAATGTACACAAAATCCATACAAATCTGAACCAGTCTTATCATATGGAAGAAATCAGATGAGCTAAACTGTCCTTTTAGTTGTATATGGCACATGTAGGTTGATGTTTTAATAAAAATGTTCTAAAGACAATGAATGGGCTATTGCCTTTGAGCACTTGCCTTTGAAGAAAAAACAGTTTATTTCAGATAATTCCTGTTTCATATTTCAATACTGGTTGGAGCGGTGGGTCACATTATTTTCGGAAGTCGGCCTCCAGTAAAAAAAAAAAACCTTATTATTTGTGGGGGGAAAATCCATATCGTTCCTTTGCCAATATAATGTATGAACACAGTAACTGTATTAAATAAAACACTGATTGGTCCGCTAAACGTACCCTTAATTTTGCTTCCAGCTTAAATTTAAACACATGTCCAACAATTAATCTACAGCGGGCCCCGTGTACCTGGCAGGACAGTTCACGATGAGGAATATCCAGGTAAAACAAGTGTGCATGTTATTTTGTCTCCCCACCCATGTGGGGGACAAGAGGGGGGGGGACATATAGTGTTTGGTCTTTCGTCGTCGTCATCTGCAGTCGTCGGCGTCGTCTGTGTCATTTCATCTGAACGCGATAAATTTTGAACCACTCAAATTTTTTAATGAAATTTGAAATTTAAGTCGTTTCTACCAGAGTTTGAAAGCCCGTGACCTTGACCTTCACCGTCAAGGTCAGTTAGGCCGAAATATGTTCTTTTTGTGAACACTATGAAATTTGAACCATGCAATTTATTTACATGAAATTTGATATGTGAAATGTTTCATCATCCATGGCAATATATAATCTATACATGGTGAACTGAACGTTCACTTGCGTGAGGGAGTGTTTTGGACGGGGAATTCCCTTCCAAAATTATGGAATTTTTTTTTTAAAAAGGGTATTTTTGGATACTGTTGCTGCGTATGTTAGGAAATTCGAAGGTTCACAATTAGCTATCCTCCTAAGTTTACTCGCAATGTTATTATCAGAAAGGACAGGATCACTCGATAGTTATCGTACGACCACGCGGTAGTTATCGCACAGCACAGCTTCTAGTTCAACAATCGGTTGGTAGTAATCTCACGAGCAGTGGGGAGATACGAGGCAGTATTGCGGTATACATGAAGTCAGACAAGACCCTAAAACTGCACCGTCCAACTTTTAACGTTCGTAACGTAGCTTCAAGGCCAACTTTTTTAAGACAATTCGTAGTTGATCGGCAAAGAGTAGTTATGACCAAGAAGTAATAGGTGATCATAGGTGATCGTGGGATTGTGTGACCGGGCGTTTAATTAGCCCAAAACACAATAAACGCATCAAGCGTCTAATTTGGAAAAAGTCGCGTCAGTCTATTTATCTGAAACAAAACAGGCTAACGCGCCCGAAAAGCTTTACGCGTCGGCATTCGCTCCTGTTGTGATATTTGACGCGTGACGCGCGCTTGTGTATTTCTAATATTGACATAACTTTTGAGAGCGTTTACCACCCCAGCACTCGCGTTCAAGATTGAACGGTCAAAATATATATATATATATATATATATATATATATATATATATATATATATCAATAGTGAATGAGTTTTGTCATATTTAGAACATGTTTTGTCACAAACAGATATATATGTGTATATACAGATAAACCAAAATCGCTTATCAAAGTTACTACTATAACAATGGCTTATCTGGTTTTACTGCTATTTGGTGCTTGAAAAAAGCTTACCTTAAATTATTAGTAATGTTAAAACTTCATTTAGATGAATGAAAACATAAAAATTTATATATACCATCAGAAACAACACTGTGCCAGGTCTAAGGTAATGTATACATGTGGGTCCTTATATGAATTTTAAACAACATCAGATTTCAAATCAGGGGTTTTGCTGGGTATGCTCTCTTAAGCGTCCTGGATGTGGTGAAAGCGACAGTTGTATCATGCGGAAGGCTGATTTGCCTTAAAAAAAAGTCATCTCCGTAACCTCTAACTAGGATTAATACTTCTGACTCCTTTTGAAGGCATGCGTGGTCATGCCATGTTCTGGCATGACACTCACAAGTCAGGTGACTCCAGGCACATCGCCATCGTTACAGAAGTAATCAAGCCTGGTACAAATCTAGAGAGACTGTATTATGGTAATCGTGCTCTAGAAACTAATTACATTACCATACTTAATTATTTCCACCTATCCCAAGTTGGAGATATTTGTTTTGGGTATTCATCTTTGAACATTTTTATCAGATTCCATTAATACTCTAGATGTTCCTTGGCATAATCCTATTACTAAACAAGGTCACCATGTTTAAGTTACATTTGGCCTTTTTTTCAAGGTCAGAGGGCTCAAAAAGGGTGCGATTTTTTTCAGATTTTAATAATCCATTTCCATTTATCCACAAGGGATAAAGACAAAAGGTTAAATTAATTTTTCCCAACATCCCAAATTCCCAACATTTCAATGCAAAATTTTGTAATTTACTCGTGCAGAAAATTTTACAAACATGTTCTATTTATAATGATGGAGTGCAGTGGCAAGTTTGGTAGCAATTTTTTAATAGGTATTGAATTTACGAAAACGTTACGTCACCATTTACACAGCATTCATCAAAGCACGAGAAGGAATGACCAAGTTTCACAGCTGTTTTACAGAAATATAATTCTTTCCTTATTATCGATAAGCACATCTAGATCAGTGGGATCCTAAATTATTTGGAATGTCTTTTATTCCACACATCTAATTAGATAAACGAAATAATGTGAAAGAATTTTTCTCTTTAATTGTCCTTGTAAGTATAACATTTCTTTAGTAAATTGCATGAATATTAAATAACATATAGTTATGTGAAAATTAAATGATCTTTTCCATTGAAAATAATTGGCACAATTGCATCTCTCATACTTCTTCAGTCATATATATTTATTAATCTTTGGTGTTGATATGTCCTCTCTTGATATTCTGACAGAGTTGAACACTTTACAGACCGTCAACTTGTTACAAATGGTTCAGCTGTGTTGCAAAGTCTTCCTACCATCATAATTTCCAAGAAACGTATTATTTCATGTTGTTTATTATTCACTTCTTCCATGAAATGGATCTGGAGCCACGGCGCAGCAAGTGTGTCAATTGATGTATATCGGTTCGTGGCTCTTCGTCGGCGCCTGAACGCCAATAGCGGTGAACAGTGTCAATGTAGGTAGAGAATTTACAACATCTAGGCTGTCTTTAGGGAGAAGAAAGACAAGAAAATAAATCAAATGTCTTTGAAATAACAGGAGCCATGGAATTGTTCAAACAGACAGAAGTTTCTGTTTGGCAAAACCCTGAAAGTATAGAATGCATCAAGTCATGTTTTATCGGGATAGAAACAAGAAAATGCGGTCATGATGTTTCTTTTTCTTTCAGGTTCCGGGGAATCTCATGATTTGAAAGACGAATGATAAATACACCCCGTTACGGTTACAAAGGGTCTCACAAGCTTACTCCAACGACGGAACACACTGGTGCTCCTCAATTCCCGCGAGACTTGTGCGTGTTATTCTACCAAGTAACGAGATTCTTGGCTCCCTAATCAGACACTGGGTTGCCATGGTGATTGCAGATGCATCCAAATCGACCATGCATCACAGAATCACTTTGTTCGCACGAGATGGAATTTCCAGCATCTGTGGATTCATATTTTTCTCCGTTGAGCCCGTGAGGATACATGATTGAAACGTTAACGCATCATTGATTCAAAAGCAATTCCCCCAGACGACATATAATTTGCTCTGGCATCTGGGATATACTTATCATTTGATGATAAAAAAATCACTGCGAAAGAAGCTTAGGAAAGTCGACCCAAACACCAACTTGGAAGAAGAGAGGTATTAAACGAATTGAAATATAATAATTGAGCAAAACCTCCGATTGCATGGAAAGCGCACTCATATTCAATACTCAGAGTTATTTATCGTGCTTGGATGTTACTATCACCTGCATATTCTGTCAAGCTAAGGTCTCGAAGTGAGATTGTCATCACTGCACCAAAGAAGAGTAACATATAAAGTGCAGTTCTACTCAAGATATCGTGTGTACTGTTTATGTATAGTTTTATTATGGGATATAGGCCATATCCACGCAGGTTTTCCATCTGGGCTTATTGATGGTCTCGCCGTCTTGGATTGGGAGCGCCGTCACTAGAGGTTAATTTAAACAGAAGTCGAGTAGCCGACACCCCGGACAAAACAATGAAGATGGATGTCACGTCAGAAATTATAACTCTCTTGGGAAGTCTTAGCAGATCCACTGTTTATTAGAAACAATTCACCCACGGTGTAAAGACCCAAAACGAGGTATCAAGGCGGAAATAGTGAATACTGGGAAATAATACATGACGTCCAGGTGTCACGGAAAATGACCGCCTCCGGAGGTTTGTCGGCGAATAATAAACCGAACGGATGTCCAAACGTAATAAGTCCGCAACTGTAAGTAAGATTCTGGCTTTTGATTTTATTAAAGCATATTTGGGTAAAACAATATTAACTTCTATAAGTGTTTGATACTTAAAACTCTTATCCATTCAAGTTGGTGTTCATTGTTTCGGATTTTTTTTCAGCTGGTGCAGCCTACTTGTTGGTCCTTTGGATCCTTCAGGTTTTCTTTTTCATTCGTCATTCGCAGCTGCTTAGGTTGAATTCAGAATTCATTTTTATATAATGTAACTCCTCATAGAAGCTTTACTTTAAAAATCACTCAAAGCAACAATTGCCTTTGGTTCAAAGTTACAGTGGATGAAATAGATTTTGTTTCTGATCCTGCGTCTAAATGCAAGGTAGCTTTTCAGTATGACATGTATTATTTCAAACAAACGGATCAAAAATTCATTCGAAATAAAACGGACCAACATATACAAATAAACATACAGAATAGTGCAAATGATAATTTTCATGCATCTAAAGCAGAAGTAAATTTGAAAAAAAAGTCATTCAAAATACGTTGCAACTTTGAAGTACTAAGCCTCCTAGGCCAAGCTCATGTTAGTGGGTTTTTCTAAATTGGTTCTTTAAAAAGTAACTGGAAAAGAAATTGTTATATTTATTCTCTACAACTCAATTGTATTCCAGTTGTAAAAAAACAATGATTAATAATAATTGTTTCTTATCAAGTCAAACAGGTTCCTACTTTGTTCTGGCAAACGGACCTTATACACCTTTCCCTTTTTAACTACAGTGGAACCCCGCCTTGCGACCACTTTTCCTGGTCCTAAATACACGATTCAGGTAACTTAGAGTTTCACAAATACGACAACCCCCAAATTACGACCACTTTGGTCAGTCCCCAAGGTGGTCGTAATTGTGGGGTTCCACTGTATTCATGTTGTGTAGTGTGCACATCCTTTTGCGCGATCAAGCAGATTATAAGTCTCATTCTGTCAGGATAATAACACTTTACTTCCCGTTGATGACGTCACAATGGTTAATTAACTTAAATAAAGGTAGATACCAACTTTCCATGATATCGTATCTACGCTGTAGTTTGTCTTCCCATTTCCACGATGAAAGTAAGATTATATCCCTCTATAAAACGAGTTGCAATTGCCTTTTCCTTAAGCCAAGGGACTATGCAGGTCACTTATTCTCAGTTCGAGGTCGTTTCTGTGTTTGGCTTGTCTCACAAAATAACATTTTCCCTATATGTGAACATTATGCTTGTATTTCAAACTCATGCAAAATGGAAAATAAAATCAGTCCAGTATAACTGAGGAAAATCTTAAGCATGAATATGAATATTTCCATTATTTTCTGACAATGATTCTTCTTATTCAGGAAAACTTTCATCTAATTGAGTCCTTGGTATTCTTCTTTCGGAATTAGAGTGTTGTATTAAGTCAAAAAGTGGTAATTTATCGAATAAAACAGATACATTGTTATAAACGTGCAGCGCTGTGTTAGCATCCTTGTTGCATTGACTGGCACGTTGTTCGGGTGTTTTATTTCAAAAATACCGTACGTGTGCCAAATAAAGCTTCTATACAGCGAACACGAAGAACAGTGTTGACATGTTGCCAGACACATGGGAGCTGCTTAAAACCCTGTGTTTTATAATACACTTGTTTTATTCAATATGCGCCAAACGCCTCAATTGTTGGTTGTTTTCTGCATTTGCCTCATATACTTCGTATTTTTACCAAGTTGTTTCCACTTAGGCCCACGGTCTATGGCATGAATTGTATCAGCTTAAGCAGAGATGTTTATGTTTATATATTCAAGGTATGGAGTATTCGCACTAAGTAATCGGGACCCTGACATCTACCCTTTGAGATCATATACACTGTGCTCACTTAAAATAAGTGTTTTTTACCGAGACAAGGGTACTTAAATAAAGCCAAAAAAGGTATGATTCTCAGAGACTTTTTTTTCAAAATCAGTGCGGGCGGGCGATTTTTTTTATGTTTCGATAAAACTGTCATATGATTAGGGAAAATCATGATAAAAACAGATTTTTTATTGTTAAACAGCTTAAATCATTACATACCAAAACTATCTGATCAAAATTGTATTATTGTATATTCTTGAAGATGAAATCGAAATATAAATGTTGATGCGGGGGGGGGGGTTAATTTGACGCGGGCGGTGCCTGAGAACCATACCTTTCTTTTTGCCTAACCCTTGTAAGATGGTAATGCATCGCAGGTTTTCAGAAAGTGGATGCCCCTTAACACGTTAAGAATGATGTATGGATGCCAGGGATACAGAGGTGTCTTCAGTAATCTTAATAGAATGCGATCAAATACATTTATTTCAGATATGACATTGTATTTTAAGATCACTTTTCATTTCAAGAAATTTTACACTTCTTGCCATAGTTAAACCTGGGTGATTCTATATGATAACAATGTCCATTCTTTAAGTTTATTCATTTAATGAACAGCTATAATTAACGTATGCTCTGAATATTGACGTCCATGGCAATCTATAGTAAATGTGTAATACTAATTAAATTGTCTAATGGGTAATATTATACTCATAGGACTCATGGTTATTTTCTGTATTTTATATAACACTTAGTTTGTCAAGGCTTGTATCTTTTTTGTGTTTCATTTTGGGTTAACTAACTTTATCTTGCGCTTTTTGTCAATTTAAGGGTTTGTTATCATAATTGTAATTATGAAATTCATCAGATCGTAATTTTCTAAGTTAAACGTAAACTTAATCATCACCAATATATATATATATATATATATATATATCGTACTATAAGTGCTTCACGCCCTATTGGTCTGTAAACTCTTTCCGAAGATTAGTCTATTGCTAAAACATATAAACGCGATTTTTGCAGAGGAAATTGATTCAAGACATGATAATAAAAAAAAATCATTTTTGTTTCAATTTCCATAAAACCTCTGTATATCAGGTTTCGTCAGTCAATGTCAAGGATGTATTCGAAACGGAATAATTAATAATTGCATCCCCTCTCCAACAAAAAAATTAAAACAGAAATATTCGCTATTAAAAGATTCAAATATATGATTTGGTACGGCAAATTTAGCGATCCTCTTTATCATATACACGTGTGTGTATAATAAGGGACAAAATAAACGTAATAAATAATTATTGATTTCCTTTTGATTGTAAGGAAGACAATTTGTTATTTTAAGATGAATATTAACCTATAATGTACAGTGGAATAGAAAGAATCTGTAGGGGTAAACATTATCTTGGGCGCATCTTAAATGACAGTATCTGCAGTTATTAGCGTCCATTCTTCGTCATAACTGATGCGTTTTGCGAAAATTAACCGTCATGTTTCGGCGGGCCACGTTAATAAAGAATGTCAAGTCAGATAGACATTGAAAAGAAAACATGTCAGTCGGGACCCGCGAGAAGGTTAAGCAGCTAAAAGACTGTGGTCTCCCATTGGTAGAAATTCCCTTTAAGAAGAGACACTGATGGATATTGATAATTCCAGTTGTCTGTTGGCGCTATGAAAAGTAAAGTAGGAAAGATAATCTAAAATACCTGAGCCTTGAATATAAACACACAAAAACATTTAAGACAAAATTACCATTTTAAAAAATTATTAATCTTTTTACACAAAAAAATACGTATGCTATTTTAAAGTACAATATGCGATGTAAATTTTATGAAATCTGTCTATCAGAGAGTAAATTACGACAATATGTTTCACAAGACATAACGAAACATGTTTTTATGCCAACAAATTATTATATCCTTGCTTGAACAAGCTTTCTTAAAAAGTCTTACAAAATTAGAGAAAGAATTTTATCGAAATGTTAATTTTTTTATGGTGATTTGTTTATTTTTATTCAAATGATTCTTATATGTTATTGTGTTGACAGATAAAAATGTTATAATCTTTTTTTTAAATGTATTCAGCACATCTACTCCATCTCCCGGAGTAGGATATGGCTGTGTAAAAGGCAGAGTATGTATTAATAAATAAACAAACCAAAAACATTCGAGACAAGGTATCGGCGTATAACTGAATATGATTTACCCATATATACAGTTTCTCACAGATGGCTGTGAATTTAAGTCGTTGCCAAAGATGCATAAAACAATAAAAAGTATATCTTGTATACTTACAACGGATCTCAACAATACGTTATAATTTTTATTTAAAAAAAAAACAAGATTGTTTTCATTGTATTTCTCGGCATTAGAAAAAATAAAATGGAAATTAATTTTATGACCATATAGAATAAATATTCATTGAATTTGATCAACGGAATGGAGCAAAGAAATGTTATAAGAAATTGTTAATCGAAATGATTTTTATCAGAAACGTTACCAAGAATACAAGAGAAACCTAAGTTGATTGGCTCTCGCATGATTTACTTTTCTCCTATGTAGAAGGCAAACCATGTCAAGCAATATAAAGGATAGCTGTGACAAACACGACTCAGTTAGCTGGCCATAATGTCAGAGGGCCGATCTAACGCTATATAAAGGACAGTTTGAAGTTAAGTGCAATGTATGGCAGGTTTTGTGTAATCCCTTAGTATGTTTTGTGAACATAGTATGAAAGCTACAGCCAGGTTTATTGTGGGTTTTAAGAAAGCGTTCCGACTACAGAGTTTCATAGTTTTCACTGAATTATTTAACTTAGGTTATGCGTGTAGTCGATTTTCTGTTCGATTATTCCTATGTTTAAAACCTCTCCAGGAATACATCTAACTTGTTCTATTGTCACATTATAGTCATCCGTGTATTCAATTTCTAAGTTATCAGAGAAATCATACATTTTTCGAGTGAATTAATCCTACACTTCAAACATAATTGATTGATATGTTTGGCCTTGTATCGTTCTCCTCAAATTATGAATTCAGTTAGTCGCTACTTATAGAAAAATCCCGATTTCTCTGTTTGCTATATACCGTAAAGGCTAACAACTGTTTAATCATGGTTGTTGGCATTGAATGTCCAAAAAGAGGACAATGTTTATCAGTGCTGAATTGGCTCTTAAGGTAACCTCATAATACGGTCATTTTTATTAACTTTTTCCCTATTGTAGAAATGACTGGGTCTGTAACGCCTCTGATGGCTTCACACCGTGTTTGTCGGGGAGGAACATATTAATAATTTATTCCAAAGAATTCTCCTTAATATTAATCAAGAAACGAGACTTTCCCTCGAGATTCTCATCAATTTTTCAAGAGCCGAGTGATGAATAGGACTCATCTAGTCCCCCTGTGTTTTCTGTTGGAAACAATACAATATATTGTTGCATTATTGCTATGTTTCTAGGCTTCTTCTGATTTTTCTCGGGTGATTTTTACAATACCAGGGCATTCAGTGAGAAAATTAATTAGAGAGTCAGGCCACACTTTTGAAGAGTCATATGGGACTTTGGAGTGTCCAAGGGGAGATAGTCTGTGTCGAATTATGAAAAATTAAATAGATTTTAATCCTACCTTTAAGTATTTTCCGTCAGTATTACGATAATGTCTTGATAATGGTGTCGGTGTTATTATTATATGGTTATATATCGTGCCTGTATATTATTACAGATCCATGGCCAGCAACATCGCAATATAATTCAAGAAATTAATTTAAAAAAGGGAAAGATGGCATACACACTTTGAAAGTGCGTGTTGCATTCTTTTGTAAACGATTATTATTCTAAACATTCTTATTTACTTTTGGTTTCTTCGGGTCCTCCGACGTGATTGTCCATTCAATTTTAAGAAGTAAATCTGGGCGCAGACACATGTCAGGACGTTTTAGGTCATGTCAGGTCATAGTTATCGGCCACGCGCGACAAGAATTAGGTACGATTGCCGGTACCAATTGATTCAGATTTTCCAGGGCCATCTGCCAGTCGTTCGCAACCTTTAATCTTAACGACCATCTATGCAAACAAAAACCCTGTCCCCTAGCTTTACGGATAAACGACACTCTACTATACATTGTATATGGTAATAGTGCAAAGAAAGGATCAGCTTTCAGTGGATATGAAGGTTGTGACTGGTTTGTTTGAGGTAACTGTGTTTTTTTTTTAGTTTGATTGAGATGGTTCTGGTTTTTGTAGATGGTTCTGGTTTGTTTGATTTGGTTCTTGTTTGATTGAGATGGTTCTGGTTTTTGTAGATGGTTCTGGTTTGTTTGAGTTCGTTCTGGTTTGTTTGAGATGGTTCTGGTTTGTTTGAGGTGGTTCTGGTTTGTTTGAGATAGTTCCGCTTTGTTTTAGTTGGTTCTGGTTTGTTTGAGATGGTTCTGGTTTGTTTGAGATGGTTCTGGTTTGTTTGAGTTGGTTCTGGTTTGTTTGAGATGGTTCCGGTTTCTTTTAGGTTGTTCTGGTTTGTTTGAGGTAGTTCTGGTTTGTTTGAGGTGGTCTGGTTTGCTCGAGGTAGTTCTTCTCGATCCTTCAGCCAGAATTTGGCACGTACCATCGGACGCCCGTACAAGCGCCGTGAAATCGAGGGTCACAGACACGTGTCTCCGTGTTTCTGAAAGTCCTGAATGCGACTGGTGAAATTGTAACATCACCTTTATACCAACTGTATATAAACAACAGATTGGTCTATGATTGACTAAACAATCAGAATTATTCTTACAGGGGCTTGCAGTATATATGAAAAAATCCTTGTCACAGTGAAACTAGGTCTAAACATACGAAAATAGCCGAACCTAATCGGAAGAACTAGATAAGAACATTATTCTGTTTGGAAATAAGGGCATAGACTAAGATCTAGATGAAATTGATCTCTGTCTAATTTTGACAATCAGTGGGGCATGCTAGACATGCCGGGAAAATAAAAAAAATAATTTAGTTCTTTTCATAAATTTATGGTGGACAAAAGTTAAAATAATATTATATTAGAAACCTGAATGAAGACCCGCATACTGAAATAGGGCCAGTCTCTTTCTTTAATTTTTTTTCTACGGAATCTCTTGGTTAAAATGACACAGATTTGTTTGAAAAAAAAAACACCATATAGTCCAGCGGTTAAGCCCCCATATTTGGAGGAATTGTTCAAAAAATGAAAGAAGCATGAAAGTTTCCAAAGCTGTTCTTTGGAGCTTAATGGTGAATTTCAGATATAGGGCCAAGCTGAAAATAGATTATCTTGACCAAAATCAATGATGGCGGCCAAGATGGCCGCCGGATTAAAAAATGTCAATAACTCGAGTTATAATGTCGCTAGAAAGCATTGCAAGTACTCTATTTTTATGTTTTTTTGGGTCAAGAAATTCAATTTTTGAGGTTTAAAACCTCTCCAGGTACTCATTTTTTGTTTTTATAACAAGAGTTCGGTAATATTCCCATTAGGTCAGCGGTTAAGCTGCATATATAAAAGAATTGTGTAAAAGATAAAAGAAGAATGAAACTTAGAATAATAGTAGTCCAGACCAAACTCAGTATTTCCAGATATAAGGCCAAGCGGAATTCAGAATATCTTGGCCAAAATCCAAGGTGGCGACAAGATGGCCGCCGGATTATGAAATAACAATATATGCGGTGTTATTTGTCCTAGAATGTATTGCAAGTGCACTATTTCTATGTTTTTGGGGTCGAGAAATTCATTTATATGGGTTTCAAGTCAGTATAATGACTCTGTGAATGAAATCTGGTTTTATTTGGTATTATGATTGTGCTTAATTGCCTTTTACATGCACATGGAACGGCAAAACTTATTTGTTGAATCCTGTGCTGAAATTTAATATATATTTCAAATATTTGAACACTGTGTCTCTCTCATTGTATTGAGTGTAAAAAACGCTCGGCTCTCTCCACTGACGACGAAGGTTCTATAATCGGTGTTGTTATATGGGAGTGGGTTGTAGTGGTTCTCCTTGACTTCTGATTCTAAGCATCCCTACAGAACGGGGTTCGAAGTGGGGACCTACAACTCCGATGTCCAAAGCCGTGACCACTAGGCGACGTCCTACTCCTTGATATGCTATATTTGTAATGTATGCGGAATCAGCAAACTTGCAGATACTTGTGCAGTTTGTAATTTACCTGCTACTTTGGTGATATGGTAAGATTAGCTGACATTGCCTTTGAATTTACCGTTACTGCATAAAATACCTCATTTGCTTACATAATGCACACATTTTATATTACTTACATGTATTTATAAATAAAATTACAACAAAAATATTTACTACATTTATTTGAAAAAAATTAACACCATGTGCACATGATGCAAAATTGTAGATCGCACTGAGCCTTGCACCTTAGATAAACATAACCGATAGCTAGTAAATTGGAATTGTTTGTGATTTACCAGAAGAAAACACTGTTGTCCTGTTAGATCTAAAAGAAAATATTCAGGCATAAGTGAAAAAAAGTTGATGGCAATATTACAAAATGATATGTAATAAACTATTCTGTTCAGCAGTAATAATATTCAGGAATAATATTCAGAATTAGTCTATTCTTATTGATGTATGGTCACTTGATGAAGCATGTGGTATGAAATAAGTTTCCCAAACATTCTGCATTTGGGCATAAAGCTGACAGAAAGTAAAAAATCAATTGACCGCCATAGCACAGCAGCTTCAAGCACAGGATCGTTACATTCACCAATCAAGTCAATGAAAACTCAAACCAAACTTTGTACTGAATTTTGATATAATCTAGGTGATGAAGATAAAATGTATGTAAGGAACCTAAGGGTTTATTATATTTTTCAACCTTGTAGTGTAAATGCGAAATTCTATCTTGCGCCTTGCTTTTTCATTCCCTCATCGTACATCTCTGAAACTTCAACGATCAGCTGGGGCAGCACTGACCCCTGAAGTTTGATACATAAGGTAAATATTCTAATAATACATGTATGAACTACATAAATCAACAAGTATCCATATTGTTAGCAAATGAAAGTATTTTGTTGACACCAACACATCATGCAAAGTGAATTCCAACTCGTTAAATTTGAAAAAGTTTTATATCACGAAAATAGCAGCAATGGGAAAACGTAGTGATATTTTACTTATACATGTTAATTATTTTGTACGGGCATCATCATAACATCACAATATAAGCAATCTGCAAAGGTATCTACATGCATGTTAATTATATCATACATTCATCACCACAGCACAAAGGTAGCATACTGCAACATGTTATGCTCCTCTAAATGTGTGCTGATTCTGTCTTCATGCCAGCATACAGTGTGAAAGCCATCACCTTATGGCAAAAGAAGCAAATAATCTGTACATCAAACACGTGTGAGCTTCTACATATGTGCGAATCCAGTCATGCATGCATGTAGTCTAAATAAATTATGGATACGATTTTCCGTGGAAACACGCATGGTGTTCAAATAAATGTAACCAGTACATGTATTTTAAATTTTAGCACTTCAATCTGATATTTCCAAACTTCATTAACAAAGGTTTACATGAATGTGTAGTTGATCCTAAAATTTACCAAATTTGATACCAGACATAATAGCTAAATTTCTTTCATCCATCGCCTCTAGGGAAATCAAACAGAAGGAATCAGAAAAATTAATATAATAAAACAAAGCTCAGCAAATGACAATTTCATTTAAAAATGCAGTATTAAACAAATTTTACAGGTTTTAAACATTCGAAGTGCTAATGAAAAACACTTAAAATTTCAATACGTACGCAGTAGGCATATAGAATCTGACAGATGTTAGCTTCTTATATATGTCTTTATTCTGCCACGCACGCATTGTAAGCTAGTTAAACGTTATTTTATAAGGATTGTTTATTTTATTTGTATATATATTTTATACGGATTGTACAGTTAATTATAACAACTATAACAAGCCCCTCTCCATGGCTCGAATTGCTGCGTTCGGTAGTATATAGGGTTGGAGATAATCGGAGAACACGGAGAAAACAACCGACCATGGAAGGACCACTACAACCCACTCTGATAGGAACGATGTTGATCAAATCTGAGGCTTTTGAGATAGATGAGCATCTCACCACTCGACTGTCCACATCATTACATTGAAACAGATATAGGGCTGAAATACTAAAAATTATATATATTTCAAATGTCAGATTTCTAATTACATGTATGTTGGTTTCAAATATCCTAATGATTAGTGTTTATGGACATATGAGGTTCTTAATTTTATTTTAGATTTTGACACAGAATTTTCTTGCGCCATCACCTCTCCAAAGCATTTATCAGCATGCAAATAAAGGGAAATTACAATTGCAATCGAAACTGTTCTACAATTCAAGGATGAAAATGCATGACAAAACAGACAGATCTAGCCCAGGAAATAACACTTTCATTTGAGAACAATCACAAAGTATGCAACTGCTCAGCAGAACTCGGAAATTAATGTTTTCTGTTCGATGTGCTAGACAAAGGCAAATTTAGCATAATTTCAAAATCAACAAAACCAGAATTCAACCATAGAGTCATAATACATTCTTGAAACCCTTATAAATAAATTTCTTGACCCCGAAAACATAGAAATAGTGTACTTGCAATGCATTCTAGGACTAATATAACCGGATATATAGATATTTTATAATCCGGCGGCCATATTGGCCGCCATCTTGGATTTTGACCAAGATAGACTGAATTCCGCTTGGCCCTATATCTAAAAATATTGAGTATGGTACGGACAACTGTTATGCCAAGTTTCATGCTTCTTTCATTTTTTGCACAATTCTTCTCTTAACAGCTGGACTAATACTACAAAGCTGCGCAGTAAGGGATTTTGATAAATTTTTATGGATTAGAGAATTGTCACATAATATGATATGCAGAACATATAACAAGTGAAGATTGTCATTTACCAATAATTTGTCTTCATTTGGCTTCTGTGGCTCAGGGGTAGAGCACAGGACTCAACGCATGAAAAGCGCGAGTTCGAATCTCAGCCGAACCGGTGAGATTTCGGCCCCAACAAGGGTGAGCGCTCCGTAGGCTTAATGTAAAAGGCGGTGAACAACGGCCGTGTTTCACTCACAACGAGTGCGCCTTTCGGAGTTTCCACAGCCATGAGGACGATTACACACCCGAGGTTTGCCGGTGCGGTAGTCACCTGGCCTTGTTAACACCAAGATAAAATGAGAGGAAGCGTGTGATACTGCATTGTCACGTCTTATAAAACCAGAATGAAAGCATCCAAATGTACATATACTTAGAGTCAGCTAGCATTTAAAACATGGAGACGGTTACCCCCAACCAACAGGGAAAAAAGGGGGAAAAAAAGGAACAATTTCTTCATCCTCATCTAAATTGGCAATGCCACTCGCAGGGCGTGGTGGTATATTTTAACATGCCGTTGACCCCTATTTTTGTAGTGGAAATGTGCAGTTGTAATTCTGGAATTGTGCAGTACTAAAGTTTTGAATAAATAACCACGTTTATGCCCATGGTCGAGTAAATATTTGAATGTCATCAGCCTCAAGGTTATAAAGCTTATGGTATGAATTCGCAAACAAAGTTTTATATTTCTGTTATAATTATATATAGCTTTGCCATATTTTGATTCACAATTCTATCTTGATATTCATGTTATATAATACAGACCTAAGATTTAATGGCTGGGCCTTGGACGGAAATAATTTACTCAAGGCATTCAGTAACTTAAATATTGATGGGGAACGCCTGATTTGAAATTTGTGCCGTTCTGACATTTCCTTAAAAATATACCCAGTGGTCTCTTCCTGTAGATATAAATACGGTTTCCCGGTGTTGGGTGACCTTAAAATTACCCGAAGGGAATACTCCTTCAGGAACTCGTTCACTTGAAAATAGTTGATACAATTTACTGGACTTTGATGGGGAGGTTGTTACCGGTCAGACACTCGGGGTTACATTCCACAGTTTCGTATAAATGGTGCTATGCACGCAAATTAATGACTTTATAGCAGAGGCTGAATAACCGCCGTCTGCGCATGTGCAAATAGTGCTCCGGCTGTCTTCCTCCATTTATCACTTATGTAACATAACTTCACTCATTAAAGTGTAGCTTTGAAAATGCTCAATGCGATGTCAGAAAGTCAAGAAATCTGTACAATGATTAATTTGATTAACTGATACATGGATAAGCCCAATTGCAGAATAACAATAAATACGTTCACATTCTTTATAGTAGTTATTTGTTATAAACTGGTGCGACTCTCAGCGCCCGAGGAAATGTCGTTTGCCAATTGAACTTGTTAAAGTTTTATATCCCATATCCGAAATTGGTCAGAGAGTTTCATTTTGCATTATTCTGCTAACAAATAAACATGGAAACAGAGGAGAAAACATTACTTTCTTGGAGAGGGAAAAGGAGCTGATCTGTATACATAGCTGTCTAAGCCAACAGAACGTTAAGAAATGAGAATAGGTGTAAAAATAACATTAATGCTGATATATAGTCCCTTATACTTTTGACGACCTAGGATTTAACGAAGAATCGATCATTCTGCCAAGACACCAAGATGGCATCATTATATATATATATATATATATATATATATATATATATATATATATATATATATTACCAGGTTCACGAAAGTTACGCTGACATTAAAAGCAGGTCGCAGATTATCATATATGGAACGAGTCCGCCATCTTAATTATAATAAAAAAATGTTTTTGGTCACTGCCGGGTTCTCTCTTAGTGTACTATAGGACAACTTTCTATTCTTAGCATTAGATAAAACTTCAATATCAAAGACGTCCTTCATTAAGCATAAGCCTCCAGAAATCCTCCGGAAATTACTTGAATATCCTCCTTTTCTATATGAAAAGAAAAAACTTAATTTAAATCGTGAGCTGAGAACCTAAGATGTATATAGTATCATCTGTATTAATGTGATAGTTGGAGCTACCAGGCAGAAAAACCAGGCATACAGAGTAACTCAAGTCCCATGATACAATCGATTTTCACAAAACTGAGAACCTAAAATGGCTGTCTTTAAATAGCCACTGAAGATTCCCAAGATAATAGATTATCGCTTGAACAGTAACTCCGGCTTTTGGCAAATGATTATTTCGAATAATAAATTTGTCAAATGTATGAAGACCGAATAAGGATATCTGACCCTGGTTAAATTGACAATAGTTATAAAACAATTAAAAATATGAAAAATATGAAAAATAAGTTTGACTGTCGTTTGGAAAGATACAGCTCCAACTCTAATAAAGAAATAGGACAATAATCCGGGAAAGTATTGAAAATTATGGTTGGCCTTTAGGAAAGGAAGGCTTGATTGTATGTCCATACCAGGTGGTGTCGAGACACCTGAAATCAACAAATATGTTTTTATTTCAATGTCACACCATGATGTGTCTACACACGTCATTTTGCTCAGGCTGAACGATGTCAATTTCACTCCTTCTGTTGTTAATTTCATTACATATTTCTAGGTCAAAAGTTTAAACTTTTCAGTTATCCTTTGTAGCGTCCATGTGAACTGTTATACACATATACATATATATATATATATATATATATATATATATATATTGGAATCCCGCTTTGAGACCACCCCAAAACGACCACCCTAAAATTACAACCAGGGCCCCCCACCCCCCATAAAATTACAAAATGATGGGTATAAAAACATACACTATTTCATTATTAAGTATTTGCACTCTCTCTCTCACACACATATAAATATATATATATATATATATATATATATATATATATATATATATATATATATATATATATATATATATATATATATATATATATGCTCCTCTCTCGCGCCCTCAGTACTTGGAATACTTTATATACAGGGCCGCAGCCTCCGGGATTGAGATGCAAAAAAATATTGCAAAGTTGATATTCTGTGTTAAAATGCATATATTGCCAGACAATGGAGGTAAGGAGGTACTGTTTCACTAAATAAGAATTGACCAATAAATGGCAGCAAAAATGTACCAGAATGCAGTAGTATACATACAGTTTTTCAAAGTTTTCCACACCGTGTGAGAGCCCCCCCCCCCCCTCCCACACCCTCCCCTCTCGGGGATTTCCCCCTCGAATCCGCTTACTGCCCCCCCCCCCCCCCGCCAATAGGGTCAGGCTACGGCCCTTATATATATATATATATATATATATATATATATATATATGTATATATATATATATGCCCCCCCCCCCCAATTAAAATTTGGATTCGCCGCCAGTGGGTTCCATTTAACATTGTAGCGACGTTTCTAATAAACATTCACATCACTATATTGTAACTGTACGTCATAATGCAAGACTGCTAGAAATTCTCATTCTCAGGAATGAATCAAGTAATCCTTTAGCTACAAGAGCTATACTTTATAATAAACAGTAAACCCTCATAAAAAAATAAGTACTAGCTTTTTAAATTACCGGCAACGATCGACGGTCGCACATTAAAATGCCAGTTTTCTCTGGAATATTACAATCCACAGTTATGACGGATAGTACCTCTAAATTATCGTGTCAATTACATTTTCTATTCACTACTGCATCAACAGAAATCGACAAAATGTGATCAGACCGGAAGTCGCCCTGGGACGATAGGCCGATATTCAGTCACGTGACCTGTGGGCGGCTTGTTTTGGATTATGAGAGGTTTCGCAGTTATAAATGATTTGAGCTGATTTTTATATGAAAAGAATAAAAAAAATCCCGAGATATCATGGAGCTTATGTTATTTGTCATAAGTGCAGTCTTCGATTTATTGTTTTGTAGCAGTTAAGAAATTAAGAAATGTAAATCCACAATCCCATGTAAAATAAGTATTTAATAAGTACATTTGTATATGCTCAGTACCTTAGGATCCAGTCACATCTGACTTACAATCCCCTTCGACTGCGACTATAGTCTCTTCAACCAGCAGGCGCACATTGAAATTGGGGAATATTTTCATTTATTGACAGATAACAGGGGCGTAGCCAGCGGGGGCCGCAGGGGGACATGCCCCCCCCCCCCCCCCAGGATGCATCCAGTACTCGCCGTCCTTTCGGAATTTCACTTAATCTTATACTGATATATATATATATATATATATATATATATATATATATATATATATATATATATATATATATGCATCAATTTGCCTTTGCTATTAGAAGGGGGTCCAAAGAGGGATCTGTGCTCTTATGAGTCCTGTGTGCTGTCGAGACCACGGATCCCGGTAAAATTTAGTTTAACAAAGTTTAACATAAGACATCAACAGTTATTTCACTCCCAGATTACATTTAACAGATAATATTTTGCAAGTTATAAACGTAAATGCGCCTTTGCGCCATTGACTTTAACATGTTGAAAACGAATGAACTTATATATCTTAATTTTGAAGAAATATAAATATTAAATATTAATTGAACCTCTCTACAGTTTGACCACTTACGCAAAGACATGAGGGAATAGTTTTTACGGGAACAGTATATCCCCATTTTTTATTTTTGTAAAAATTGCCTCAAAATGTCCTCTTTATACATTGCATATTCAAAATATTTCCCAATATGGGTGGATACCCCCTCCCATACCCTCCCATACCCATGTACCTAAAACAAACCTTAATAAACTATGGTTCATACTTGAGAGAAAAGAAAATATATATTTTCATACACTAAAATATATAACGTATAGTAATAATAAAAAAATAATAATATATATATACATATACACGTATATATAAAAGTTTTCATAGTACCTATACATGCATATTAGTGCTCCCCCCCCCCCCCCGTTTTCGAAAATCTGGATCCGCCCCTGATCATGGCCCCCTCCCCTCACTCAATCCTGGCTACGCCCCTGGATAAGTTCCAAATTTAAGCTGCAATGAAAGAATGAGACAAAGCCCTAATCAACTAGAATGAAACCAAAACCATACCTTGTAAATATTTCAGTAATTTGATTAACGAAACTTCAGTAGGCATCTACTGGTGGAACAGACTTTAGTCGGAGAAACAGGTGGGCGTGGTGACTTATTGACATGAAACAATTGCGGACTCAACAGTAGCGTGCACGATGATTAATACACATATGTGAATTGTAGTACGACTTGCATCAGACCATCATTGACAATCTTGCGACAAGTAATTTAACTTATATACTTTCCATTTCATCAGTATATAGACGGGCATTAAGCATTCCACATTTCTTACAACAGTCAGGCGACTGTTATAAATAATATTCCTAAGACAAACCCATGGCCGTCGAAGGAATGACCTACAACGGTAGAACATTAGAAGATTCGTCATAGGTAGGACGTGCGGCAATTGTTGGGCTGTTGTAGGAAGGTCGAATGGTTTTTAGAGCAAAAATTGTACGAAAGTCGTAGGTTTATCGAAACATAGTCATACGGCTTCGTACAACAGACCTACGAGATCGGCCTGACGTAAAGAATAACCTACGACGATGAAAGAATTCTAAGACAAGGAAGGGTGTACGACATTTTTTCCGTCGTAAAACACCTGAATATCATGCGACACACCCAAGACTATCCTTGGAATTTCCCTTAATATCCTGTCGTAGACTTGTCGTACATGTGTTTTTCGATATAAGAGACTTAGGCTTAACTAAAGCTCAACCCGCTGGTTACCCTTCCGCCACAGGTTGTTTCTACTCAAATCAGGTTTGGTTCTGTCCCATTGCACCTCTCTACGATACTAGCGACAATTGTTGGAGACCACTGACACAAGGAATTGGGGTTCATACTATCCACAAAAAAATCATTGCATTTGTTATACTTGTGTTTACTTTAGTTAAAAATGACGTGCAAGTTCTCGGCAGTTACATTGTTTCAATTAACAAACACGCAACTCTAGCTAACTGGATCCGAACACGGGAAACCAAAGCTCAAAAAACTTGTCACACCTCCTCAGTTTATGTAAAACGATTTTAAAGCTTGCTATTTATCTGCCTGTTCTTTATACTTCATGTGATTTTGGCTCCCTGTACGCATGTATTTATAAACTCTTGGTAACTCTCACAACGCCTCAGTGGAGGATGTATGAGATTTTTATCTAAAAGATGTTCGTAAACACAGCTATGCTGAGAACAAAAAATCCATGAGACTGATTAAGTTAATTGGATGCATTTATGAGGAGGCTAAAAGATAAAAAACCTGTATAATGCACTTTGCAAAACTCTTGTTCATCTGCCTTACCGCCAGAAGACCATGTTGAATGTGTTAGGATCATTCCCCCACATGTTATAAATACGTGGGTATAAACGAAGCGAACAATTTGTGTTCGGTGGAATGGGAATTTTCCGACCTATTATTATAAAACGGTTCGAGGGATTATATTTAGTTAATAGACGGCAGGTATAGAAATATAGCCCCCTTTAACCGACAAGAAACATGAAGATTGATGAAGCATCTGTAGTGTTGTATTTTACAGCCACCTGTTGTATATGGGGACATAACGGGGACAGGGGCACATTTGCTTGACTTTGATATAGAGTAATTCCCCGATAGTCCTTTATGCACTACAGCTCCCCTCAGAGAGCTGACATTCTTGACATGTCTTTTTAGCTGAAATATGTTAGCCATCTACTGTAAAAGGATATCGGTCACTCGGGGAGGCAGAAAGCCTTCTAGTTTGGTGAACACGGGCCAATATTATCAAAAATTCCTTTTAGTCACAGGCCGTTTGTACCGAAAATCAATGAGCCTCCTGTCTGCTAATGGTAGGCACCTGGTGGTTCAAAATAAGCATATTTAACCTACATACGGCCACTGTTTGGAAGTCCACTTTTATCTAAAAGAATGGTGAATTTCATAATCTTATTCATGTCTAAGGTCTGTTACATCAATAGGTGCATAATAGAATTTTTCCTGTGAAAAAAATGGAATAAAGGCCTAATTAACTAGAATAAAGCTCGCGGTACATTTTAGAAATGTCATACAATTACTATCTGAGGAAATATTTTTTATTAAATCTCATGTCAATGATGATGGGCCAAGTTCATTGGTCACAGGTACACAGAACTACAACTTGAAGCTACTATTTCATCCATTTTTAGATGTACATGATGTATAGTGTATTCCCCTTAAGTAATTACGGTATTTAACCATAATTCATTCTTTTTTTAATGCTGACTTATCTTATTCTTAACCTAAGTATGTACATCTGCAGAGTTTCCATTTCGGTTTGGGACTACTTGACAGGGCGGTAGTACTCACCTCCTATCATCTTTATTTTGTATCATGGTGTCCCCCAGGCCCGGCATCTACCGCATCTGCGAGTCCTGGGTGTGTAATTATCCACATTACTGTGTCATAACACCGAGGAATCCCCCAAAGACACACTCGTATGTGAGTGATACACGGCTGTTGGGCACAGCCTTCCCATTTAGCCTGCAGAGCGCTTACCCTGGGTTGGGGCCGACCGTGAAAAATCTCACCGCCTCGGCATATCCGGCCGCTGTTCTGGATTGTTTGACTTAAATTGGGCTTAACCGCTGCTTCGGGAGGTCATTTCCCGGAGGCATTGTGTATTTAATCAAATTAAGAACTCCACAAACTCCAAATCCAGCCTTTTCCATTAGCGAAAATGGCCCAACTTTACAAAATTATCGAATGGTTAGGACCCATAGACATTAGAGACAGAGGCCTTTTACTCCCAAGGTTTAACCATTTCAATCTAAGGCTTTTATTACTGCGAAATAAATATTATTATCAAAGAAATATAACGCAATGTTTGTTAACTCATCCCAGAACCAATTACAGGCTGTATAACCTTGAAATTAGTGTAAGATTGTTATTTATTCTGTGACAAGAACAAAACTTTACATTTTAAAACTTCGCAAATCCAGAATTATAACTGCATTTTTCCACTTATAACTGCACAAATTTGGGTCCACTGAACGTTACCATTTACTCTGCGGATAGACGCACCTTTTTGGTGGACTTTTAAGTTCGCGTAAATTAAGGATTTCTGTTATAATTTAAACCAGATCAATCAAATAATCTGTCAATAAAGACGATGATTATCATTATTAAGATTAATAATATTACTGCAAATAATCTCGTTCGATATTTACTAAGTTCAGAGTCCAAATATTACAGTTTCACATATTATTAAAGACAAATTATGGAATAATGGCTGTTCTCTGTGCACGTTATTGTAGGTGAAATCGCGAAAATGGAACCCCAGCGAAACCATGGAACGTTAAATTCGCGAATTTCCAACCTCGCGAATAAGAAGCCAACCACAGTAAGTGTTTCTGGGTAAACGCACTTGATTGGCGGACAAGTCAGCCAATAACAGCGCGTGTTACGAATTGTCCACCATGTTGTGTGTTCCTCTAGTGGCCAAACCCAGTAAAAGAGCGCACCACTGTACAAAAAAATATGCCTGACCTAAAGCGCCGTTTTTATATAAAGCCTAGTGTAATATACCGGGGAACTTCTTGCAGGAAAGAGCAGTCTCTCGCAATCAAGCGATGCCTATACGAAATTAGAAAAACAAAATGTCGGTTGATCATGATTTAATCATCTGACAGAGTGAATCTGGGTCAAGAGTAGTCACCATACGACTGATACTGTTTGTCAACTAAACAAATTATCCCAGGAGTCACACTTTGGTGAGTTTGTTCCCTGGGCCACAAAGTTTACCATCACGTTGGTTCAGCCTTCATTTTGTTATGAAAACAAATTTTTTTCATTAGAAAATACTGGAACTATCCGGGATTCGAACCAATAACCGTGGCGCACAAGTCGGCGTACCAACCGCTTCGCCAGTAAAGTAAGCGTCACTTGCAAAACAGTTCGGTCCGCCTTTATGTCACCCCGTAACAATATGCAGTTTCTGCCTTAAATTTTAAACATGACGAAAAAAGCAAATATATGTAAATGAACGTACTGATAATCAATTTTTCATGCGTGGAGCCTTTCGGGGGGGGGGGGGGGGGAGCAAAGTGCCTTTTGTTTCCTTCATTTTATATGAATAAACACAATTATTTCCACCATTCAATTGATAAATAAGTCATATTGTCTTCAATAATCTTTCCACCGGTCATCTCATATTTAAAAAAAAAACTTTAGAATATGGCTTGCGTGTTAAAAGAAAATGTAAATTGGGAATAAAGTAGGGTTGATAATTGAGCAAAAATTATTTTGGTTAAACGTTTATACATATTCCATGTCGCGGAAGTGAAGAAAACTGTGATATTCTTGGAGAGGGTTGTTGTCCTACTTGCCATTAGGGGAGTTGTCCGGGGAAGATTTTTAGTGGCCGAGTAGTCCGAGTTCAGACTACTCGAGTTCAAGTCCGAGTCCAGGCTGCTCGAGTTCAAGTCCGAGTCCAGGCTGCTCGAGTTCAAGTCCGAGTCCAAGCTGCTCGAGTTCACGTCCGGGTCCAGGGTACTCGAGTTCAAGTCCGAGTCCAGGCTGCTCGAGTTCAAGTGCGAGTTCAGACTACTCGAGTTCAAGTCCGAGTCCAGGCTGCTCGAGTTCAAGTCCGAGTCCATGCTGCTCGAGTTCAAGTCCGAGTCCAGGCTGCTCGAGTTCAAGTCCGAGTCCATGCTGCTCGAGTTCAAGTCCGAGTTCAGACTACTCGAGTTCAAGTCCGAGTCCAGGCTGCTCGAGTTCAAGTCCGAGTCCAGACTACTCGAGTTCAAGTCCGGGTCCAGGCTGCTCGAGTTCAAGTCCGAGTCCAGGCTGCTCGAGTTCAAGTCCGAGTCCAGGCTACTCGAGTTCAAGTCCGAGTCCAGGCTGCTCGAGTTCACGTCCGGGTCCAGGCCACTCGAGTTCAAGTCCGAATCCAGGCTGCTCGAGTTCAAGTCCGAGTCCAGGCTGCTCGAGTTCACGTCCGGGTCCAGGCCACTCGAGTTCAAGTCCGAATCCAGGCTGCTCGAGTTCAAGTCCGAGTCCAAGCTGCTCGAGTTCACGTCCGGGTCCAGGCTGCTCGAGTACAAGTCCGAATCCAGGCTACTCGAGTTCAAGTCCGAGTTCAGGATACTCGAGTTCAAGTCCGAGTCCATGCTGCTCGAGTTCACGTCCGGGTCCAGGCTGCTCGAGTTCAAGTCCGAATCCAGGCTACTCGAGTTCAAGTCCGAATCCAGGCTACTCGAGTTCAAGTCCGAGTTCAGGATACTCGAGTTCACGTCCGAGTCCGAGTCCTTGAGGATTGAGTGTAGGTCCACCTTCTTCGAGTCCGAGTCATTTGGAACCCGAGCCTAAGTCCAAATCTAATACAAATCAGCATGTTAACAGAAATTAAAATGTGAGATTATTATTATTGACGTCAGTTTGCATATGCTTTTTACCTGGATGTTAAATTACGTTAAGCTCCTTATGATAAGCTTAATATATATATATATATATATATATATATATATATATATATATATATATAGTCTTTTGATAGGTTTCTCTCAGTATATCGCACATGCATAAATGGCTGAAGATATGCGACTGTTTTTCACTTCATGGCCTCAAGATGGACTTCGGATTTCTCGAATCCCAATATCCGAGTCCAAGTCCAGGACTCTCAAGTCCAAGTCCGAGTCCCTACACAAGTAAACTTGTTCATGGGATATGGCTCTTCGTAAGTTTTATTTGAAAGAATTGTCATTAAAGAGCGATCTCGTGGGAATATTGATATTTTTTTAGATGAAGTAAGACCAAACATAACTCAGACATTCATTACGTGTTCGCGATGCGGGGGCAAAACGAATCGTGCCAATTGGCTGTGGTTATCAATACGAGCCATGGAGTTGCTTCATCTTAATTATCAGCAGCATCCTCCGGAAGATGAGCCGGCCTTGCTCGTTTAAAGCCTAGGGTACACGGCCGTAAACTATATTTAGTGGTTCTTATTGCCGCTTGATGTTTTGTATGGCGAATGTACAAAACCTTTCGTTTGTGATTGGGTTTCTGTTTTATGAGCAAAGTTAAGATTATGGAAGATACGAACAACTGTGGATCTTTGCACTTGGACGCACTGACTTAATAATGTAAAGCGACAACTTAAATATCTTTCATTAAATCATTATTACTTGGAGGGAGACTTAATGCATATATAATTATATATTTGATAACTATAGTATCAGATCTCTCACAGAACATTGTTTTACAGCATTCTTTGACAGGTATTAAATATATGCAAGGTCTGAAAAAATAATAAATCACCCGAAAATGTTTCAATACCGGATGCTTGATCGTGGCTTCTTTGAAAAAAAGTATAAACTTTACGGTAAGTACTTTTCGCAATATATTATTAGAAGGCGTTTCGGCATGACACTCTTCTGAATTTATCATTAAACTTTTTTATTGCTACTGTGTCAAGGCCCTAATTAAACATTCATTATATCACTTCCGCAGCTAATCAATATATATATATATAAATATATATATATATATATATATATATATATATATATATATATATATACATACATACATACATACATACATACATACATACATACATACATACATACATATATATAATAAGTTGAATATTACAGATTTTCCAACCCGCTAGCGACATCTGTTGGCGACGACCGACATTGAAAGGTCGGGTCCGATATATCAACAAAAAGATGATACTTGTTATAACTCCGAAGGTCAAAGTAACACAATTTGTGTATAAAGATAAGGTTCCCATCAGAATCTTGGCTTGTATCTGGTTTTACTTGACACAACTTGAAGTGTTGGTTCTTATGACCATAACAGTAGAAGACCAGTACGTGCAGTGCCTATAATCGTGGAAAAGGCCTGTTGAACTGCAGATATATATTATGATCCAGGTCGTCTTTGCAATATCTATGTTACTTTCCACATCCCCTATCAACTTGGAGTTTCGAGATATTTTTTTAATAAGTTTACTTCTTAAAGCAAACCGTGTTTTCCAGAATTTCTTTTACAGACGTTTAGTTCTAAAACCAAACCTATTTTCTAGATTCTTTTTTTCATAAGGTTAGTTCTAAAACGAAACTCAGCAGACAGGAGAAAAACGAGGAATGTATGGAGAACAATGTAATGTGATACAGATAAATAGCATTATGAAAAAAAAAATTGATAATTGGATCGCTGGTGGTTTCAGCAAATGTTTGAGAAAAAATTATTTTTAATTAAACGTAAAAAATTCACAGATAACTACAAAAACATCAGAGCTGTTGCTGCAACGGGGAGTTTTTTTTGGTGTGGTTTGACAGTCACTCCCTGCAACAAAGTATGATGTAGGATAGCAAAAGAATTATGTGAAGAACAGATCAAGCCGCAATAAAATGTTGCCTGCAGACAGTTAAAAGTAAATTCGTTGCTTCATCGACAACAAAATTAACCTATAGGAAGCAATCACCAAGCAGTCACTGGACCCCCACCCCCCAAATGAAGATGCAAGTCTCTACCTAAAGACTAATATTTGGCAAAAATTTCAGTTTTTTTCAAATCAGCCATATTGGAGATAAAGGGGAACAGAAAACGGCTTAAGAAATGTCGGGGGTTCCTTGGTGTAATGATCCACCCAGTATTGGGGTGAGACACACCAAGAACCCGCAGGATTTGTACAGTGAGCTTGAATGACACCAGGATTATCGAGTAAGAGCCTCTGTCACGTAGAGCGAAACCGGAATGGAATAGTACTTAACTAAACAAGCAATAAAAAATGGAGAAGGATACTTCAGCAACAACAAAATAATTTAAAAAAGTTGGGTTTTTTTTTACCCTGATATGAATATAGAAAAAAACTGAGAATCCCTATAAGCCTCTCCGACCTACCCTCCAAAGGGTCTTAAAGAAGGAATTTGGAAAGGGAGGGGTTCCTTAACATAGGTTCATAACCATAAGAATGGGTGGGGGTTTTGACTTATAAAAGGGTGGTTTAACCCCTAAACATCCCGGATCTGAATTCGTCCATGATAAATACATTTGACAAATTTGTTTTGAAGAGACTATCAGAATCGTTACCCCACTCCATCACTCATTCCGCATCGCTGGTTGGTAATTATTCTCAAAATATCATTTGTACCTCATAACACCTAACGAACCTTAGATGCAGCCCCGTCCTTAGACACAGTTAACATTGCGGCTACAACCAGCTGTCATTTTCATTTTTGTTGATTACATCTTTTAGAGTGTTTACAGGATGACGATTCAATCAATGTTCGTTATATTTTGCTGTTTATTTGTGGGCTTATTCCCAAATGTCCTTGACCCGCCTCTGTTTAGTACAGACTGTCGTAAACTAAAATGGAAATATCAGAAGGTATTTTTGTAATGTTTTCTCAATTTAATCAAGTTTCGTAGGGGAACGTATTTGAATAACGTATATTACATGTTATATATTTGTAAAATGTTTATATTACAAAATATTTGTATAACGTAAGTTTTTGTATTGTCAGTATTTATTTTAAGGTGGCCTAACCACCTATGTGACCATTATAAACTAAAGTTAATCCCTTGGATCTTTTATAAAGAAATAGAGGCCAGAAAAATGGATATCACCGCGTACAGGCTGCTTGTTTTGTTTATATCAACGTGTTTGTAATATACAGGGGCCCACCAAAATAATCAAAACAAATTTAACAACGCATCTGGCAGTAAGTCTGGCAAGCCAGAGCTTTTGCAAATGGCATTTTGCATTAAGTGACTTTTCTACCTCCGCATATATGCAACCTACCACCTTAGGTTACATGTTTTCCCGTTTGTCAACATCGCTGTGTTTACAAACATGTTGTTGAAAAGTTCATACATCCTTCCCGAAGGCCTTATATGAACTTTCACAACCAAAATTACTCTTTGATCATTAATGTATACAGAGAGGAAGGCAGAAATCACATAAAATCTTTTTCAAAAGGTAAGTGAATGGGCACCTTTAAAGAAATAAGGGAAACGAATGTAGCAATGTTCCAGGCAGAATTTTTAAGTAAGTTTCGCTGTGCCCCCCCCCCCCCCCCCCCCCCCTTCCGGTCCAGAAATAAAGGCAACAGCAAATTTACGCGATATATTAATTGATAAGATAATATTTATAAATAAAATAAATGAATAAATCTTTATTCTGAAAAAGGTGGTCGCAGGCCTATAGACCAAACATATATACCTACATAATACATAAAAATAATATTAATAATAATTATTAACTTAATATATAAAAATTACATGTATGCAGTTTTCAACAATATGCAGTTATTGATTACATTATTGATACAGTTCTTTCCTTCGATCAAGTGTCTAAATATAAAGTGTAACAATATAACTAGCGATATATTCCTGCAATATGAAGAGGTTTTCTACAAGTATGCGATGCAAAAAATTAAATGTTTCCCCTGACATCCTTGTTAATTAGAATTAACAAAAATGTACTAAAAAACTGAAATAAGAAGAAGTAAAAATAATGTTATACACAAAATAATTATTACAGATAAAGATAATATACTTTTAATATATCATGTTAATACTGATATTTCATACTAATATATTGGAAATGGAAATTTCAAAACATATAAGTTACAAATAATCCATAATATCCATGTACATTGGTGGGATTTAATAAGACTCCCCTTTTTCCAAAACTGTGTCGAATTTGAGTTCTTGATCTCTGTCTGTATATTTGTGCGAATTAAGATTTTACCAGGAATTGTACTGAGATATGTTGATGGAACATGGTACTTACGGGGAAAACCGATTGAATTGACTGACCCGGTTGGCAGTGTTGCAACATGGCAACTACTCAGACAGTGTGGGTCAGGTGCTGACACCTGACGGAAAATTTATATATCTAACTCACAAACGTCTCAGGGCCCGAAAAATCTCCAACCAAATATTCATATAGAAAAAATTCATAAACCCCTATATGCCTCTCTCCCTATCGGGGTGTTACTTAATAAGCAGATCGCGGTGAACACCGGATTTATAAATACAAAGTACTTTACGTGCAGTAAATCTTCACCATTTTTAATGTTTGTTTCCGCCAAAACAAAGTTTTGCGGATACTGTGTCATTGACCGGGTTTCTGCCGCCGTCGAGTTCGTTTCCGGAGAACTTCTTTTAGAACACTGGACCAATTTTTCCGAAACGTGACCTTAATATCGGAGCACATGTTAACTGGTGACTCGTTTGACCGATCTTGATATTTTGCACCAGTGTAGCTATTGTTAGCTTTATATCATACAAAAATTTGCGGCGCCATGCACCTGCAACCATTTTTGCATGGCGTCCACCTGTTTTTCTGCCCTGGACCAGTGTAGCTATTGGTTAGCTTAATATCATACAAAAGCTGGTGCCGCCACCTGCAACTATTTTTGCACAGCGTCCATCTGTATGTCTGCCATGGGATAAAATCACTAATATCTCGGCAGTGGTTTGACTTATCTTACTATATTTGTTTGCATGTGTATACATTTTGGATAACTTTCTCGATTCTTTGGCAGGTAGCGCAACAATCTTTCACATTTACGATGCAGACATCCATGAAATTATGTAAGAGTATAGATCTTGCCTAGCTCTTCAGCTTATACAAATATGGTTGCCCAACTACCACCATTTTGCATGGTGTCCATCTGTTGATTTGCCTCGGATAAAAAATCACTCATATCTCATCTGAGGTTTGACTTATCCACCTGAAATTTCGCGTATGTATACATTTTTGTTAGCTTTCTCCTTCAAATAACAAGTGGCGCCACCCATATTCAAGTTTACGTAGCACACATCCGTGCTAATATTCACACATCTCACTTTTATCCATGCCTCGCTACACCCGTCCCACTCTGTTTTCTGCAGATACACGTAGTCGCTTGTCGACTACCCGAATAAAGGTTTCCTGTTAACATTGATTGAAGGCAAGCTGTAAATCATTCAAACATGACGTGCGAATGTTGAGTTCATTTTCTTAGTCCACTGTATAAATACTGGCAAAAAATTATAGAAAGTTGTATTCCAGAGGGGGCTTCTTATGTAAATGCTACTTTTAACTCAACATTGGTAAAACTGGTAAAAAATCATAAATACAATTGATGGTGGCACTTCATGGCTAATCTGATTTGCTTTTAAATCTTCTCGAGACACGTTTTAGTTAATTACAGTTCAACACGGTGTGATAACGAATCTGTGGAAGCAATTTATCAATTTTTTTCCTTAAACTGATATCGCTTCCTTTTATGCTTATTTGGCGTTGTCGTAAAACGTATTTGAATGATTGTCGCAAAAACTTAGGTTTCATTCTATTTACTTTAACCCGTGTCAATTATTCTAATTTTAGAGTTTGTGGGATTTTAGTTACTTGCATGCAGTCGAGATTGAAAGTGACGCTGGCTACACCCAGAGCTTAAAAGCCATGTCATGGACTGCGCGGCCAAAATAAGTCTTGATATTAGGCGATGTGAAACGTTTTGAACAATTATACAATCTTTTCTATTAGTATTTCCATGAATTAAAGCTAAGAATTTCATACTTCTATATGTCTGTATTTGTGTCATAGTTAGCCCGGTTGATCAACAGCCATGACTGGTAACTTAAATCATCGTGTTGTTTAATCGAATGGTTTCAAATGTTGAGAAGTTGATTTCCCCGACATATGTTTACCCCTAGCTGTTTGTGTGATATCTTGTTTTTCTAAAAAAAAATCCGTTTTATCAATTGAATATCTGTTGAAGAGCGGTTAATAAGCCAAGGGCCGTTGAAAAGTGATTTTGGCGAATCTAATCAATTGATTTAGTGGATTAAAATAAGGAACTAGGCGATGGCCGAGGTATGCTTATGACCAGAAAAAAATGGTAAAACACTTAAGGAAATTTTTATTTTTGGGATAAATCGACCCGCTTGGATCTGAGGAATGGTCAGTATTAGCATCAACATAGAATATTCAGAGCAAGCATTGAATTAAAGTTTCTAAAACTTGAGCAAAATGCAGGGAAAATATGGTTTAAGTCCTATATGCTGGTTGTCTTAAAAATATGATTGGAAGATGTTTACGGAAAGCAAGTTTTTTTTTTATTCTCAGACAATTTTTTACAACTATGACAACAAAATAACAACGAACATACTAACAGCTACATTACAAATAACTGTAACAACACAATTATTGTTACGGAAAGCAAGTTTATGCAGCGAACAGGTATCGATACCGTGAGACGTATTTGCTTTGACACGAGGCATCCGAGCTTCCGTCATGAAAATCTATCAGTTAAATGACATGGACGATACTGGGACAAGGGGAAGGCAACAGACAGGTCTTATTAGACAAACAAACCGAGACGCGGTGTAGGTCACAAACAGGTTCTATTGAACAAACAGACCGGGGACGTGCCAGTCTTAAAAGCATATCGAGTTTACCTGGTATATTTGATGTATGAATTGTGTGTCGGTTTTCCTCTATGATACACGAGTGAGCATCGTCTCCGCGCCTCTTTTCTAGGGTTTCTTCTACGCATCAAAAGATCTCTCCCAACCTGTTGAGGACTAATATATATCTCCATATCACTCGTGTGACGGGAAAATCAATTTGGTGCTCCGAGACAGACACAAGGTATTCTTATCTGTGAAACATAACCCCATCATTAAGACAACCATAACGTGATGATTTATCTTTTCTTCAGCTGGCCGTTATCAAATTTATTGTCTTTTTTTCACAGCTGTTATAATGAATGCCTTTTTAGCTGGCCTGGGACCTTTTGCTTATAACCCGTGTACAGATAAACTTGCTTATTTTGTTCCCTGGCCTATAACCCCTTTCTTATGAACGAACGATATATCAATACTTTAAAAGCAATGCGAAGCTTACATACAACATAAATTTTGTTAAATAAGCACTAGTGGTGAGCAAATTAATCGATTATATCGATTATTCTAGTCTAAGAAGTCATAATCACAAAATATTCATATCAAGAAAAAAAGGAGATATGAGAAAGTGAACTTTATAAGCGAAGAAGCTTCAACAACCAGGCAGTTAGATTAACCTTTCAGCGGGATGTATAGCAAGTCCTAAAACCCTTGCCCGCATGTTTTCGCGATAATTATTTAAGTATATTCTTTAAAAATACCATTTATCTAAAGTAGATAAGATAGGATAACATTTATTAGCCTTCAGTTCCAGGAATTTTATTGCTGACTTACAATTCATGACATATAAATAAAAATGTTCATAAAAATAACACAGCAAGTATTTGACTATGCATGTAAAAATGATAATTTTGCAGGTAAAACATATAACTCAAAACATTTTATATCTAGAGGTTTAATACCTGAAGGTAAAAAAATGAACTCTGAATGTAGGGGATGTAGTGTGTCGTTCATGACCTTTGATATGTAAAAAGTATTTACTTTGCATCTCTATGGATTCGTGTGGTGTTTGTTGACTGACGTCATGAGTTTGCCTGGCTTGTTTATTATTAGCTCTCTGGCGATGAAAAAGTCGAAAACGCCGTTACCTGTTTTGTCATATTTTGAATTATAATATTTTGGAATACATGAAGACACGGATCCTGGGACGAACTATACAAATCAGACTGAATATACTCGGTCAATATTTTAGGTATAATTCTTTACAGCAGATTTAACGGTTATGAAGAAGATACATTAAATAATGGATGAAAATCGATCATCGGTCTTTTTTTTTTCTTTTTTTTTCTTTCAATTAACGAAAATGATTATTCGACAAAATCTTTCTAATAAGCACAAATTTCTTACGCTATATAAGATAATTGATAAAATTAAAGTGATACTGAAGGTAGAAGAAGTGACGTCATAGTAATGACGTCATAGTGGATGAAGGATCACAGTGCTTCTTCGATGGTAAATGGTTATTATCTTTACTGTCAGACACAAAGTTTATGTAACGTTATTCCTACAGAAACTACTCGAGGTCTGTCTAGGCGTTGTGTATATACCGCCTGATGATATTTAGCCAGACGTGGATACGCACAATATTTGGTTGGACTTGGCAGTGACTCCTCCTTAATTCCCCCGTAGGAATGTGAGGATTATATGTAAGGGGTTTACGATTTGATTTCCGTTGATATATGCATGGGTCCAGTTTGGGGGGGGGGGGGGGGGGCGAAAGGCTTTATGTGGTCCCCCGGAACGCAAGACCCTTGTCATTTTTTCTTGTTATTTGCTTCTTTCCTAGTTTGTCCTACATCCCCAATAAGACTGATTTCTGATGACGACCTTCGATCGCATAAATTGGAAAGGATATATTTATTTTGACCTTGATCTAATTTTTAAGATCAAGGAGGTTTCTTTTGGTCGCTCTGGAATTGCAGAAATCTATCTAAGCATATGATCCAAGCAGGTGGGACATGTAGGTATGCAAATAAGAATAATAAATGTATTATGTTTAAATTAATAATTATTGACAGGCCACTGAAGGCAGCAATTTAATTAATATGTATACTGAACTAAGGCATGGCTATAACCCCGTCAGTTAATGTTTCCATACAGTGAAGCCTCTATGAAGTGGACACCCTTAGGACATTGTCAAACTGCCCATTTAATAGAAGTGTCCACTATATGGAGGTGCCCACTGGGAGAAGCTCCACTGTATATAGATTTTTTGGTGAAAATTTACATCATAGACCTAACAATACATTCCGTGTACATAACATGGCTGTAATCCTTTCAACAAGTTAAAATAAATGAGGAAATAGGCGGCTTGGCCCGTACCAGTCCTGAAATTGCAGTTGTGAAAATTTCAGTGATCCCATTGCCTCTACTTATGTATAACAGAGTATGGCTAAACCGGGGTGGCAAAAGGACAACAGACGGAAGTAATCCCTTTATCCAGCAATAAGACGCTTAGGCTGCATTTCAAATAAATGAATAACGTATAATATTATGTTATCAAGATAAGTTAAAAATAAATTCTGTAATTTTTATTTCGGATATAATAACAGATTTTTAATATGTATGTATCTAATACTTATAAAAGGAATTCGGTTCACACTCTGTTCGAAATGTTATCTGAAACCGCGTTGTGTACAATACTGTGCCATACATCATTTTAAAGGTTATTATCCCTTCAGTGACATAGGCGATATGAGAATAAATCATTTTCATGTAAAATTTGGAGTGACTTTTCAGTTTTTATTGACTTGCACGGAGGTAAGCGAGCACAGCCGAACTGCCTTCGGCATTGACCGGAATGCGGGCATCATGGTCATTCAACCTCAAAGGACTATTGTTCATTTGAATAACGCTTGCTTTCAATGAGGGATTTGAGCATGTCTGGCCTTTAAATATGAACAAGGCTCTCACCCACGTGCGTGGTTAGTAAAAGAGAAAAAAACACATGTTTCACATTTATGAATTAGAGAGTTCAACCCTGGAGGATTAATGACAAAACCTAATTGAAGGACCCAAATTCAGGAACAGGGGTGAGGTGGGGTGGAGTGGTGGCGGGGGTTTCAGGTCCCAAAATTTGTCTGATACCATGAAAATAGAAAAAGGTTGAAAAATGGGGGTTGAAAAATGGCTTGAAATGGGATACGGACCCTCTGCATGGAGTGCCATTTGGTCCGCTTCTGCTACTGACGAGATATGCATATTTCTGTTTCTCTCTTCAGGAACAGTTTCCTTGCAACGTACATTAAATAAATCTTTCATGTGTTCCTCACATCAACCTAATCTTTATATGTCCAACGATAGAATCCAGTCAAACATCATCGAAAACCTGAATGCCCCCGCGTCTAATTCCGGTCCGCAATGTAAACCTCATCACTGATCAGGTCGTTTTAAGAAAACATACCATGGTATGAATTTCTTGCCACGAGCACAGCGCCACAAAATAAATATAAAACATATTTATACATATTTTATTAAGACAGTTTCTCACTGGAAAAAAATATTTTCTGTTATCTTTTAGAATAAAAAAAAATCCACATCTCAGTTAATATATCTCCCAAACCCCGGGTAATATGCCCGGTATACCGGGTTTATCGGCTAGTATATAATAATAATAATAATAATAATAATAATAATAATAATAATAAATATAATTAACCTAGAAAAGCACTCAGAGAGCGCAGACCTCCGCCTAGGCAGCTCATTTCCCCCATATGGCATTGTCAGAAATGGAGCATTTTTCCTTTTTAAAAGAATTCCTTGATCCAGATAGCCGAGCTATCCTGAAAATGTTATCAAAATCCGTTAACAACTTCATGAATCATATTGTTAACAGACAGATAAACAGACCAACGCCGGCTTACACATAACCTCCGATTCTTAGTGGAGGGAAATATTCCATGGTTCACTAAAATCTAGTCATCTTTGCGGGTAAAACATCAAACATATCTGGCTAGCTGCTTTTATCCCGTGATGAGCCTTTAATCCTGTGTTTTAAATATATACTTCAAAGCCGATATTACCACTCTGCCTGGCCGTCTTCCATGGACTTCAAACGTTCCAGGCAACGGGAAACCTTACTCATCAAAGATTAAACAATTTATATTTATACAGACGATAAAAGTAACAGAAAAAGGAAGCTCAGTATACGTCTGGTAAAACGTGCACGACTGGTGACGGATTCACTGTGAAATGTGTACCATGTTAAAATTAGAACTCTTCAAACATTACATATGTATACATGTATATCATTATAAATATATATATAATATTTGTAGGGTTCTAACTTAAACAAGTTACTCATTTTATATATATATCAAATGTATATACATATATATTTATATACATATTTATATATTTATATCAGCAGTAGTAGGTGTAGGAATAGTAGCAGTAGTAGTAGTAGTAGCAGTAGTAGTAGTAGTAGTAGTAGTAGTAGTAGTAGTAGTAGTAAAAGAAGAAATAGCAGTAACAACAGCAGTAGCAGTAGTAGTGGCAGTAGTAGTAGCAGTATAGTAATTGTAGTAGATATAGAGGTAGTAATGGTAGTAATAGTAACAGTTGTGGTGGTAGTAGTAGTAGTCGAGATAGTCGTTGTAGTATCAACAGCAGTATTAACACCAGCGGAAGCAGTAGTTATAATAATAGTAGGATTAGTAGTAATAGTAGAAGTAGTAGTAGTAGGAGTACTAGTAGTATTTACGGCAGTCTAAATATCAGTAGCATTAGTAGTAGTAGTAATTATAATAGTAATATCAGCAGGATTTGGAGAAGTAATAGCAGTTGTGGTAGTACTAGTTGTAGTATTAATAGCAGTATTAACATCATCAGTATTAGTAGTAGCAGTAATTATAATAGTAATAGCAGCAGTATTTGGAGAAGTAGTAGTAGTAGTTGTGGTAGTACTAGTTGAAGTATTAATAGTATTAACATCAACAGCATTAGTAGCAGCAGTAATTATAATAGTAATAACAGCAGTTCATTCACCATTTATTATTAGCATTAGGTGTTTTATCCAGGTATTTTACACATGTTTACCCGTGTTATATAAATAACCTTTCCCCTGGTTTTCATTAGACCTTTGATGGCATGAGCCGTATATATCAACCCTAAGCCTGCCACATGTAATGTTGGCTTAATGGAACCGACTTATCGTAAAAACATTCACGGACAAGAAGCTGACCCGAATAACAACTTGTTTTCCCGGGGCCGGGGTACAGGGCCCTTTTAGGATTATATAATAAAAACTAAACTTGGATCATTGTACGATCAATGCAGTAACCGTAATGAACATGTTTGCTAAGAATTTTGTGCAATTATGGCACTTTGGAACACTCACCATTCCGCTATTAGTGCACAACTTCTACTACTACTTCTACAACTTCCACTTCGATTACTACTACGACTATTACTACCACTACTATTACGACTATTACTACTACTATTACTTTTACTTTTACTATTACTACTATTACTTAAACTTATACTAATACTAATATCTAATAAAATAATAATAATAAAAACAACAATAATAATAATTATGTAATTATAAAAAAAATCACAAGAATTTTAAATATTCTCATACAATAATTCCAAGACAATATTATTAATATACAAAAATACATACAGACAAACATTTATGAGAGAAAAAAAGTAAACAATACTTAAATAGGTTTCGTAAAATGTTCATGCGTGCCTCCGTGTATTTGTGTTCTGCAGTTATTATAATAAACCTTAACCCAACAATAACAATAATAGTAAGAGTTTATTACACATTTCCGATGATCAATATTTGGTTGTCAACCCTACTCTTTAAAGTTAATACAGACAAAGCACTCACCTGGAATGAAAGACACACCAATATAACCCGCAAAGATAAAGATCTTTTTGATCTCATTAATCTTACATTGAAAGTAATCATATGATCTACATGATGTATAACAATCAACCCAATTCTTTTCTGAACCCTACTCTTTCACACTGCGCAGAATCGGACTCATAAGGGTACGACGCTGCTGACACAAATTGACCCCAATTATTCACCGCGGCTTATAAATACACAGATGGCGTAGGTATAATTGTAGTGAAAAAAGTAATGTAGTCCGTTCAAGTCATTGGATACAATTTGTTCCAAGGCGAATTACATTTACATGGGTGTTTTTGTTGTAAGGAATACAGGAATTAAGTAATATTAATAGTTTGTAAACATGCTCATCTAAACGGGTGTGTCCGAAAAATGTAACAAATTTTGATTGAGACAAGTAGTCCCGTCCGTCCCACAGTGCCTAACAGGCAAAGTTCGATTTGAGTAGAAACGACTTCTGACAGAAGGGTATCTCTGTTTCAGCCAAAGAAATGGCCGCGATGAACCTCAGAGTGAGAACGATGAAGTGTTCATGCATATCCAACGTGGTGGCGTAACAGTAACGTAAGGTTCAGGATTCAAATCCCATCAGACCGCCATCCTGGCCGAGACTCCTTGCCAGTCTTTACCACAAGGCTGTGCTCTCACCACCCAGGAGTGAATGGGTATTGGTCAAGCATGGGGTGGGGGGGGGGGGGGGTTAGCCAAAATGTTGAAAGAAAAACACTTCTTGCGCGGTATTTTGCTGCTAGGCTGCTATGCTCCCAAGGAAGCGGAGAAAAGCCCAAAGAATAAAACGGCCCGAATGACCAGGCAGACAAAGTGTCGGTCGGATTAGAATGACGTCACTGATATCAGACCATAAACCCTCACCTTAACCTTTTATATGAAGGCAGCTCTCGGTGACGGTTATAGACCTACGACGCCTGACGGAAGATACCGAAGGAAGTGACTGGAGACTTTTTCATTTTACGGATGGGTTCAGCGAGGACAGGTCTAACTCGGGTTGCCTGAAGCACAAGATGAGGCAGTAATAGTCCTTGGCAAGCTTAAAATCTAATTTGGACGCATACCATCCATTCATCGCGCGTGGACTGCGGGGGTTGGCACATCCGCGGAATTCCCCAATTCGGCCGTAGTTCGTGGAAGCCACTGCCCGATCAATGCCGATGCCCTTCTGAAGGGCGACAGGCCGCCTTAATCAGACTTTATGTTTCTTGCACCAGCCAGCCACTTGTTTATTTGCCGAGATATAGTCCACGTACAGCCTGAGATAGTGGCTTGACATATGCAGAGGTGCCCCGTAATGGGATTACATGTGCCTGAAAGAATAGCAGGTGTTTTACCTTACCTTGATATTTCTTATTTGTTTCACCGTTCAACTGGATTCCATAAGTTTCGGATGACGGTTTACGGTCACTATTATATATATATATATATATATATATATATATATATATATATATATATATATATAAGAAGTCGATTAACGTGAAGATAATTTTCTCTCTCTCTCTCTCTCTCTCTCTCTCTCTCTCTCTCTCTCTCTCTCGTTGCAATTAATAAAACTAAATTTTTCTTGTTCATTTTATAATTATATTTTCGACCTGTGAAAAGCATTTTAGCCTCGTATATAAAAGGATGCTTCATTCAATCTGCATGTCTCAGTTTTATATATATATATATATATATATATATATATATATATATATATATATATAATTATACAAACGGAGGAATCAAATTGTGACAGACATTATTACTACGTCGCAGTTTCGTGCAACGTCCTGCACTCATCCGGTAAGACTGTCTGATTGAGATGGTATGGTTCATAACGGTACATATTTGAGAAGTTTTATGTTGTGTGGGCAGTCCTTGGTTACGTAATGGTTAGAGGCTACCCGATGCGTTTGCTGCTTATTTTTACTTAACGACAAAGTATTAGATGCGTTCATTCGTTAGTGGCTTAAACAAGGTTCCGAGAACAATGCTGTGGTTTGGAAAGAAACGGTCCATCGATTCTGGATCAAAAGCGCATTTTTTTTACAATAGTTGTCGGTGTCCAGGTGTGTCAGGTGTTGTTTTACCAAGGGCATCTCCCCCTGACCAGCTTTAACTTGAACGATCGTTTCTTGTTTAAAGGAAATAAATTGTGTCTTCGGCGATAATGATTAATACTCTTATTGTTGTTATTATTACGAGGGGTAAAATCAAGATGTTGATTGTAACGGTAGATCGGGATAACATTGCCCGAAGACATTTTTTTTGGGGGGGGGGGCATGGGGATTAAAATTATACAAAAAGAGACCAATTTATCGAGACCTTCTCAAAACATTATGGACATCATTATTTGCAGCTCTTTATTACCTCGTCCTTATATCGGGGCGCCCTTATGGACAACCCTATATAACCTCGTCCTTATATTGGGATCCTCAGACAGCCCTTTATCGCCTCATCCTTATATCGGGTCGCCCTCACGGACAACCCCTTATTACCTAGCACCTCGTCCTTACATCGGGACGCCCTCATGGACAGCCCTTGATAACCTCGACCTTATATCGGGGCGCCGTCAGGGACAGCCCTTTATCACCCCGTCCTTATATCAGGCCCCCAGTGACATTGTTTTGTAACCTCCTTCTATTTTGGTCCCCTCAGGGACAGCACTGTGTAACCTCGTCCTTATATCGGGCCCCTCAGGGACAGTCCTTTATAACCTCGTCCTTGTATCGGGGACCCTCATAAATAGCCGTTTTTATTCTCTTCCTGATAACACCCCGAAGGAAAACCCATTATTTCCTCGTCTTTTCAGCGGGGCTATACAGGAATTACGGTGGACAGCTTCCATGAACTCCCCTATCTTTAAGCTGACAAATTTTATCAACAAGTATATAATAATAACATTGTATAGCATAAACGGGCAAATATCTGTAGATATTACTAACCACTTCTCGCATTAATACAGTACTAGAGAGTATCCATAATACTCGAGCACCAATAAGGACACCATTTGAACGAAAATGACAGTAACAAGAACGTTGGGATGGTCGGGTTTTACCATTAACACCTTACATCGATCCACACTGAACAGAATCAGGCTCACAAGCGTCAGACTCCGCTGGTTAGGGTTTAAGGTCTTTGAAACCTGAGCCCCACAATGCAATGGGGCTTCTAAATGGAGCTTCTAAATGCACCAAAGGCGTAGGTATTTATTTAGCAAAGAGTTTTATGTTTTCCGTTCGAAAACGGATAACAATTGTTTCAAGGCAAATTACATAACCATGGTTGTTTTGGTGGTAAGGACGACATTGAATAAGTAATATGACAGTTGTTTCCTTGAAATATTACAAATTTTGATTATACAGTTTGACAGTTGAGACGTGTGGTACCGGCCATTATTGTAGTTACAATTTCTCCTGGTTCTCCGGTTTCCCCACCCCTATAAACTACCGTCCGCCATCATCTGAGCCATGGAGAGTGCTTTGTTAAGTTAAATAACTATTTGTACAATTCATGTAAAATAAATTTTATATTTTATAAAGTTTATATAATATAATATAATATAATATCAACTTAGTTATTTTACATTGATTATACAATATATAACTGGATAAGGATCGTTTTGAGTGATTTGGCAGAAGGGTGTGCTTACGTCCTTGAAGGTCTTATACTCAATGAAGCCATGAAACGGGACCAGTGTTTACAAAACAAAATGTTGATATTATTTAGATAATTTATCCCAGCAAGGTCTATATAAACCACCATATTCCATTCTGGAATAATACAAACACTAGTACATCGGTAAAAATCCGGAGTGATTCATCATTTTGCCTCCGCGAGGAGGGTATGCGTTAATCTTCGTTTGTGTGTTTGTGTATGTGTGTGTGTGTTTGTTCATTAGTCAAGCAATCATAAACGGATTCTTATGAAATTTCCAGAGCATTTCGAGAATAGCCCATTGAAGAATAAGTTATAATTTAGTATGGATCCTGCATATGATCAAGATAAAAGAAGGTCATCAAGGAATATTCACAAATATAGAACCAATTATGCACAAAATAACAAATTGGGAATATGGGTCGAATAAGTGAATGTAAACACGGTTTAGGAGCTTCTAACAGCAGGGACCCCTCATTCAATCCTGAGAATACAGGTTTCTAGTAGTCATAATAAATTTCTATGTTCATTTCAGGAATATAAGTATGAATAATTTAAACTGCAAATGGGATGATATATGACCTTAAATGAATGTTAAGATCTATTTAAATTTAAGGTGACGTTAATTGAGCTGATGAATAAAAACAAAACAGTTTTAATGATAATACTCCGCGAAAAATACATTGGGTTAGTTTGTTGGAAGCCTCGAAGATCAAAATTCTATTATCACTTTCTAATCCTTTCCTATCCCTTGACAGATAATGTCATAGAAAAACCACTGCCATAACATCGTGAGATTAAATATGACGTACACCAAAAAGGGTACAAGAAAAACAATATATACACGCGTTGAATCAGTATTAATGTCTCTGTTAACCATTTAGCCGTCTTTCATACCCGTTAGCTACCTTATATTCAAGGTCATGGACAACTGTGCTAATTTATTGACCTATAATTGTCTGATCTGTCACACAGTGATCAATAGTATTATTGTCTTGTCTGGCGGTGACAGCATATTAAGAAGCTTGTATTTCATCTACAATAGTGGCGATATGCTCCCTCTAAATAACAACCGTTAACCCTAGATATAAGTTAGTAATACAGTGGGGCTGTATGGCAAGGTAGTCAAGGGACTCCCTCGCCTTGTGCATGGTAAAATATGACCTTTAATGGAGAGTGTACATTTAACGTTTATCAATACACACTCCATGTGGACATTAACTGTCTGTAAGACAATAAAAAAATGGGTCTTGTAGACAGTTTCCGAATAAGTATTTATTCAGCTGTCATGGTTAATATTTTCTGAGTAGTATCTTCTTTTAATGTCGATCTCTCGTACTTACCTTAGGTCCCTGTTGCTTTGCGGGAGGAATATCAAATTGATCCTATTTGCTATCTAGGAAGAGACAATTTAGACTCCACTCTCACAAGCGCTCAGGGAAAAGATATCCGCTTAAATATGGTTCGAAACATACATCCGTAAGTAAATAATGCAAATATAAACAAATAACTCCTCTTTGTATAAGACATTTAAATAAGAATGTATATTGTGCATGATTTCTAAAGATATTATATCCATTCATAAAATATTTCCTTGGACCATAAACACTTTTTTTATCTGAAATATATATATATATATATTTATTTATTTATTTATTTGTAGTATTGCTGCTTTTATTTCATGGCGCCTCTAAGGCTCAAGCTTAATTAAGCTATATACTGTTATATTTCTTGGTCAAAAAGGTACATTATGTGCGATATTCGGTCCCATAACCGCGTAGACGTACGTGATGGTGGGTATTCACTTTATTTATATGCAATGTATCTTTACATAGCGTGAATAATACAAGTATGAGTCTAACACTTAAGCGCATATGCACTAGTCTTGTAAATGCATTTGTGTTTGTTAATTCATAATATCGAAGATAAGGAGTCAGGACTAAACATAGTTATTTTTTTCCAGTCTAATAAATCTTTCAAGCAAGAGTAAAGTAAAGTTTAGTCTTTGAGCACTTCCCCGAGATTCTAAATTACAACTCACAATCCCGAGCAGTAAACACAGAGCGGAAACCTTTAAACGTTAAACAAAACATTGTATTGAAAAGGATTAATAAGAAAATATCACTTGATGGTATTTCTTCTCTATATCAATGTGTATATTACAACATATGTGGTTTCATAAAATGAGTGAAACTGAATCTAAATTTCTCTACAGAGTACTGAAAACAACTTTTTTACATGGATTCCTTCCCAGTTGTCTTCAATGCGTGTATTAATTCCTAATTATCAAGGGGGCAAAATGGTTTTACCAAACATGGCGTGATATACATTGCTGTTTGTCCAGTTCTTCTATTGTCCCTTTCGTGTAATACCTGTGTAGGACAACCTCAAAATATGCTGTATGGCATCAATTATTACGCTTTTTAGCATCGCCAACTGCGGCTAATGAGCTTTTAACTTTTGCTTGTAGGTTCATATATTTCCTTCAGAAAGGAATATATCAGCTGAAAGAAATTATTTGGGATCACTCCTGCAATATTGGATATTTTGGGGGTCAATCACAACATAATTTATTCTAGACATGTTTTTTATTAGAACATCAGGGTTTTCAAAGAGAGTATGAGTTTTTTTCTGACAACACATACATGGCACAATTCGCATATAGTCATTAACTCAGTTAATTATATTTTTGTTTTAGTCACTATTGGATATTCTTCAAATATTTAGATAAAAGACACTGAATTTGATACATGTAAATGTCTATGTTTTAAAATGTTTAGACACAATATATATATTTAGATTCACCATAAAGAAAGCAAACATTCAGTTCTCTAGATTCAATTTTATCAAATATCAAATTTACCAGCACATCCATTGTACAACTTAATGAACAGTGATCCGTATAATACGAAAACTGGCTATTTATTCACGTTTGATTTTATAATACGTTAACTGTAACCAGCACTGCATGATTATGTATTGACTTTAATGATTTTTTGTTTTTGTTTTGTCTTTTTGTTGTCGAAATTGAGGTGTTAGAACAAATTTGACAATCGTACTTGGAAATTCAGACAGACTTATGCTTGTAATGGAGAGGTGTACTAGAGTGAAACTGGTATTTGAATTATCCCAACCCCGGTCAAAATGCCAAATCTTAAATCATTTAAATGATTTTAATAAATGAACATTTCGGCCGAGGGAATTATTTTCTAACGGCAAGAGTGTTAGGTCATCCGCCATACCAGCGTTTGACCAAGGGCAACCGGGTGGGAAAGGTGGTCTGAACATTAGTGCACTCTTCTTTTCCTGCATGAAATACCAATTAAATTCAATTTAGTATAAATTCTTTTGTTTCTACTGGTATAATTTAATAATTCAAATAACTGAGCGTCATCTCATTTTTCATAACCATATTTATGTACATTTTTTCTCTTCTTTTACGTACTCATTTATACGTCAGTTTAACCTTTTTACGCGATGATACTTTTATCTACGTTTTTAATTAAGGGTCTTTTACATATTAAACAACTATGCTGAATAGTGTTCACTATATAACTCTATACTTTTACATCGATTTTAGTTGCGCTTTCGCTTACTATCTTGAGACTGTATATTGTCATTTTAGTTTAATGGTCCTTTAGAACATTGTATTTCATTGTTATTCCTCTGTGTTTTACAGGGCCCTTATATAAACAGAATCTTATTCTCGTTAAAGCTTCTCTGGAAGACGTTTGTAACAAATAAATAAATAAGTATAAACAAGTATTGTTATCAGTTTTCGACGTTACGTTTTATCCGTGCATACATGAGTAATTAGTAATGTTTAGCAGCAGACATAAACAATCCATCGGCCTCAAACTAATGATACTTTTATCTAGTGTCTTAACATTCCAGCTGCTTGCAAAGTTTATGGATGTTCAGATTTTATTTTCACCACTGTGTACAGGTACTTTTTGTTTTATGAATGATTTATGTATCACTGTAGACCAGGATGGCAATTATTGGTATATCATCATAAACAGTTGGATTAAACAGTAAAGTATTGTCATAAGTCGAAGAAGACTTTAAGGAAACCATTAAGAAGGCTGTAAATAATATCAATGTACCTCATTAAAATGAGAGGATCTTTTCAAATTATCCGGGTTAAATCATTTTTTTTCAATCAAACAACGCACGTAAACTTCAACTTCCAAAAATCGTACATTAAAAAAAATTTAACCTTTCATAACTAACAAAAAGTTTTACAATTCCATTGTTTCCACATTTGTTTCATTGCTCTAAGGTTGATTTTTTATTTATCTATTTTATTTTTTAAAAATCCTAGCAGTAAGAGTGACATAATTAGTGACGTCATGATCCTATTAAAAATACATCCAGACTCGGGTATAGCCATCCATTATGAACCAGTAGGTCTGCTTTCTATTTCCGTTTGGTCTGTTTTATTTCGACGAAAGACGAGCTGGATTAAGTATTTCTTAAGTATATGCGCAACGGTAATGTTAATTTTTTTCTTTTTAAAACAGGAACACGAATATATTATAGTAAAATATGTTTTTTACGTATGTTTTGGTCATTTCAGTGAAGGAAACCTCACAATTTAGCGATATAGGTAATTTTACTGCGCGGAAGCTGATTGTAACAATTGTCTTTGTTTTTTTTTTTGTTTTTTTTTGTTCTTTTTTGCTGTATTTTTGTGCGTTTCTGTACGATCCCATGCGTTTCCGTGCATTTCGTTCTGGTTTTTGGCTCGTTTACCCGCGACAACACAAAATAGTTTGAGCACGTCCAAAGTATTTCAGACAACGCGTCTCTTCCCACGTTCTTACTCGTATACATTCCTATGCGTGTGTGTGCGTTTTTATGCGTTGTCACCAGGGGCGGATCCAGGATTTGGGAAATGGAAGGGTCAAACCAAGGAGGACTTCCGACAAAACGTCCGGATATTGGGATGGTCAAGGCCGCCATAATTGGTCCGTTCCTGTTCATGCGATTCGGTAAGAAGTTTCAGACGATGTCACAAAGCAAAACTTAGCAAAAAGGGCTGTGTGGGGGACGCTTAACGCGCGCGGTCACCACGTTTCTCACGAACCCCTGGAAAATGCATGTGTGGTTTTGTAATTAAGTTTTTAGGTTTTGAAACATTATAAAGTAGTCACGTCAGTTATTGGTTATTACCCCCTAACTAATCCTAGTTATTTATATATCTATGCTGTTAGATTTCCATGTGTATCGATCTAAAGGTAAAAAATACCTTAAAAGATCATTCTCGACTTGTAGTTAGAATTAAACATACCTATCAAAGGTGTCTTATTCTAGTTGACTCCTCTAAAAAACAAGTACCTGACATAACTGCTGTGACTTTGCAACTTGTGTGCTAAAACCGGAACCGGAAGTACGACAGGAATATCGTCCTCTCAGTTTTAACATTAAATATAGTAGGTTAATTGGTGCAGGCACTGTGCAATAAGAAAACTAAAATTTTACTTTTTGCAATACAGAGAATACAAACTAATAAACATTTGATTATGAAAAATGAAGTTAAATATTAATGGTATGATTCCTAAGTGGAGAAAAAAATATTCTTTCAGACGACGTTTATTATTGCACAACAAGGTTCAATTTCTTTAATAATATTGTTCCAAATTCTGACCCCTTTGAATTGTTATGTTTTACTGTAGGCTGCAGTTCACACACACACACACACACACATACACACACACACATATATATATCTAAGTTTTTTTGGCAAAATAATTAAAATACAATAAAAGGTTACATTTCATTATTAATCTTATACATACACAAACCAAAACTAAAACTGTATATATTTTCTAGGCCAAACATATGTACAGATCTAGAAACACTATTTTTTTAAAGGTCATATCTGTGAAGATGAATAATCAGTTTGTAACAAATGGGTCAATATGGCCTATGCCCAATAAAAATGTTATTCCTGCTTTTATGTAAAATAACTATAACATGGACTTATGTGAGATTGGGTCGCGATATCACACATTAATATTTGGAGTTATATCAGAAATTATATTAGACAAAGAAATTTCAATTAAAACGTTACAAGCCAGTTAACATATGAGTTGTTAGAATTAAACTCTGTTGTGTAATCATCGTGGCCGTAAACAAAATTATTCCTCTCATTAAATGTGAAGCCATCATATTTTTTGTAGTCATATTTCCATTATGTCATTTTCCGTTTAACATTTTACTTACTGATGTTTGTGACGGTAGTGGGTAACCGAGTGCGAGTCGGGGAATGCTCCTCGTCTAATTACTATACTTCCATCCCTAGCGCCATGTAGTTTTAGAATCATCCATGCTATAACTTTAATTAAAGGTGCCCTTTCACCTTCCTTTTGAAAAAAAAATATTTATGTGATTTCTGGCTTCCTCTGTGATTATATTAAATTTCTATGGGTAATTCTGGTTATGAAAAGTTCTTATAAATGCCTTAGTGAAGGATGTATGAACGTGTTTATCAACACAATGTTTGTAAACACAGCTTTGTTTACAAATGGGAAAAACATTAAACCTAGGTGGTAGGTTGCATTAATGCACTGGAAGAAAGGTCACTTGTTGCAAAGCTCTGGCTTATCTGACTTGCAGCATGCAGATGCCCTTACTGAATTAGTCTTATTATTTTGGCCGGCCCCAACATATCATTAGCACGTTGTTATAAACGGCAGGCTTATTTTTTTATAAAAGTTCCAAGGGATGAACTTTAGTTTATAAATGTCAGATAACTAATGTGGCCCATATAACCATCACATGAAGTTCCAACCAAATCGTTAAATAATACCATGGTGCACTGAACTGAATTCCCGTATGTCTCCAATGTTTCTATTATAGCTATACGTAAATGGTGATCTTATGAATTAATTATCAAGGGTAAAATTCCCTTTTTTTCCAAGGGCAACTTAATCATAAACCAGGCTAAGACAGAGAGAAGTCAAAATGAAAAGTCAAATTGAAAATTTTTACCTATAAATATGTTATGAATTTTATTGGGTAGATGTAAAACAGATGATGATGATGATGATGATAATGATGATGGTGGTGGTGGTGGTGGTGATGGTTGTAATGGTGGTGGTGATGGTGATATCATGATCATTATGATGATGATTATTATGGCAACACCGTGATGATAATGAAGATGAAGATGATGATGATATATGACATGAAGGTAAACAGACGGAAGATTTAAAGTAATTCCTTGCACCAAAGCTTGCCGGGATTGATCGATAGGGTCCTGTCAATTAGTGACACTGAGATGTAAACACCAGGCCCGTCAAGTCTTCAAGCGTGACTCAGTTTTCTGAGGGTCTGTAGGAAGCACAGGTCCAAGGACAAGTGACTCGAAGGATCAAGACTACTAATAAGGGAAACCATCAGTAAATCAATGCCCAAGCAACGGGATAGCAAACGTATAACTATGACTTACTCTACGGAATCAAGCTGGGTGCCATCTTACACACTTCAAATTGAACTGTGGTGAGAGCCTTAAACATGGATTTCTTTCATTGGCCTGGAAGAGTACGGCTGCCTTGCGCATGCGCCGGATTGGTTTACCGGTCACATCAAGAAATGGATACTGACGATGAGGCGAAGTAAGTGTTTGTATGTATGTTTAATTTAGATTGTGGTTTCTGGTTATTAATCAATTTATATGTGTTTGGAGGTGCATAATTAACCAGTACGTTCTAAAAAGGTTGTTAAGGTTGTCACAGTGCACAGTATGAGGATTCCTAGCCTAGGCCTGTATAAAGAAGATAGCGCTCAGATGGCATCTCGGACCGGCGCTATGGGTACCGGCATGTGATCAATAATTTTGGTGTGAATCTGTGTGTAAGTCATACTTGTCGCTGGCATTTTAATAAGTCTGATGTATAACTTGATAGGTATCTCATTCCCAAGCCGTCTTGATGGTCTAGCCTGCTACAGCCATTACACGCTGTGGTCAACGTTCGCGTCTCCAGAGACCAGTTTTATATTGAACTAATATTTTTCCAAATAAGCCACCATAGGTTAACCCTGTTAGCTGATATTTCATGGCCTTTCCCCTACATGCCCCGTTACTTCAATTTTCTTCCTGTCAGCTATAAGGGTTTCAAGAGGTCTGACTCACAAAAAATATTATAGTGTTATGTGTGCATTTTATAATAGCATTGATTGAACTATACATTCAGGTCCTCACCATAAACGAAATGTGTATTAAGTCTTCCTACAATATTCTTGAGAAACGAGATTCCTCTACGCTTTTAGAGACCAGTGCTCATAAAAAGTGTGTAGATAGCTTATTATTTTTATAATTACAATTATTTATTTTAAACTGATCTATAAGTTTAATATTGATTCTTTCAGTATCAACATGGTTTTGAATTCAGAAGCACCGGCGCTTGAAAACTATGTTTTGCTAAAGATAATTGATATAAAAAATCCACGAGTGTTATATGATGTGTGTATTATAAAATATTAACGATTACTTGTTTATAAAGGTTGAGATAAGGTTATAGGTACGCATTGCAATAGTTATATGACCACAATGACTTCATATCCAAGGATTTACTTTAACATCCACAAGAGGTTTCATTTTTAAGGCTTCAAGCGTTCGTGTCTGAAGTCTAAGGTCTTTCAATTGAAACCAAAAAAGTCTGTTTCCTTGATATGATCTCATACAATCACCAAGAACTAAAATGTAAAAAATAAATATGTATATAATGGGCACTTTGCCTGAAATATTTGGAAATAGTGTGTTGAAGCAGAAACATTTTTTTCTTGGTTATTTCAATTATGAAACTATGATTGCTCCTTCTTTTTACGCTCAGCGACATAGTTTTAGAAACTGCCGATATGGTGAGGTGTACATGTATGGTCGTCTCAAGAAAGGGTGCCAAAGAAACAATTATGCATGTTCAGGGGCGTCAATACAAGGGGGACACCCCCCCCCCCCAACCCCCACACACACACTTTTTAGCAAGGGGGGAATGGTTAATGTAATCATCCCCCTTAGTACTGAGAACATAATATTAATGTATTTGAAATGAAATTTATTAATAATAAGAATGGTAAATTTTGTTCCATATCTGATTTTACTCTGAAATATGATATATCTAAACCTGGTTTAATATTAAAATATACTGAAACATAATACCTTAATTTTTTAAACCTTATGCCTTATTTTTCATAATCTGTACTTAATTTGTATATATTTGAAATGAGTCACTTTGACCTTGCTAGGTATATATACATATATACCCCCCCCCCCACTCGAAGATAAAATGACGCCACTGTAAAGGTTACATTAAAGAAGAAAGGATAATGCCTGAAACATACCTACTAACATTCAGGCTCCCAGAGTGTTTGCTTTTTCTTCTGTTTAAGCATTTGATGTTAACATTAGGATTACTTCTCCTGTATTTTAATAAAATATTCACAATAATCATATTTTTATATGTTACAACATAAGGGCACATATAATCCACGTACACATATAAACCGATATGAAACCGGTTACTGTGGTCACAGGGTAGAGCAATAAGCTCAAAGCGCGAATTAAAATCTCAGCCGATCGAGGAGCGCTGAAATTTTGCACAGTCGGCCCCTACCATGGGTGAGCGCTCTGCAGGCATAATGGTTAGGCCGCGCCATAGACAGAGGGCGCCGTTACCTCCACCAAACAACCTTTTTTTAACAAATCCCATATGACCTTTTAAAATACTATTCATGCAATAATTACATTTGTTTTCTTGTTTCCTCTACTTGCTGTTTTAAAATATTTACGGGACAAATATACCAATGATATAACTTATAAATCCATATTTATGACAACCAAAGCCCAGACTTCCTTGGCTTTCTGAACTCGATATAGAATGTATATCAAATGACCCTGGCCTTGTAATTTCACCTTTAAAAATAGTAAAACAAAAACCTTGACCTTTTGCTTTTTTTAGGGTTTGTACCAAAGCAATTAAATTTTTTATAAATACTAGGCAAAATTAGTAATCTAGTTTAAACTGATGAACAATGTTTAAAAGTAGCACCTTTATGTCTTTGATTAAACTCTATTGATGTATAACCCGCATAAGTGTTTCTGCAAAACGCAGTGGCCACTCTCTGATGAGAGAGAAGATAAAGTGCTTTGGGTTAGCCATAACTGTATTCAATTATCGATTGATGGTAAGAGTTATGGGTACATTCGGAGAAACGGAATAGTTGGCTGAGGGTGACCATAATTTTTGGCATAACTGGATGGAGGGCTTGCAGCTGGGGTCTTTATCTAATATAAGACTGTCAGGTTACAGAGGTCGACGTCACCAGCGGCCATGGAATTCGTCCACATAGACCTAGTTCTTGGAGTGTCCCGGTGGCCATTTTAAAGATATATGATTTATATCGCTTCTAGTTAGGTGACTACTCGATAAAGTAAACACATACTTACCATGTATTTCATATTTTTTCTGTAAAGTGTTATGTGGCTGAAAGACTGTCTAGTTTTATTCTTGATTTTAAGTTCCACGCTATCCTGTTTATTCCTTGCGCCTGTCTGTGCAACACGCTGCATAAATAACATTCTAATATTCCGTTATATATCTTTTTTTACATTTTTAATTAGTGATGTCAGACTCGATTCCACAGTTTCAGGGTTTAGGAGTCGGTCTTGGTCTCGAGGGTCCTGGACTTAGACTTGTATTCGAACTCAAAAGTCAGGACTTGATGCTGTTCCCTGAGTCCAACCAAAAATAACACTGTCACGTAACACTGCTATAAATATTTTAACACGGAATGATTACTGAAATAAAAAAAAGTTTTTTATCAATATTTCTATTCCCCTGTTAAAATGTGTCTGTCTTAGTTGGTTTGTTGGTTAGTCTTGTAACAAGTTTCCTCAAATAAAGTTATAATCAGATTTTAATTGAGATATAAGGGAACTCCAAGCAATGATTCATTTAAGTTTGGAGGAAATCAGTTTCATCAGCATATATTTTTAAAGAATTCTTCACCATAATGAGATAGGAACTGTTGGAAGGGGCTCTTTCCAAATCCCGGCCGAGTCAATTCCTGGTATTAGGGGCGCCTTTGCTCTAATAAGCAAAGCTGACCTGTGATTCAACCTAACACACGTCGTTCTTGGCTTGCATTCATATATGTATTGCGCTTATGAAGATTACATCAATGATTTATCACGACCAATACGGCGATATATATATATATATATATATATATATATATATATATATATATATATAATCTTTCTCTACTTACTAAGATTTAGCTCAGCTGACTCTTAAAGATGGCCTTTTGACTGCCATCCGTTCGTTTGTCCATCTAGGCGGCCTTCCATTGCACAACTCGTAATCGTAAAGCCTTGGAGGATCGAATGTCTCAAGCTGAGAAATTCAGTTGTTTTTTCCCCGGGGAAAACAAAAAGGAGGTCACGTGAACCTATATTCTACGAGTTATGAAGCTTAAAGGCATGTGATTCAGGTAAGACCTATGTCATTTTAAATGTATACAATTCAATTGCATAGATTGTCATGAAATTTGGTTTGCTACTTGCTCAAGAAATACTTTTAGTGCGACAGAAACTGGTGTCGCCATCTGTAATATTTCTATTAAACGTTAAAGACTTTATTATTTTCCCTTGTGTTTTTGAGGAAGATAGATTACAGCAAAAAGATTAGATGCAAAAAGCAGCAAAGCACATCATTTGTGTTGAACCCAGTTCAAACCTTCATGCTGACAGCACACTGGAGTCGTTCCAGATCTCTACTTTCTATACCCGCTGCTTTGTAAAGCAAGGTTCTCTGGGTTAGACCACCAGGGTGGTCTGACGACAAACAGTTCAGGGAAAGAATAACCTTGTTCTAAAATTTCTCAATGATAGGCAGTTTGAAGGTTTTGACACATTGGAAAAATAATTAAGGTACACCGGATTTCGATGGTCATTAGACTCATCCTTATAAATTGGTGATAGACACCTGGTGTAGCTATTTCAGAATACCCCCGTTTCAGTTTACCAACGGATCCGTCAAGTCATGCAGACAACAGGGGTGAGACTATCAAGAATATAAGTGTTCATTTAACAACATATAATAACAACTATTAACCAATACTAATGATAATATTAGTTACGTAAACACTAAAATATAAGCTAATTATAATTATAATTCAACTGTTATAAATTTATCATTAATACTTTTGTTCAACTATGTGATGGAATTAAAATCAAACTTTAAAATTTATTTAGTTTTCTTCAGTGTTATTCAAATAATGTTTCATCATGTAATGTATCACTTTTATATGTATATTATAAATCGTTCGCTTATTTCGTGTTTGTTTGCCGTATACATATATTGCCGTAAAATATTTCCCCTTGACCTTCATTTTCTTCGAACCGTTCCTTTCTTTGTCCTGTCACCTTTTTCTCCTTCTTAATCCTTTACTTTTAATTAGACATCATGGTCACAACAAACGTGACAGGGACACAAATCCTAGGTCACATTAATCCGATATAAATCTTATTAGGAGTTTAATCAGGATTATCACCGCTGGCTGCATCCCGTCACCGTGATGGTACAGGAAGCCGCTGGGTTGACCCCTGCTGCTCAGTACGCATTTTACTGACAAACAAGCACTCTGACCCCGGCAAGTGTCCAGAGCAAGGCCTTCAATGTAATTAGAATTGTTCGGAGACGCAGTTGGGGTTTACCTAATCTGGTTGCAGGAGAAAACGAATAGATCCCCCAACATCCGTATCAGGAAAGGCCCGTTTCTGATCAGCTTTCCTGTGAATTGCTATTTTTTTTCTTCAATTTTTTCATACATTGTTGTCCCTCTGTTTTGTGTCTGGTTTTTTTTTTTTGTTCCTTTTGTATGAACATAGAAGATTTAAAATTGCTTCAGTATGTTATAAAGCCGTAAGCACATCATTCTCGCAAGTCACATACAAACACACACACACACACAGACACATGTATATATATTTATTTATATAAATATATATATATATATATATATATATATATATATATAAACAGTGAAACCTGTGTTACAAGATCACTCTTGAGACTGGCCAAGGGTGGTCTTAATTCAAAGGTGGTCGTGTTAGATATAACCTATGTGATTACCAATGTCAATATGTTCGGTTTATCCAAGCGTAGTCTCAACAGACAGGTGGTGTTTTTAGACAGGTCCAACTGACATATGTATATATAAATGTTGCATATTTTGCACATTTACATGTTGAAAGTGCGTTCGGGTAATTAAGATATCAAAAGGTTATAGCTTGTGATGAAATGTATGACTAAATAACAAGATATTGATTTCATTATTAGATGCAATAATGCAGATGAGGAAGATAAAAGCATTCAACTCTAGTCGATGGTATACTTGTATGTATGTAAAGATAAAAGAATGAAATCATCGGTTGGAAACTATAATGTACCAATTCAGAGTAGACTGCACAATGTTTTGTCATAGTGTGATTGGTTGTTAACCTTGTTTACAGTAAGATTACATAAGATTATGTGCGGGTTTGTCATCATAATGGACGCAGGGTATATATTATGGCAGATAGGATTGCTGCCTTGTATATCTCTATACATACACAAGTTACCGACAAGCAATGTATATTGGTTTAGCGCTTAGCAAAAGGAAGATAAATGTATATTCCTTTTACTTAGATCTGTTTCATCCAATATTAACGAATTGCAGGGATACACCCATTTGAACGGTCTATGAAAAACATAACTTTAAGCACACATATTGTTACGAACATGCCTTTATCTTTGAAAGGTTTAATCATATGCCATACTTTAAATTGCAGTTTATGTATGGAACGGAAACTAATGCAAATATATTCAAATTAACATATTAATATGCAGGACAATTTGTGTGAGGAATTACATAATCAATATAATCCAAAAGTATTCATCAGAATTATGCACTCATGTTGAAACTAAGACCTATCCATCCTTTAAGCTACATCCAAACACAACACTCTAAACAGCGTAAGGAAGCCGCTTGATGGACTGGTTAACCTCTCGACAAAGCAGCTGTACTTGGTCATTTAATAAGGGATCACGCGGTTTCTTTTACGTGCAGCCATAAAATTGTTTGTTGTTTCTGTAATGTCCTCAGGGCTTGGAACTCAATATCCCTCCACACGGGCACTGTTTGATTAAAGAGTTACGGAAGTTGTTCAATCAATCAACCTAAGTGTTCACAAACGGAATTTGGTTTGATGTATTGTCCTTCGTGTGAACTTTCTTTGAACTATCCCATCGGATCTTCAGGCTGGGCTTGTCTAACAGTCTTACCACAGGCTGACTTTCCCTCCCAACAATGCAGTTTCCTTGTCATTTTTTTGGGTACTCAAATTCATGCTATATGTTATTTGCTGCACAAACGACCCTCGGTTGCTAAGTGACGGATGACCTTGAGTTAAATGGATCACAAGTTTAATGTCAAGGTCGGGCCAGCAAACTGGTTGTAAACAAATTAGTTTCTTTTTGTAATATAATCATTCAATATCTGTCACGTTGCTGCGGTGCAGATGGTTGCTTTGAGTTAAGAGTTTGATGCCTTTGTCATCAAATATTACCCTCATGGGCACATCAAGGAAAGTGAGAGTTGCAGGTGTTAAAGACCTGTAGATCACCATCAAAGATTCATTGTAATAAAGTCAACATGTTTGCTATTTCCATAAACCCTTATTGTTTCATCTTTATAGGAATATTTATTGGTTAACACGCCCCTATAGCGCTATCCAATACCTCCCTTGAAACACACATTTTTAACAAACATTGGGTCATTCCATATAAATCCAAAGGTAATAAAGATATTCACAACATAAAATAGGGAAGAAACGTTATGAGTTCACAGCAAGTTATTGCCTCCGTCTCAGACCATGTGATTTTTTTATGTGTGATCAACAGGCGAAATCGCTTGCGCAGACTGGACGAATAAAAAAGCCTTGCTATACAAAAAGATCAATATATGGAAAATAAAGATATTGTGTGAAGATATTGATCCCCTAAAAAGTATAGCCAATCTAGTATATATTTTCAGGCAACTCAGTTAAAAAACTGCATATTTTTTTAACATTCACTTCGGTTGCCCAAATTATGAGTTTTCCCGGAGTTGTTTTACTTTATTAATGAACGAAGACAAGAGGCGATTTATGATTCATCGTCAACAGAAGAACCGCTGTTCTGAAATGGTTCTGTCCGATTTATTTCTGTTTGTTGGTTAAAGAGAGCATAATATGTGTGTTGATTCTCCAATGGAGTGGTAGCTTCTTGAAGAGGCGTAGTCGAGTGTAGCCGAGGACAAATTCGAGTCCAAGACTAAATCCGAGTCCAAGTTCGAGTCAAGGTCCGCCTTCTTCGAGTTCAAGTAATTTGGAACAGGCCCAGGTACGAGTCAAGACAAATAAGAACCGATCCCCTTATTAAAAGAAAATTTACAATTGAAAATTGAAATATTTATGTGTATTCTCATATTAGTTTATGTATGTTTTAATTAAATAAAATGATTTCATCTAATTCCCGAATCAGACTAAAGCTTGGATTATGTACGGTGTTTTTTTTAAGATTCTGTCAGTAGTTGATACATGGGTCAAGTCATTTTGATAGAGTATGACTGACATTCTCTCTTTTGACTCAAGATGGCCTCAATTTGATTTCTGGAAGCTAAGTATAAGTCCGAGGAAAGATCCCCCGAGTCCAAGTCCAAGTCCCTGAAAAAGTGTACCCGAGTCCTACATCATAAGTTTCTTTGCACAAGTTGGTTGCTTTTACTTTCCGACACTTCTCTTGTCTCTCCACTCTTCTTTACCCTTTTTACCAGAATTAAAAAATTATATTCATTTTTTCAATACCATGGATATCATCCCACGTTATTAGCCATTTGGACTGAGTACAATAGTTTCCGAGCGAAATCATCCCGGCACACGGGGCTAAATATCTCTGATTAATATGTTTTATACCCTGTTATAATTCTGTGTGTGAGGAAACGCAACCAGACCATGTGACCAAGAGGTCCGATCTTGTCCAAATACGCTGATTCCCAAACAAAAAGGAGAAGCATGAAATAAGAAACACCGGACTGGAAACTTTAAAATTCTTCATTTGTGAAAATGCGCCTTACGCCCAACAGGTGGCGTGCACGCTATGTTAATGTTTTGCGCAACTAATTGCGCCGGGTGCAATTTTCAAACCTGTGTACGAGAAAGCTGGGACAAAAGCAGAGACAGAAAAACAGAAATAAAGACCTCAGTTTAGAGCAAACCGGGTCTTGGCACCTTTGATATTATCTAGAGTGCAGTAGTATCGAAAGGCCTAATTCATATTATAATGGTGTTTATGGGTTTCTTATTGATGAAATGCCATGTAGATTGCTCCGATGCCAACAGCCCCTTAATTTTATTCGGTCTACTGACTAGTCAGTGCTAATCTAATTTTAATGGACACCGGATCAACACAATTCGATCGATCTGTTTATTAAAACTTTTGACTCCCGAAATCTGGGAACTAGCACTATAGAGTCTCTTAAACTTTTCGATGTTCAACCGAGTCTAGTTTCCGATTGGCAGTACTATATGATTTGTCTGAAATAGCATAATGTTTATAGGAAAGATGGGGTTTGGTGGACGCGGAGTGAATGAGATTGAATGAGGAATGTCGATTACAAGAAACGCATGGTTTGACTAACAAACACTCGCAGCCGGTATGATGTCATTTCCGTGGAACATGCAGAATTTCGGATGTAATATATGTCCGTGTACCGGGCTTTGAGATTCGAAGTTAGCTTATAAAAGCCGTCGACAAATTCTGTCGATCAAACATTCTTAAGTCGATCACGGAAAAGTTAACGGAGGGTTCTTACTGATATCACCAATATATTCTGTCGGCTTAGTTCTCGGCCGATATTGGTAAAAATGTTGCCTCATTGGAAAAAAAAGCTCCTTGCGGTGTACTTCGCGTCGTTTTATATATTACAACATATAGTCTCATTTCTTTCGTATATACGTTTAGCTACGTTTTACGCAGCGTTATCAGGTTTACATGATATACGAAAATTTTCCTTATAAGCAAATTTTCATTAGTATATGCCGATTCGCAGTAAGGCCGAGCTTGCCTTGAAATGATCTGTTATCGTTATTCTGGCCTTAGTTAGGTTGAAATGGAAAGGAAAACAAGACGGCTAAAAATACACCCGTTCCAGTTGGCATATAACTAATTATCGTCATCTTCTGTGATGTCCTGTAATGTAGTCGAGTCCACACCACCCGAGTCAGATTCATCTGGAACCCGACTCAAAGTCCGAAACCAAAAAAAAAAGCTCACGAATATTAAATGGAACTTTGAGATTACCAAACGGATTTTTATGTTAGTGTACACATGTATTTAACCGTCTTTATTATTCTGTAGTTGCACACATATATAATAGTGTCTTTATTGTAGGAAGCAGAGCTTTGCTTCTGCTGGACTCGAGATGGACTTGATCTAACTTCTCGAGTCCTTTCCGCCGAGTTCGAGAACAATCCGAGTCCATTATAACTCATTTTAAAAATGGAGTCAAGTCCAGGCTCAAGTCCAAGTCTGTATTCGATTCCTCCACTGCTGGTTATGACCACTATGTGTTTGAATTCTCGATTTTCTAGTCTGCTGCAAATTTCTTTTTAGTCTTTATTATAATATTTTTTATCTGATTTTAATCTGTTTTTAATTATCCTAATGCATTTTACTGTGTACGATTCATTTTAGCTACTTTGTTTGATAGAGAAAGTTTTACACTTTAATATACTTAGATAAATAAAATAAGTAAATACAAGGATGAGACTGACATGTTTTACAGATGACAGCGCACTTGCACTGACAAAATGCTTAAATAAAACCCCCTTTCTGGCTTCAGTTTGCCAATTGTCCTTAGGACAAGTTTCCATGCATCTTATAACCACTTGGGACAGTATGGAACCAGTTAATCTCCTGACCTTACTCTGGATAAGCTGAGATAAACCGCAGGCCCGCCGAGGCAAAGCAAATGAAATTCTACAGGTGTATGTTAATGAAAACCCGCCCTTGCAGAATTCGTTGTTTATATGTACAGAAAAATCAACTCTCAAATTCCGCCATCAAAGGTTCGATCCATTTTATGTCCGACGCCAAACATCTCTTTTCTCTTTCCGATAAGATTTTTTTTAATGTCGAACGCTAAATACCTCTTTCTCCTACCGGTATTTTTATGTCGGGCACTTACAAAGTAGCTTCTCTTATCGGTATGATCTTCATGTTGGACGCTAAGTATATCTTTTCTCCCACCGGTGAAATTTATGACACTAAATGTCGGACACTAAATACATATTTTCTCTTACTGGTATGTTTTTTGTATATGTCCGACCCTAAATACCTGTTTTCTCGATCCTACAGATAGGATATTTATGTCCGACGCTAAATATCTTTTTTTCATGATTTTTATGTCAACCTCTATATTATTTGCTGCTTACTTACAGGTAAGCCTATCTGGAGATATCATGGTCAGTTTTTAGTTAGTGTTATTTTTTACATGCATGGTCTAAAAACCACAGGTTGCTCGAATACAGCAAAGGATAGTGTGACAACAAATTCCGTGCCTGAATATTATTAAAACATTATTCTTATGCGTTACCAGCTTATACCAGATCAGTTTTGTTATAACTTTCAAGACTTAGCAAAAAAGTGACACTTTCATACGATTTTTCCGACACGTCCTTTTATGTTACCGCTGCTTTGTGTTGCCAGTTTTCTCTGAGCGCGACCACCAGGATTAGCACAGAGCAAAGAATTGTAACCGGACCAATGAGCGCGTGGTATTGCTTTTTGCATCAAGCCCATATTATAAACATGTTACTGTCGCTCTCGTTGGTCTGATTACACCGTTTCTGATATAGAGGGCACGTGACCCAGTCTAATCAGACCACCTAGAGCGAATGTCGCATGTTTAAAATTTGGGTTGGATGCACGATGCGATAACTGGCACTCATTGGTCTGATTACAATTCTTTGCTCTGTACTCATCCTGGTGTCCGAACTCAAATAACCTTACACGAAAGGATATCTGGGAGAACTGCAGTGTATAACCGCTGCGGGGGGGGGGGGGGGGCTAATTGGTTTGCTTCCTAGTTGTTAACTAAAAGCCATTTTCTCTTGCCAAACGTTTTGGCGTCGACTTCATTTTACCAACTCTTATCATAGACATATATCTTATCCCCCTCCGAACTGTTTTGTTTATTTTCAATTTTTCAATTTCAGACAATTAATGCTTGTAAGGAAATGACTATGAAGTTATGCCAAAACGAGGTATACGCAAGGTGTCTAGACAGAGTATAAACATGTAGGTTATATAATAATTAAAATTGTAAGGGATATATGTATGAAAAAGATGTATCGGAGCAAACACTCCCCCCCCCCCCCCCCCGCCCCTAAATAAGACTCTCTCCTCCCCGGGCCATGCTTAACATCTCCTCCTTGTTCTCACTGCTTTAATTGAACTGGAATTGATCTACGGAGAATCAAGCCTTGGCCCTCAGGCATAAACCTACTCTAATCATCACGGCCGAACTTCCTTCAATCCTGTGGCGACTTTCTTAATGTTACATTAGACAAGAACTACACTAAGTTACGCTTGATGAAGTCTTGTCCTAATGGAACAGAGTTTGGTCAGTTTTTATCCAGCTTCTGCCCGTGATATAACGTTATTATCTGCCGAAGGGAAGCCATCCAGGGGCGGATCTAGGATTTCGGAAATGAAGGGGTCCCACTCAGGAGAACTTAAGAAAAATAAATAGAAAAAAAGGTCCTACGGTCCGGAAAAAAGAGAGGGGTATCGCATCCCAAAACCTTGGTCATGTGCAGGTCTTAAAAGGCGTGAAAACACATTTAGCCTACAGCCTGTTTGCAATGCATATAAAGCAACCATACTCCTTATACAATAAAATCTATTTATTGAGCACTGTGATACATTGTGTCCAAAAGTGATCGGATAGACATATTTATGCATGGACGATTACATAATAACAAGGGAAAGTGGTTTGGATTGATAATAAGATTTTAATTGCTTTGACTCACTTGGAAATATCCGATATTTATAACTGATTTATCGTGATAAAGTAATGTTTAACATTATGACGCCATTTGTTGGTTGAAGACTTCGTAAGCTAAAATATTAATAAATTTGATGACATCAACGATTACTGGTTAATATATAAAATTATTGGGGATGATAAATCGAAAAACATATTTCGATTATATAGCCAATGATATGAATATCAGATTTATTTAAATTGTCTACCCGCTAAAACATTGTTAACATATCATGTAATAACATTTATTAACTAGAATATGAAAGATATGATGTTAAATTGTATTATATTATAATATGATTATTAGTCTAAAATGTTATACTAATTTATTTAACATTATTTAATGCAATACTATGTGATACTATATTATGTTATGCTATATTATATTATGTTATATAATATTATAAATTTATAATATATAATATTTTTTTCTGAATGTAATTAATTATACTAGCTATATGAGTAGTAATTATTTACGGTAATAATATATAAATATGTTAAGATATGAATGTATATATATACATATTTATATATATATAATATATATATACAAAATAGAATGTGAAAAGATATATGTAAAAGAAGTAAATATTTTAGTAGGATGTATTCATCATATTCTGCATACTAATTATATATAATATACAACATTTATTGTAAATATTAAAATTTTGTTATATTAAATTTTCCAATTGTGACTCATCTTTTGACATATTTCCATTAAATTTCTTTCTAATTTCTTAACATTTGGAGATTCTCGGACACTCAGACCAGAAAGACCTATACAGACACAGAAATAGCAGACCAGACGGACTGCGATCAAATAGATAAACAGGGTCAGCCCACATGGACTCCTCTTGCCGTAGAGGGGTAATAGACAACCGACAGCAGTACGTCGTGTGGAATATGCATTTACGAAATCAGATATTTTCAGTCAGAGGACATGGGCCAACGTCCCCAAAGAGTCGTCATACGATGTTTTCCATTTCCTATGAAGAATAAACAACCAGGCATATATATTAGCAGCTCACGAGCAAGAGACAGAGCTCTAAGAACAGCAAGACCCCGGAGCTCAGGGATCGAGGTCGATGTTCGTGTGTAATCTTTGTTTCTCAGGCTGTATTCATTATTATTACAACAAATGTCTGCATACTAGCTGGCAGATTGGTAAATACTTACGGTAATCATGTTTCATTATAGATATTTACGGTAACAATATTTAATTTAAAATATTTACGGTAATAATATTTAATTATTAATGTTTACGCTAATAACATTCAATTATGTAAACATATAAATAGTGGAGTGCCAAATGACATTATGTAAAATGATATTATATATATTTTAGTATACCTAGAAACAAAGTCCATTTATAAAAACTGCTTTTCCAATTATGCTTTCATCGGGTTGAGGAATGTTTTTCTCTTTAATAAAAACTATTTATTTATATTTTTTAATTATTGCGTTCTTTTTTTTTCGACCCCTCTGTGTTACCTTTACTTATATTTTAAATATAACTAGTCTTTCTATATTTTTCGCCTGTCGATCTTTGTTTAATCACGTAACTGATACAGTGCTATAATATATTTGGAAATTGACGTTAAATATCTTCATTAGTTAAAATGTGGTGTTCATTTGTCCTAAAGCATGATTTGTCAAACAGATGTGGCTTTAATTTACCCATACAGTACATATATACAATTCGGATTATGCAAGGCAGTTACATTCGAAAACAAATATATAACTGATAAAACCTGTGACACAATACGGACAAAGATTCATGACAATCCATCCAACTAACACGAATAATCCTGCCAAGAACGAATAAACAAACAACAAAGGCAAATTGCAAGATAGGCCCCTTCACATCAATTCTAAAATGTTACTTAACATAGGTCAAAAATACTAATCACCAAATATGGTTATTAACATAACACTGTGTAGTTTTTTTGTTTTTTAGGGGTTTTTTTTTGGGGGGGGGGGGGTAAAATAACATTGTCAGCGCCCCGTGTATGGATTTACCTTAGACAAACAACTTGGATGGCACATTCACATTTGAAACAACGAAAAGTGAATTTAATATTATTCTTTTTTTATTTTTATTCCCAAGGAAGTATGCGTTCATTTGCTTGCATCCGTACAATCTTAACACATAAATGTCTGAGCTCATTGCCTCCGCCAGGAGGGTATGCATTCATCCCCGTTTGTGTGTGTTTTGCATGTGTGCTTTTGTGTTTGTTCAAAACATAACTCAAGCAAACATCAACGGAATCTCATGAAATGTTCGGGACCTTTATTGAACGGAACAAGGAAGAATCGATGAGATTTTGGTGTGAATCCGGCTCATGATCCGGATTCAGAGAGTCATTAAGGAAAATCAACCAATTATACAGTCACTTATGCACAAATGAATGTTGGAATAAGGACTAAATAAGTGAATGCAAACACAGTTTTGGAAGCAAACGAGGACCCCCCCCCCCTAGAATTCAGATATCTAGTTTGCATATATTACGGTTGGTGTACTCCAGAACGACAGCTTAACAATTGCTATTGAATTATGACTCAAGAAAGGGTGTTGCTTGCACGCTCGGCGTCGGGATATAAAAGACGATTAGCGTATTAATGTGATTCCATACCGTTACCTGATAGCACCTAAGGTGGAACGAATTGCTAAAGCTTCCCTTTCTTAATCTAGAGGCTCTAATGCGAGCTATCCAGGGGGAACAATACAATAGTCGTTTTCCCGGGAGATCTATTTGGAAAAGTAACTGTTTTATTTTGTTAACAAAGCACGTCTATCTTAAATTCTAGAAACCTCTGCTACAGAATGCATTGCCTGGAATTGCCTGTTGAATTGTAATAGCGAAATTCCATTGCATTAATACAGTCAAGTAATCTTAAAACGTTTTCGTTCCAGGACAGCATGGAAAAAGTATTGTGTAGTTAACTGAAATAAAAATAAAACCCTTTTTATGGTTTTTTAAATGGATAAAATCACATACCGGTTAGGTCAAATATACATGAAGCGTAGTGTTTTCACCTTACATTATGCAATCTGCGAATATTCCGTTAATCCTGTACACCAGTGGAAAGAAACTTTCACCGGGCACGATCAATGAGGCAAGCCCTAAATATAGTATACACCCTACTTGGCGGCCGGGCTGCCCGACTTCACAAATCTAGATTTTTAAGCTTCGAACCGGTGTTTCTTCTCTCATATTTCTTCTCCTTATCCGGTAGGCGTGGAGCATGCGCTAGTCCCGACCTCTAGTGAGTGAGTCTTGATATGGTAAACACACGTCGACTCTGTTTACTCACACGCAGAACAATAAGAAAAAAGCAACATAAAAAAGTCTGTGTAGGCAGGGGCTTCAATATAGTGGGGGATGGGGGTATATATACCCCCAACTTGTTGGCAAGGGGGTGATGGTCAATGTTATCATCCCCCCCCCCCACCTAGAAAATAATTATATAATAATTGCAAATGAAATGTATTATAAAAATAATTAAATACTTTGGATCTATTTACTAAAAATTGTTATATCTGTATGTTATATAACCTTGCTAAGAATTCACAATATTACTTATTTTCTAAAACATTATAATTATTTGAAATATGATTAAGTATATATATATTTATATAATTATATATCTATCTATATATATATATATATATATATATATATATATATATATAGTTGATTATGTCACTCAGAGACGCTGAAAAAGATATATATATATATATATACACACACACACAGTCATCCCCCCCCCCTTGAAGAAACATTGACGCCACTGGGTGTAGGGAACCTTTTGTATGCAACCAAAATGGAATAAAAGCGTGCTATAATACACATTTCATTGAAACAATTCATGCAAAAAGATTGTAACGAATGATTGGGATGTTGTGAGATAATATCGATATTATTCTTGCTAGTACAATCCAAGTTTGAAGATAAAGCACACGCAGGAAAGACAATTAATTAAGTCATTACTGAAAGCATATTGTATTGAGAATGTCTATCACATCGAGAAAGTGGACTATAGTGATATTTAGGGTTTTGTTTAAAGATTTAAGGATGATTACTTTGACCATTCCCCCCCCCCCTTGCTTAAACGTTGGGGGATATATACCCTTTACCCCTGTATTGACGCCCCCGATTGTTTTTAAATTTACGGAGTGCAGTTCAAGTTTTTAATTATGTCATCGTTTCCTTCAGATGACAAATTATATCAAAACAACTTAAATTTTCAAAATAGGTTTGAATCTTAAATTTACGATTTGCAGAAAGAGCAATTTTTGAGTGAAGAATGGAAATTGTCCAGTTTGAAGTGTGATTAGTTTTTTAGCCCTTCAAACATAAATCTTTCCCGTCAGCTCTGGCTGTTCTTGACCTGTTTTACTGTGTAATCAATTAATCCGGATTAATAACCATGTTGGTTAATGGCTTTCCCAGAAGCACACGGGGGCCTGGGGCTTATCAACGTCCGGTGATGAAACACTCCTGGAGATCCATTTGTCAAAAAATACTTAATTTCTCTTTAGAATAAGCAGGAGCACGTGGTTCTATATCTATTCAGGGGGAACTCCTGTACTGGTCGGATAATTTGGGGCAAAACCATCATATCAAAAGGTCCATTCTTTCAGTTAGTTATCATACGTTGCATATTTTAATTGATATATACTTAAAATAAATTTTGACTCTCCATAAAGCACATTCTAGTTTAAAAAAATGTTTGTTCATGCATTTGAGCAAAACGTTTATCTGAAAAGTGACACTTATAAGTATTTAACATTTATTCAGTCCATCAAACATCAATCTTGACCTTTTTACTGTTTGTTAAGGTATTATTTAAAGAAAAACTTGTGTTACCTTTAGCGCAGTAGTAATATCATATTAGAAACATATATTTTCTCATCAACCATCAAAGGCTAGTTTATATGTTGTTCCAATAGTACAACACTTATTGCAATACATTCTTTTTCATTTTGGGATTACTTTTTTAGCCTCTCAGCCCTTAATCTGATGGGCTATTGTCGTCACCCAAGCTGTCCGTCCGTCTGTCCGCCCGTCCGTCTGGCGTCCGTTAACTTTTACCTTGTGAGCTGGATATCTCTAAAAGTATTCACCGTAGAAATTTTATTTCTTCGTTGAAGATGTATATCGACAAAATCTCGGTCAAATTCGAAGATGGGTGACCTTGAACTATTTGTTAACATTTTGGAGCTGATTGTAGAAAAACACTTAGAAGCGTATTTATCAGGAACCATTCGGTCCATTTTCACATAACTTACTATGATCATTGGGACTGATGGTCTGTACCTGCTGCACAAGACTGGGGGCGCCACCTACAATTTCTGATTTTAATGATTTTTTATCGGATTTTTCAACTTTGTCCTTGTGAGTATAATATCTTCTAAAAGCATTTGATGGATTGTTATGAAACATGGTACATACCTCTCCAGTTTAAATTTGAGACATATACAGATATACATCCATGAGAGAACAAATATTTTGTACTTTTTACTGTTACCACCTATAAACACTGTTCTTTTGGCTGAGGGCTTTTGTCAGTCTAGGCTGATATTCTAGTCTAACTTATATCTAGGCCCGATGTATTCTTAGTCCTCGGATACTATGTGTATTTTGGGGCCAGAACACCAGGGCCCCAGAACGACGCATTCGTTTATGAGTGATAAAATGACACTCAGCCTTCCTAATAAGTTTACGCCCTGGGTGGGGGATGACCTCGACTGAAATTCGAACTCACGGCCACCTGGCTTTGGGTCCCCTCGGCCACAGAAACCAGCAACATTCCAAGTTATATGTAATGAAGATATGATGCAAAGCTTAGAGTTGGTCAGTAAGATAACAGGCGGACCTATAGTATAATACATATGAGTATATTACAGCAATTTAGAGGTATATGTTTTATCCACATATATGTATAAGGAATATATCGATGAAAAATTAAGAATTTTTAAATTTAACAAAAAATCGTTTTCAACCAAATCGATTGTTTGAAAAAATCCTGATGAAAACTGTAGGTAGTTACGATTTATATATATATATGTAGGGACGAACTGGATTAAAGGATCGAACAAAAGAAATAACAGCACTAGAATCAAATATTTTACGATTCTCCAAAAATAAGGAGACATTGGCAGCGTCATTTTTTTGTTCCCCGTAGTAAAAATTGCCTGCTTATTATTTCGATATCGTAAAAATATATTATTTTCCGAAATATACTTTAAAACTCTAGACTAGCGTTTTCTCGACCTGGTAGTTTATTGGACTGCGTGCCTTTGTAACTGAGCCTTTTTTTTTCTTATAATCGACTGTCGGCTTAAAAATATTACAACCGAAAAGTGCTCTTGAGCTGGTAAAATATGGGCGACGGAGAAGTTAGCAGCTTTAGTTCAGCTCTTACAACAGAATCCCTGCGTCTCTCAAAGTTTATTTGACATGTTTAGTAGTAGGAATTTTAATATTAACCTTTGTATTGATTTTCCTTGCTAGCGCAGAGTAAAGGAATGGTAAACAATCTCCTAAAATCCATAGGATCCGTCCTGGTTCTCCAAGCTCGCCTTAAATGAACGCTGCAGTCGACAAAACGTACCCTTTGCATTAATATCGAGGACTATTCAACGGCTACTGAAAATAGAAAGGGGAATATATAATTTACATCAAGTTTTCTGCCGGGTACTATATGAGCTAACGTCATTGGCCAGAGTGCCACCGATTTGGTACCTCATAAATGCTGAGACCGATATAACATAGGAGCCAGTAGGTTTTTTTTTTTTTTTTTTGCTCTATCACATCAACAACCACTAATAAGGCCAAGGTTATGTCAGAGTAAAGGTGAAACCTATATACAACATATATATACACAATATGTATTTTGTACACACACACACATATATATATAATAATATATAGAGAGAGTGCGAGAGTGAGAGAGAGACGCAAACACGAAAGGTTGCCTCCCCTTTTCCTTTCTTCCCTTTTCTTTATTTCGCTGATCTTTCTTGGACATGGCCAAATTTGATGTATTCCTTTTAAGGCCAGATATGATCATGTTTTCTTCTGATCTTTAAACTGTTCCAACCAAACCGCAAATAAATCTATCGTTGCTGCGGTTGCCTTTTAATGTTTTTACCGTTGAGGCTTAATAAACAGGGCCCCGGACCATGGAGACCGTGTTGTTCAGCATCCAGGCACTCTCTTCAAAGACCCACACCTCTCTGTGGACTAAGACTTGGAATAAGCAGTCACTCCATTGCCAAATCTGCTTGCGATGTTCTTTTGGCAACGTGCCAAAATTGGGTTCTATTTTGGCTCCTCTTTACCAACTCCCATCATGCTTTAGCGTCCACTCAATGGAATCGATCAAAGGTAAATGCCCCTCACGTACCTGATCCCCACACACTGCGCAGAATCGGATTCACTAGCGGGTTAGGGTTTATAGACATCAATTTCATACCCCATAATGCACTGGGGGTTCACATACACCAGTGCCGTAGGTTTACACGTAATGAGGAGGGAAATGTAGTCCGTTCAAATACGTTGGATAAGAAATATTTGTTCCAAGGCAAATTACATAAACATTGGCCTTTTTTATGGCATGGGCTTCATGGAATAAGTAATATTTCGTGAGGATGCCCACGTGAAATGTAACACAAGAAATGCTTCCTTGAAATGTAAAAAAAAATTAAAGTTTGACAGATGTGACAGATAGCCCCGGTCGTCTTGAAGAGATTCGTTTTGAGTAGAAACGATTTCTGGGAAATGGTGTTGGACTCGATTCAACATAAGCGGCTGGTAGCCAGTCAAACGTTCGTGCTTGTATATAACTCCTGTAGACAGAGTTTGCAGGTCCAGCTATTGATTTGCGACTAATTTTAGAATATGTGTACTCGTCCCTTTCCTCCTCTTGTCGATGACAACTTTTCCTGAAAAATCGGATGTGTAAACACAGGACCTGCAAGCGTAAATACAGAACAATAATGATTTAATAAACCGTGTATTACGTTCGTTTTTCAAGTTGTTATTAGGACTAAATGATCGGGTCTACAATTATATTTAATTTGATTTAAAATAGTATTTTAGATATCAATCATTGTTGAGCAAAGTTATTTTTTAATTAGTTTTACAATTGTGACTGATGTGGAGATATATCCCTGGGCCAACGTACTCTCTCGCCATAGCTAAATTGGTCAATTATATTAATGCTGTACAAAATAATATTTGTAATTACGGTACGTTAATATTTTGACTGCGGAAATTGAATTGGATTTAATGTCCTTCTTCCTGCACTGTAATTTAAACTCTTATTCTTGTGATTGAACGAATATTCAGGACTGGTAACGAAGTATGTTGTTTAATCGAATGGTATCGAAGAATGCAATTTGATTTCACAGACTTCATTCAGTGCGATTCAGATACCAAACAAGAAAAGAACTTGTACAAGAGTAGAACTTCTAGGTGCTACATATGTTGCTGTTTATAAAAATGCTTCCACAAGGAATGATATATGGCAGTTGAAAACGATGATGTAACTAGGACTCGGACTCGTGTCCACCTTTTCACGGACTCGGACTTGGAATCGAGGCTCCTGGACTCCTGGAACCCAGATGGGGAAAAACTCCTTTAGTTTTATAAAGGTCATGTGAGAATTGAATAACTGATGACCCCTTAATTTTTTTACAGTCATGTAGAATTTATAGCTCATTGTTCCTTCGTTGTGCATGTTTCGGTCATTATATCACTGACTGAAGACAACATTGCATAACACCGCCAAAACTTAGTACACACCACTTGTGCTTATGACAGACAAAAATACGTAAAACATAGTTCAGGGGTACAAATACCCATTTTTCGGAGCACATTGTGTGGAAAACGCATGAAAAATATTCAAACCTAAAATGAAAAAAATGTTGTGACATTATATGAACATATCCAGTGTTATATCATGAAATATACCTGTTAAAGAATCCAGTATTTCTGAAGGTAGAGTCTGATTTCATGAGATTCCAAACCTAAAGTTTATATTAAAAAGGAATTAATTATACAGTTACCTGATAAGCCTAGTCATTATATTTTGCACGTACAATAATCAGTTTTAACCTTTTTTTGATTAAAATCAAGAAATCACTCATCCTGAATGGTCTTTGATTTAGCCTCATTATTCAAATTAACAGGAAAATAAGCCTTCGTGATTTTGGACAAGGGAAGCGATAGCTACCTGTATAAAACAGGGGGACGAAAGTCAACCGGAAGAACCTGTATGATAGATGTAGTATAAATAGGACAGCTCCATAATTTATACCATGGATTAATCATGGGAGTAGAGGATTCCGTCAGATCAACACCTGATGGGAGAGCTGTAGCTGTTTATCCAGATAAACCCCCGAGAATAGGCTGGCCGTAGATGATGGTAGCAGATAATCTTCTACAGTCATCTACCCAAATAATCTACTATTCTGGTTGCGCAGTTGTTGCATATAATAGATAATACTTTTCTACAATGAACCTAAAAGTCTGTGCGCATGGTTCGCACCATGTAGCAAGGGTTTCTTTAAAGGGACCTATTCAAGTACCACTTATGTTAATAAATACATAGTGTTTTATGATTATATCTTCCAATATTTCGTTCTGAAACCGTTTGCTTACGTGTACACGAGCGGAAAAAAGCTAGCGCCGGGGTACGAATCCTTGAACAATAAAAAAAAATTTGCAATGCCTAAAGTTTTTCACATATTGCACCGTTTGGAGTGACTGATATGCCAGCCTGCTTAATTAAGGCTCAGAAATTGCAAAGGAATAAAATTTATAGTCGTATTTAACGGGATCACAATATAATTAAATTGTTTTACTTTACGCTATTACATACATATTTTTAATTTTTTTAAGAAGAAGTGAGGACTACGGTTTGGCCTGATTTATTTAAGAAACTACATTACAATTGATGGTGGTGGCGTTAAGCCCTTTTCAGGCAAGGCTTCTGTGGTCATGTTCAGGAATACCCGCATTTTTTTTAGATAGATGATGCCAAATGTGTCCTAAGGGGATGCTCATTTCCCATAGAATCACCAAATCCTGAACACTGTTATTGAAGGGACTATTTTCATGATTGATATGTCTATACCATTAATCAATAATCACAAATTCACTTAAAGACCATCGCTGAAATACCAAGGAAACCTTTACCATGCTCCTGTAAATTTGTAATTTAAAAGAATAAGTTAGACATTTTCCAACATTGTTGACAGACATTATCTGTTTACATCCTTTATTGATTGCGCTACCTCGATTTTTACTTCGATTTATTTATTGATGCAATGTACTTCTACAAATCTGGAGTATCTCGAATCCCCACCTGCCCCCCCCTAGCGACAGCTTGTCACCCCAAACGTCGATTTTAGATGAACTGAAGACGATGGGGTGACAGTACAAGCTATTGGGTTCGCATCAATTCTAGTATGTGCAGATGTGCACGCCATTTCTGACACTACTTTTTCATTTTCATCCACTTCTCGAACTGTCATTTTCCTGAGTTAAGACAAAAAGTGACGTTATTCTGTTGGGGAAAATAATAATTATTACATCCACGGTTGACTTACGTGTAAACGTGCAGCAGTTTTTAATTCCGAGGCTGGTTTTGCTCGAAAAACTCGTCTCCACGTCTGTCAGCGGGAGAATCATAATTTCCGGTAGGGGATTTCCAAACGGCTATGTGTAAAACTCGGAAGTCCGAAGTCGGAAGCAAGGACTTTTTTTTAAAGCAATGATCGAAGCATAATTAAAATGCTACTACATCAATGGAAAGTACCTTTTTATTTTTATTGATAGAATAAGGTCTTTTTTATCATCATGTTAAATAATCAAAGTTATCCACCCGAAGTTAATGACTATTTTTTGCTCGGAAATGCCCGGTTATGGTCCAAATGTGTAAAACTCGGAAGCCAGTAATGGCAAATGCACTGGTCATCATATCGTCAGCAAACGTGTCAAGCATTTTCAATTTCTTCAGTATCATGTATTTTTCATAAATTCAATCTGTTTTGTAACATTCATGATGCTGTTTTTTTAATGATATATTATATTGATATTTTATTTCATTTTGTAAAACAAGATTATTTTAACTCATCAATATTTTACGCTGTTACCGCATTTTATGTTGATGGAAACATGAAAAAAATAAAGGTTTTGATAATATTTTATACATGTGCCCCTATAAAAATCACCCTGATAATATCATAGAGACTTAAACAGAAAATTTGACAGAACCAAAAAACCGTCCAGTTAATGTTTTTACAAGTTGTTTCGAACAAAATATTTTATTTTTAATGTATAAATTGAAAAACATTTTCCTCTTCCATTGACCAAAAAAAAAAATTCATCAGTATTATGAATCTCTTAGACTCTTATCTATTATGTAATACTTTTTATGCCAAATTATATTTTACATTTCATGGTCCGGTTGCATTTATATATATATTATATAAACAAAATTGTAATTTCTTATCGAGATCCTTGTAATCGTACAGTAATATGAAGTTGAAGGGTGCACATTCTGGTTATATGCCCTTATCATGCAATCATTTGCAAACATACTTTAATATATTAATAAATATCCATATATTTGAAGTTGAAATGTGATGTTGAAACATCAGGAGTGAAATTAATATAATATAAATATCGAGATTGATAAAGTTTGAAAGAAAGAGTCAAAAACTTGAAAAAGAATTAATTTTAGTTTTAAAAAAATATTTGCTTAAATTTGTAAATCGATCAGATTATATAATAATACATGTATTAGTATGTTATATATTATCTGGACTTTTGTATCCCTTTTCTAAGATATAAATGTAACATTTTTTTTAAATATTGTTGAACTCTAACATATTGAAAGACATTTCGTTTTTGCATATGATACATGTATGTTTGTTCCAGCGATGACCTTCTGGGATATATTGAATTTTCATATTTGTTCAACGTATGGAAAATATATTACTATATTTTATTTTGAATGACATCGTAATTTATAACTGTATTTTTAATGCCGTACAAGGGTTAATTATACCATATTAATTATGCAGTGGTGCATCCATAGAGGGCGCAAGCCCGTTCAGACGTAATATCTCTTAATTTTCATTTCTTTTCCAGATTACTTTTTTATTCCCTAGCAATTTCATTATTATATTTATTACTTTCCAATTCATAAATTGGTGATTTACTCCACTGAGAGAGCATACAAATATGTACTAGTATAATGAGATAGGAAGTATTTCCGTTATCACACTTTACTCGATAATAACACCGACGATATATATATATATATATATATATATAGATATATATTAAATTTACAAATAAAAAAATAAGAACTTATAGTTTTCCAATTATGTGTCATGTATTGCATCATACACTCATTATAAGCAGAATCATGCATAAGCAATTTTAATATATGCATGCAACTATAATTATAATGAAACTGCATTTTGGGCACAGTGCGTCTCTGTGACTTCCGAGTTATACACATTGGATAACATCCAAGCACTTCTGACTGACTTCCGAGATGGCTTCCGAGCACAAAATCTTCCATAACGTTCAGATTAAACAATGGATAACAATTATTCTTCACAGAATGATAAAAAAATATCTTATTCTATCGGGGAAAAAACAAAACGGTATTGAAGCGTTAGCATTTTGTATATGCTTTAAACTGCTTTCGTTGGTTTCCGGCTTCCGGCTTCCGACTTCCAAGTTTACATACACGACCGCGCCATGACACATTTAGTTTTGAATGAGAAGTACCGCTTCACGTGAATCGGTGCCACAGTGATGAAAGGAGGTAATAATTGTAATTATTTTTGTGTAACAACATTTTTTCTTCGATATTTAGCACATATAATACGACTATATAAGCCTGTGATGCCAAATAATACCAGACAGCAAATATTTTGATCCGACCCTTAGAATGGGCGTTCTGTTGTGACTGCCATCATGACTCCAGGCCCTATCAGTTTTTTTTTTTCCCGAAGGCCTGAGTGTCATGTTGTCATGGCTAGCCCCCCCCCCCCCCCCCCCCCCCCCCCCCCGACATTCTCCCACACAGGCCCTTGCCATGGAGTATATTTGCTGGATATGTTGGTTTTGGTGAACGGGGAATGCCCACCCCCCCCCCCCCCCCCCCCCGCGGGGCCGGCTCGAGGTCGCTTGTTTGACCAAGTTTGTATAAATTCGCTTGGATTGTAATGTCCGCTTTCCTTCTGCTCCATAATTTTGGCAGCTTCGTGCGAGAAACTTAAATAAACATAATGATCTCATGAGCAATAACTCATACCATGATTTCAGACATTGAATCTTGGTTGTATGGACTCTGACTTGGTTGGTGGTGACTCGGTCTCGGTCTTGGTCTTTGAGAGCCGTTACTCGATCGCAACACTTGTGTGTATTTATATATATATATATATATATATATATATATATAGAGAGAGAGAGAGAGAGAGAGAGAGAGAGAGAGAGAGAAATGCGTAGAACAATAAAGACTTTACAGCGTTCGTCAATTTAAAGAAAATATTAAATTAAGCATTGCCTTTCTGCCTTTGACAAATTGTAATCTGTTTAGAGAATTGTCAGTTATGTCACTTTCCTATTATACCATAATCCATAGTACAATCAATAATTATCTAATTATATTCTGAGCCCGGTTTAAGAACATTTTTTTATCTATATGGTTAGGCAGCCAGACGAGGCTTGTCAATTTCTATCAGTTAACCGGGTCGATAGAGAATGAAATGTACAACCCGTGGGAAAAAATAATTGTCCACGTGACTTATTCGGACCAAGATATCTTCTGGACCCGTTCTAGAGACCATATCAGTTTGCCCTTTTTTCTATTTCTTGCCAATCTCATGTCACTACAGGGGGGATAGGTGATATTGGATTTTTGATTCTAGCTCAGTGGGCTGGTTGCCGCTCTGGGTAGGAGATATATTTCTGTACTGGCTGGCAGTATTGGCGGATTTATAGTGGTAAGAAATATGAAACTGGTGTCCAAGGCAAGGTAAGGTCTATATATAGGCCTACCCATCTGAAGGGAAAGCTTAATATATCTAATAATTATGTCATTTAATTTTGAAACTATTGGTCGGGATTTTTCCCAAACCCCATGCAAAACAATCAATTACTTTTCTCTTTCTCTCTTTTGTCCGGTTTTCCAAAATATACCTCGAATTTAATAGACGTGCAACTAAAATAAAATTTGGACCGTAACCTAATTTTCAATATACATTACCTATCGGAGACAACCATATTACTGCTCAATTGCGGTAACGTGGTCTTCCTCTTTAGTTATGATTAACATATTGTCAAACATATTGAACCTTAAGTTCGTATAAATGTTGAGTTTCAAATTTATCAACATTTGAGTGAATAGTGAGCAGTAACTTTTTGACGTTTACATATTTTTTTTTACGTTTTGGACATACATTCAGCTTGGCTTGTCATTATTGATTTGCATTAAATATAATCTGATTATAATCATTATCCATATCCTAAGTGTGGATTTACATTATTTACACATTTGTAAATACATTTTAAGAATATAATCAAAATGACTGAGGGCTTGGTTCGGTAGTGTACTTAACCTGAAACAATGATAAATATTTCAGTTTATTACCTGATAATATCGATGGGAAAGAAGGCGATACTGAGCCTAAGATTAATGAGTACACAATTATGGGCCACTTCAGCTCCTAGAAAACAAATTGGTTGTTCGTCTCGTGACCTAATTATGTTGTTGGTTTAGCCAACACTGCGGGCCTGGGAACATAAGAAAAATAATTACAGAAACATTGATGAATACATTTAGGAGATTTAATGTAAATTTCATTACATAAATATTGATCTATGCTTTTAAAGAATGTTCTGTTAATCAAATTAATTAAAAAATAAAAAATTTCGATTAATTTTTATTTTTTTCGGTGCCCCTGTTAGAAATCTGTATTAATTAACCAGAAAACAATTATACCTTAACAAACTTTGGGTTTTAAGGAATGTTGATGTTTTCGAAGAGGGATTTTAATAGTTTTGATGCAAAATTCCCTCATGACAATATATTACATGTATATAACATATATAACATATATAACACATTGAAATCAATGAGATGTCACTGATATGTCTTTTTGTGATGACACATACTGTTCATATTTCTCTGTGAGCTGTTTTGTGTCAGCGCTAAATATATGATGTAATCGATACCATAATACTTTAATATATATTAATAATAAAAACCTGGAACATAAAGTACAGCGTATAACAAACATTGGATATAAAAGATATAAGATTTTACAAATGACTGAACTCAAAATAAGGAAATAAAGAACCTAAAGAGGTCTTGTTTTTAGATAGTTATCATATAGTCATCCAATCAGCAACTAGCAACTGTCACGTGAGGCTGTTTTTACATGAGACCAACGACCTTGACTGCCGTATATAGAAATAACAATATAAAGAAACTCGCTTCCAAATAACGTAAGAAACTGTGCAAAGTAAGAACCGATCTGTTAAACTTGTTTCGGCCCACGGGCTTCAAGTTATATTGATAAACTGACGATAAACGTGCGGTCAAGGACAATGATACAAGCGGGAATCCTAACAAAGCGAGCCCCAGGGTACATGATCATATCATACCCAAACTAACCAATCAGGAAAGCAGCAAAACGGTTAGCGGGATTTAGAATTACTCAACATAAAGGATGTATATGAGTCCTCAACGAGAACTTCCCGGGCTATCATTGAGCGTGTGTAGCGATTTCAGATTACCCCCCGCTTCAGATTACCCGGGGGTGAAATCGATTTCAAATAACCACCCCCCCCCCCCCCCCCCCACCCCCGGTGATAAGAAATCGATTTTTGATTTCCCCCGGGGTTAACCATAAAGGGATTTCAGTTTAAGCCCTGTTAAGCATTTTTTTCTTTTTGTGTATCTTATTCAAATTATTTTTTTTTATTCTGGATTTCACAAATTACTTTGAATCTTCTTATATCTAATGTTGCATGTTATGTGGAAAGCGCTTTAATGACAGATTTGGGTCAATATAGATATGTTACAATATAATTAACATTTTGCGAAAAAAAATGTTATTTTTTCATAGATTGATTTCATCTTTTAGATCTCGTATCTTTCACGTGGTTTATTGAAATAATTCATCGTAAATTAACAACATAGGAATTAATCACGTAAAGTTAAATCAGCGAGGGGGTAATCTTAACAGTGCTCGGGTAAACTGAAATTAGAATCAGACTACCCCCGGGATAATTTGTTGTCGATCACAGATTACCGGGGGAAATTTGAAATGAGGATAACCTGAAGAATATACAGGGATTCTGTTGATCGAAACTACTGTGTAACATATAAAATAGGACAAGACGTGTCACTGGTAACAAGTGGTCTTAATTCACAGGTGGTCTTATCAGATAAGTGGTCTTTAAGACAGGTTTCACTGTTAAACACATTATTTTCCTGTTGAGGCGGCCTGGTGTAAAGCCTAAAAAAAAAGAATTATATGTTCATTTATTATAAAGAAACAGCTGTTTTAGAAGGGCAATCTGAAACCGTAGGAGGTATTTTGACAGCGATTTTATGTGACCGGGGTCGGTCTTAAGCGGGGGTGCCCTGGAATCAGTACACCCGGCTATACGGTGTTCTAGTACTTCCTTATGTTGTGACAAGCTGCGCGTTTAAGGGAATTTGTCGTTAATGAACATAGAGTGCGAAGGCTACTTAACAAGATTTAACAAAACTATTTCTCCCTGTTTGTTTAAAATGTATCATTTGTAAATTTAAGGTGAATATTTTCTAATACCAAGCCGATATGCCAGTCTCATCTAACTTCACTCGAGATCATGACTCATACGCTCATGCTTGGAGAGAGCGTAATCTTGGGTGAAAGACCTTGGACAGGATAATTAGCTCTATAGTCAGAAAAGGACGTGGTGCCACCAACTCGCGGGCACGCATTTACCTCTCCAACCCTTTCACCCCCATGGTACAGCACACCATGTACAACATAGAAAAAATAGCCTCCGTCATTCATTTATTCGGCCTATAGGTGCATTCGTGCACAAGTGACTGTACATTTGTGAATATTCCTTGATGACGTTCCCCGATCCGGATCATTTTCCGGATCAACACCAATATCTGATCAATTTTTTAATGACCGATTCCCAAAATGCCTTGAATATTTCATGATATTCAGGTGCATAATGCTCACAATAAAGAACGCATTTGTTTATTAATCAAATCTGTAAAAATCCAATAATTTATAATTTTACGTTTATTTTTCAATACTAAACTGTATTCACGTTTATACAATTTATCTTTATAATTATTATTTCATTTAAGACAACCTACAGTTCTGACTCACCTTTACCCGAAAACACCAGACGACCGGTCTTCAGAAAGGACTTTGATCGTTATGAACTATTGTTTTTGCATTGAACAATTTAACATAAAACTTTTTCTCACGTTTTATTTATTGGACACGTGATCTGTGTTTTACAGCGTGGACAAATACCAGGCCCGCTTCACATGGCTCAAAGACCAGCGCCTCCTACAGGACTTGGAGAGAGACAGCGTAGACACAGACCTTCTAGAAGAAGAGCTACGCTACCTGTCAGAGGAGGAGCCGCTATCGTGAGTTCATGACCTCATTTGCATAGGGTGTCGTAGCTAAGCAACGGTTCATACCGTGGTTGGTCAAATATTCGAGAAGTTACATTTTCACGATGTTCACTTTCTAAGTGTCTGGCGACTGTTTCCTTTTCGCGATATTCAATTTCTCTGTATTACACGAGTTTTTCACTTAAGAAATTTCGCTATACATTAAACAAGTAACAAATATAGTATACTTATTACTATAAAAAATTATTGCCAAAGACCAAAGGGAGCATATGGTGTATATTCCTTCGTCATTATTGGATCATACGATGAAAGGTTGCTATTATCTATAATAAACGTCTTTGAGTAGGTTTAGCGTCTTATTCGGGTTCTATTTTCGTAATAATTTCTCTTCCGCGAACATCGCGAATTTGAAATCCTCCCGAACAAAAAGCCAACCGCAGTATCTGGTGTGACTTTCACTTTTTTAAGCAGAATCATACTCATAAAAATTAAACTGCGACGTTTAGGGATTTTGGGTTAAAGAACCGTTTCCCCACAATGCTGTTAGGTTTCTAAATACGCCAGTGGCGTAGATAAAAGTGTATGGCTGAAAGCAGATGTAATCCATTAAAACTTTGTTTGGTTGAATTGTTCCATGTCAAATTACAAGCACTTGAATATTTTTGTTCGGGGAAAATGAAAAGGGGAACTTTTGGTAAGCGTGTACGTATACGTAATGTAAACTGAAGCTTTTTTCTTGGATTCTGAAGATTAGTTTTGTATTTTGACAGTTTAGATGTCTCCAGATCGCTAACTGGAAAAGGTGTGGTTTGTGTAGAAACCCCCTCTGGCGGAAATAAGATGTAGCTGCTGTGGGTTTCCCGTGTGTAAAAAATATATATACAATAAAAAAAAAAAGAAAGACATATTTTGATGGACCTGGAAATTGATAACAGAGAGGGGGGTAGCTAATGTTATGGTACCTCATAGATCAGGAAAGTCTGCAGAAAAAAGAGAACATTGTTTGCTTCCTTCCCTTCCCGCATGAATTTGGATGGTTTTTATAAATTATGCATTCAGTATCTTACATCTTATTAAACAGTCCGCCTCGCATGTGAGGAGTTGTTAGTTGATTTTCAAGAAAATCAAAGGAATGCATTATTTAAACAACTGGTACACAGAGCTCCTAAATAAACATATAATATATAAATATATAATATGGTATATATATATATATATATATATATATATATATATATATATACGAAGTTCCTTTGTCCCAACAGTCGCATTAAAGTGCTCAACATAATTTGAGCATATTAGAAACATAATAAACACGTTTCTTACATAATGAGCTGCTACTCTGGAGCTTCACGCACGCAGTACGTGTTGATCCTGCAGTCAACTTCAGGTTAAACACCTACTGTGTGTGAAACTCAAGAGTAGCAGCTCATTATATAACTAACTTGTTAAATATGTTTGAATATATATATATATAAATAACAGCAGCTTCACGCTTGTTGTAAACATTCAACCATGCTTTATTTTGAGTTGTATTATTCCATCAACACAAAATGTTCCTTTATTGGGGGAGGGTGCATGTCCGTAGTACTACATGAACATACTCATTAAAATGTGCAGTTGTTTAATTTTGGATCCGCCATCAAGTGCTTATCACAATGTGTATATGTTTGATTTAGAATCTCGAGTGAAACATCAAGATACACATCAAGGTGTTCTTTTTTTTAATTTGGATCCAGCATCTAGATACCTTTAAATTTGTTTATTTTTTTCTCATTTGGATCGGTGCTAATGCGTCAAGGTACCCATCAAGATGTTCCGCGACCTCCTTTTTACAGAAATCGTCATCGGGCCGTCAAGTTTCTCCAGAGCAATCCTGTCCAGATCCTGTTGTGTATCCTCGTTCTCCTCGACGCCGGCATCGTCGTCGCCCAAATTCTTCTCGACCTGCATTCGGTTAGAGGTCAGTTTAATTTGCATATTGTATTTTTACCTAATATAAACATTGCTATACCAGTCAGATTTTGTCTATGCTGTAGATGTGTATATGGCACTTAAATCCTGACATGTGTAGTTGTGTTATATAACGCGTTAGATGTGGTCAATATGCTCCAGTCATGCCGTGAAAATGTTAATGACGGAAACATTGTTCGATGGTTCTTACATAATTTATTATATTACAAAGAGATTTGTAAATCCATGTCAGACTTCTTTACGTGTTCAGAAATAATACAAATATGAATGTATGATTTTTATCGATTTTTTTTTTGTTCAATAGACAAATTGTCTAATTAATTGTACTGTCGATAGTGTAAGACATAGTAAGTAAATGCCTCAAAGCGTGAGATTACCTTAGTGTTGTAATTAGGACATGCCCTCTCCCCTGAGTCTAATGGTTTTACGCGATCTCCGCGTCAGGTGATCGAACCAACGGCTTTTTTATTGCAATAAGATTTCTCTCCGATACGGCTGGTTTTCAAAAGTTATCATTTGGTAACAATTGTTGGCACAGGTAATAGATTAAGTCCTGAAATTTATTTCCAGATGTTAACCTAATTTTCAGTCTATATAGCCTATCCCTATGACTGCTCAATTGCGGGTAGGCGTAGTATTTTTTTATATAAGACCGGGGGTCGAGAGTTGGAAGGGGTTGGTTGGATGAGGCGCCTAAAGGCTTCTTGCCCGGCGATTGCAGTAATCTTGTCAATTTTAGTTTGAGTTGAGAGGGCGCCCGAAGCATTATATCCTGTAAATCTATATCCATCAGAACTTAATATCCCTAGTTAAGACTCGCAAGGAAATCTCAGAAACGATGAAGCAGCGTCAACGATATTAAAATTGTCGAGTCTCGCAAAAATAAATAACATAAAATTCCTGTAATTTTCATGAACGGGTTTGGCAGATTTAACAATATAAATTTTCTTTTTCTTTTTATCATATTGAATTTGTAAAGTGAAGCGTATGACAATGTGTTTTAGAAAATTAAATGAGCTTAACTCTTATTCCTGTGTTTAACTGCCGCCAGAGACGCTATTTTTACAAATTTGATTCTATACATTATAAACTGTATGATAGTAATAAAGCTAACCATATAATTTTAGAAGATCCTTTTGTCAAACAAATCTAGACATTACATCTATCGACTAAAGTAAGCAAATAGTCAATTTGTATTTTGCAAGTATTTTGAATTAAGAAAAGGGTTCATGCTGGTATCACTGATACCGCACTCTCTAGTTAAAACACTATTTGTGCCTCCAGGCCCTTGTATCAATATGGAGTTATGATCAATGGTAGGTTACGACAGAACAGGAGATAGACCTTGGGGGCAGGAAGATTAGGCGTTATAGAACATTTATTGATTCGGCTATGAATCATATGTAAACCCATCATTTTTCCCGCGATCTGCGAGCCAGCGGTCAGTCCGCGGGACATTACAAGGCTTGACCAGTCTTTATGCATCACTTCATCCCTAACACTCTACTAATTGACCAACTGACAGTCAGCTTAACCGGGCATCGGACAAATTGCAACGAGGGCATGTGTCCGCTCTGGGTCGCTAATACATCACACAGGCGTGGTTAATAACGACAGCTTCTAGTGATAGACGCCATGATGTCGCCAACGACTTTGCAGTATATAACCACTCCAATCAATATCTTTAAAGGAGTCTATTTACAACAGATAATCCCTTAAAACTTCTTTATAAATAGGCCGGAAAACTTCGATCCCAGCACATATATATATATATATATATATATATATATATATATATATATATATATATATATATATATATATTTACTCGATACAATGGTTAACTCAACAAATCCACATCGCCAGTCTTTATATGATGCGTGTTGATGTCTGGCAATTACTGGAAGCAGAAGATTTCGGGCTAATCCACGTGACCACTGAACTGTGTACTTGTGCCCAGACTCACTAGTTTAAACACGCTCAGAGAAAGTCAGCATGGGTTCCCAAAGGTCTCATCAATTGTTCTGCGGTTCAGCAGTCGTAGGGCCAAGCGCATTGTTTAAGATTGTCAAACCTATTCGGAGACATTATTACCCGGAGCTGTTATTTCATCCATATATATATATATATGGAGAGAGAGAGAGAGAGAGAGAGAGAGAGAGAGAGAGAGATAGACCTCCCCAAGCTAAAACCATCATATTGAATTGGTAATATTTTGTTAGCTTGCACCTGTTCGGTGTAAACGGAAGTGTATTATTAAAATGTGACAATTGTCACGGCCGTCCACACAATTGCTCACTGGAAAAGGATATATTTGAATAGACACAACCTGTGATGAAGGGAGGTTCTGCCGATCTACAAAGCTTGGTGTATATATAGAAAGCGGGCCTGAAGATGTTAATAACATTTGGACCAACAAATAAACAAAGAGACACATAAACAAAGAGGAACTGGAGAAAACATTACCTCCCCACTGAAGGTAACAGGTCTGTGAGGCCGTTTTTGTATCGACCTTGACCTTAATCTTACAGAGGAGAACCCTCCTTACACTTATGGAAGTTGTCGTATCTACTCAAAATGAACCTCTTTCAGTTAAGCATTGTGGGACGGTCGGGACTATTTTTTCTCAACTGTGAAATGTTATAATAAAATTTGTTTAATTTCAAGAAACACCTTCTGTTTATATTTCACATGCCACCAAAATATTATTTATTCCGTAATGCCTTACCGCAAAAACACCCATGTTTATATGATTTGCCTTGAAGCAACTCTTATTAAACTGATTTTCACGGACTACATTTCCCTCTTCACCACATTTATACCTACGCCGCTGGTGTAATAAAATTAGTGACCCCGGGGCATTGTGGGCCTTAGATTCCAATGGCCACAAACCGTAACCAGCAGAGTCATATTCTTGCGAGTCCAAATCTGCGCAGTGAGCAAGTCTATAAAACCGTTTGTGTATCGACCTTGACCTTAATCTTACTCGCCAGGACCATCCAAAAATGAGAACCAATATTTCATCCGATCGGGGTACCCTACTAAATTAGCCCGAGAGCCTACCTTTTGATTAGCTGTCAGGGCAAGATTCGGTGCCAAAACACAAGGCGTGGGTCTTGTTTGAATGGGCCTGTCGTTCTTCTTTGTAACTTAATAATACTGACTTGATCGTGCGAGAGCCGACCCAGAAAACCTGATTTTCCACAGGAGTCGCTCATCACAGGATCCTGAATACAGCCTGAATTTTCCTAATATACGCTCAACAGGTGCAGCTTTTCTTGCCGATTAGATCAGGTTACGACAAAAGAGGCGGCAAACCAAAGCGGAATTTAGATTTTGAAGATATCTCCTGCAGAATTCCTGCCACGTGTAGGAAGACACATTTAAAACTACGGATTACTTTACTGTATGACTGAGCGGAAATAGAATAAACGCCATTAATACTTTATGTATACTAAAAAATATGTGAAGCATGTTTAGTTTTACCAGCTAGCAGTATGTTAACAAATATATGAACGCTGTTTCTCTCTCTCTCTCTTTCTTTCTCTGTCTGTCTGTCTGTCTGTCTGTCTGTCTGTCTCTCTCTCTCTCTCTCTATATATATATATATAATATATATATATATATATATATATATATATATATTAATAGAGAGAGTGTGTGTGTGTATGTTGATCCTGACTGTAGGGATGGGTGCGTGTGTTTGTGATTTTCAATATTTATTATTTTTTGTATTATATTATTCTTTTGTAAATATATTAATTGCATATCCGTATATATTCTTTGCACACTTAACCATAAACCATATTACCATATAGCATATAGCAGAGTAAACACCAAAATTACCACTGTCTTGGGTCCCCGTCAAAAGTATTTCTTATACAAACAAAACAAAAGATCTTAAAAATTAAGGTAAACCATATTAAAAAAAGGAGAGATAGACTAGTTCTGAAACGCTATACATCAAAAGGAATTATGGAGTCATATAGTCATGGTAACGGGTAGTTATATTTACTGAAGCATGATTGCATCGGTTGTGCCCTGAAACTAAGATTGGCTCTTTCATGTATAATAAATCAAATCATTTCTTAAAACAGATACAAATGGCAGAAGCTCGCCTCGTTTGCTTCCATTCTCCTATTCACATTATGTAAGCATTACCTGTCTGTTCTAATCGATTGGGATAATTAATAATAAAACAGTGATTAAGAATCCAGCGCCGTCTGATGTTACCCATCCACAGTTGAATATTTCATTCCCAATCAGCGAGCCAAGTTGCTTGATTTAGCGACCACGAGCCAAACCCCGATGCTGTCTGCTTCTTATAGATGGTTTTCCCAAATTGTATCATTCAGACTTCCATCTAGCATGAACTGGCTGTCCTGGGATTTAATTAATACAGTGAAAGATAATCAAATTAAGATGGTTCATGTCTTTTATTGTTTAATCATTCCAGCAAAAGGTCGTCAATCAAATTTTGCGATGGTATATGGCGTAAAGATTGTTTCCGAGTATTGACAGTAAAGCATGCTGGGATTGCTGAATAGCGCCCTCTTGTGGGCAATTTCATATCCCGGGGAGCTGTCCATATTAAGAAGTATTTTGTGCACTTTTACAAAAGAATATACATGTATATTAAAAGGTGAGATTTATATTATCATCCAAGTCAAGTAAAACTAAGAATTCTAACATTTATGTTTCCCACATAAACAAAAAAATTTTCGCTCAACTACGAAAAGTTAATATATAGATGCTCTCGAATTTCACGGGACCAAGACTCGAGAATATATACATGATGATGTATTAGCATTTATGATTATTATTTAGAAATTATATTGTCAAGTAATTAAATGGACGTGCAAATTAATGTTTAATAATTTCATTTAGAAACGAAGTTAACTTGACTGATTTTTATCTACTTTTATGCTTTACTATATTCATAGTAGATATTACTGCCCGGACTGTTTTCCCTCAATATTACATGCAAGTATGAGGGGGGGGGGGCATGGCCCCGTGCGGCACCTCCTGAATACGCGGCTGAACCCGCTACATGCAAAGAAATACATTTTTACACAGTACGTTATTGGTATAGCTTCATTGCTACAGAGTAAGGCCAAAAAAAATTAAAGGTATGGTTCTCAGGCACCGCCCGCATCAATTTTAAACCCCCGCATCAAAACTTTTTATTTTGATTTTCAATAACAATTTCCAATTTTGAGCAGATGCTGCTTCGACATTTCTTTCAAGAAGATAAAACCATACAATTTCCTTTGTTTTGTAGTGCTTTTACTTATTTAGCAAAATAAAACTGTTATTTTCATGCTTTTCCCTTATCATTTGACATTTTTATCGAAACATACCAAAAAAATTAAAATAAAAAAAGCGCCCGCTCGCATTGATTTCTGAAAAACAGTGCCTGAGAACCATACCTTTAATTTTTTTTGGCCTAACTGAATTAGGATTTTATGACTTGTTTATTTTCCCAAAATCCCTAGTTAAATAAAATATTTGTTATTTTGTGGTGAATCAACTATCCAATTTTAAACGTCAAAGTAGTGCTTAATCAATTATGTCGTACTGACAAGAAAGTGGAATAACGGATGTGGCTAACTTTCATTTATTTAATACCTCCTCCAGGTGGCGTGAGGTAATATGTTTTACCCTTCGTTATTTGGTTTGTCTGCGTGCAATTTTATGCAAACAAATCAAATTTAGTTTTAATTTATGAAGGGTCAAGAAAACACCTAAGGATTAATATATAAAATTAATTTAATTACCATCATATGTTTATTGTTATATTTCATTCAAAGGCTTCCTTTCCAATGTGACGTACGGATATTGCTTTTTTTTCCTGCATGTCGAGGCACAGAGTCATTGTTACAGAGCTAACCATTAGAGCTTTGGTCCGTGACGAACATTCCCTGTGTCGCTGATTTGTTTGATTAGAATTCTTGCGGAGGTTGTGGTCTCTGAGTTCTATTTGATTTTTAGCTTCTCAATCAAATGTGAGAAATAGGTGAATTTGCATAAAAAACTTAAGACAGTTAAACCATGCCTCAGTTTAGCGACCACCTCAAAACAACGACTACTTTTTCACGGTTCCAATTCTCATTTGCTCTTTACATCCAACCTCGATTAAACGACCACCTTGAAAAAGCGACCACTTGATCGAGGTCTCGTTGGTGGTCGTAATTTCGGGTTTTCATTGTATATTTCAAAAGTTTCTACCTCATATTACTGGTGTTAGAAAACTATCCAATAAATGGTATCATGGCTCAAATAATTGTCATGATTAATTAATTCATTATTTTAATGATTCATTGATTTTCATTACAGCCAAACTCCAGAAGAAGGCTGAGGACATTGATCAACTTGTGCTGTTGGTGAAATCAAGACATCCAGAAGAACTAGGAGGATATAAGGGAAAAGATGTAGCCGTTATTTTATCTCTTTTGAGCAGTCCAGGTCACTGGCAGACTTCCAACTCGATAAATAGCAATATAGACAATAGCAGAAGCATTAATAATATTATGCAAACTAGCACCGCTTCAGGTATAGCTTTTAAACCTCCCGGCAACAATGATACTAGCGAGGGGGGACACTATGGTGTCCTCTCTGATGGGACATTGAGGACTTCCGTTTCCGCCGGAAGTGGCCAAACAGTCAATCTCTCGGATGCAAATAATCGTATATTGGTCAAGAGAAGGGACGTGGCCCATAAAATGGATAACTACACGGAAAGAGAAAAAGTGGACACCCTACATGAACTTGCACATGGTCTCCATTTTGCAAGTATCGCCATCCTGGGTTTTCTTGTTGTGGTGGTAAGTTTTTTTTTGTCTGCTTTATCGTTCTTATTTCACGTTAGTCTATGTAATTTTGATATTCGTACATATTCGAAGAATAAATCAGTTTTGACATTTTGTTGATTTTTAGGATTGTAGAGGGAAAATGTTTCTGTCTTATATACACATCCTATTAACATACACATCACATTCACAACTGACGTTTAAGGTCTTTATTTAATTAAACGAATTTGCAGGGAAAACCCACTCATCTCTTGCGTATTCCAAAGAAAGAATATTAACACTGTGCAAGAATCAGTCCTGATAGCTTGTGTCAAATTTAGGCTGAGCGCCATGGCCCAGTGGTCACTAACGTTTTTCTTTTTCATATACCTACGGATATAAACGTAGGTCTATCACAAACATTTGTTGCTGTTTGGTTGTGCATGTCTCCTTCTGGATATCATCGGCCAGGCCTTGTGTTAAATATCAATAATTAAAAATAAATTTGATTATGTTAACATGATCATTGTGCTACAACCCGTACACTGCAATTCATTTTCTTGTTGTGTCGTATGTAAGGGATTACAATAAAATATTTTTTTAACTGTAGGCTAGATATATGAACATGCACGTGTGTGTGGGATGATAATAATTTTTTCTACTTTTATAGGATTTAGTCAAAATGGCTGTGATGGGTAAGAGTTTCTTCAAACATAAAATAGAGGTAAGTTGTGGCATTTGTTCTGTTTTTCTATTGTATATTAAAAATAACCCACGGTTCAGGTAAACCCAACTAGGAGCTGGTTTTAACTGCTCTCCGGAGCAGCAGTGGGCCGCCGCATTTACCACTGCTGCGTCTACCCGCAGCTTGGGCAAACGATATTCAGGACCAAAAGGCGGCAGATAGAGGGGTGTTGTATGATGTAACCTGCTGGCAGTGTAATGCTTGTTTGAAATCCAATCGAGAAGAAGTATGGCTGCAAGACCACAGCTAGCATGACGCTTATCCTAATGTAGCTCTGGACCCCCCCCCCCCCCCCCCCCATTCTCCATCCAAATATATAGTGGCACTTTAAGGCATTTAAAGTGGCCCAATGATATTTATTGCTATTGGTTGATCTTTTCAGCGAATCACACAGCGTGTTTCGCAGACTTAGGGGGTCGATTCAGCCAATCACAGAACGTGTTCTTCTTTTAAGTTCTACTTATCCCTAGTCCGAGGATACAGGCACATCTGAGCTACAATCAACTGCGTCTTGGCTGACAGGCCGTGTCGGCGACTGACTGCGCCTTTTAGGGAATAAACAGTTAAGAATAACAGACAATGGCATGAATATCGCACGACCATAAGAGACCGCCTGCGTCATGTCATGCTACGTCTTGCGACTTGTTCTACGACCACTGTCAGTGACCTTCCTGCGATAACTCTTGTGTGATCGTGATGATCTTCCGACTGTCATAAACTATTTAAGACAAAGCGTTCATGTTACGAAATTTGGAAACGATATGATACAAAGCGGGATACGACTATGCCAGACCATCGCACGACGGTCACATGGTAGTCTATAACCGGTTTAAGCCAACTTACCATGATAAGCTACGACTGCACACGAGCAGAAAGGTCGTGGGAGGTTTTTGTTATAGGGTCCCAGACCACCTTACGACTGATTTTTCTCATCCGATCTTTCGCGACCACAGCGATCACTATTGATTTGTCACAGGACCATTTTAAGTATAGTGTACATATTTGGGCTCGATAGGATTTGGTGCAAATGGGGATAGGATAATTAGATGAAATACTGATCAACAACATGGCTACCCATGAAACGGTTGGTTCAGAAATCGCAGAAATTGGCTTTCAGTGCCTCAAGCAGGAAATAAAAGAAGGACAAGAAAAAAGACAAGGTCATTTAATACTGACGTACATGTTATGAAATTTGGATACCATACGATTGGAAGCCAGTTGCCATACGAAGATTTCGAACATGCTCGATAAACATACGGTACGATACAAAGCCGAGATCATAGGACTTCATATCGTATTTCAACATACACTTTGTGATAGGAAGTCTAGAATTAAGGAATCGTGTGGTATCCTGCTTTTTGTAATAACGTGTACGCTCGGATGACGATTAACCAATAATTTCTCAGGATTACAGATCGTAACTATTCGAACTGGGCGTATCCCCTTGTTGGATGGGTCCTAAGGCGTTTGAAGGCATCCTAATTGGTACAAACTCTTTTATCTTCAGATGTATAAATTTCACGCCAACTGACTATCGGGAAATTTTCCTTTTACTAATACAAAAAAATTCAATATTCAGAGAAGGCTCCTAATACCATTAAGAATATTACATTTTTGTCTACTCTTATTTATCGTTTCTATAATCATCATCATCATGTACTTTGCAGAGATTGACAAATGTGTGACAAGCATTCTCCATTTATTGAAAAAGGCAAATATATTACTAATACTGCATATTGTCAATGTAAATTTCCTTATGTAAAATGTTACAAATTACGTCCAGTTTCACGTACCATTAAACAAAACGACGTATTGCAATTAAACAGTCAAGCAGTTACACACACATACTAAATAACAGCAATGGTTAAGTTATAAAGCAATTGTCTCAGGAAAAGGGTTTTAATACAGCGAAACAGGGGCGAATTCAAGACTTGGGGGCAAGGAGGGGTTTACTGTTATTGTAATTGTGCATTTTAGAGTTTATTCCAATGGTAATTTTACAATCTTTAACGCAAAAGTAATATTCGTAAAAATACAGGAGATGTATACTTTAAGGAAAATAGGGCTTATTTAATGAAAGGTGTCGTTGTTTGAAGGTCACCGTCTCCTAAGTCGAATTTATAAACTCATATTATGATCTTCCGATTTAACGTGATGCATGACGTTGATGATGCCGCCAAGTAACCAAACTATATTTTTGCATTTAGGTCAATACATGTCAAATGTATTGGTTATCAGACTCTATAAGTCTTACTCTTAGGCCAAAAAATTAGGTATGCTTCTCAGGCACCGCCCGCATCAAATATTTTTATTTTCATTTTCAATCAAGACTTTCCAGATTTGAGCTCAAGCCGCTCGGTCATTTTATTAAGAAGATAAAATCATATAATTTTGATCAAATTTCTTTGTAATGTAGTGCTTTTACTTGTTTAGCAAAATAAATATGTTATTATCATACTTTCACCCGATCATTTGACATTTTTATTGAAACATTCAAAAAATTAAAAATAAAAAAACCGCCCGCCTGCATTGAATTCTGAAAAAAAGTGTCTGATAACCATCCTTTTGATTTTTTTTTCCATATATATATGTATACATTTCTCCTTATTATATACATTAAAGCTTTGGCAAGAATGCATTAAAAATAATCAAATAAGCCTTTCAAAATAACTTCTAAAAGCAAATTTACCATGCACTGTTACACAGAGGGAATAAATCCCTTGAAGACATCACATACGGGATCTGCTTCTCGACTGCTAACTTTCATATCAGAATGAGACCGTTACCTAGGTCTGTCATTCAGGTCCAGATTTCAACAACACCCTGACGCCAATCTCAATATTGGTTTGCAATGATGAGAAATGATTTTTTTTATCCAATCTGACAGTTAACTCTGTACTGACTGGCCTTTATTTCGCGTTCACTGACAGTGGACGGGAAGGCCTTATACAAATAAATCTCTGGCACAGCAAGCCCATGTCCAATGTATTATTGATAAATTCCTTCCTCTGACATCTATGTGTGCCTAACTGACGAAGTCATTGGGTGCAAACTGAAGAAGACGTATTATGAAGGATCAGATGATTGAAAATGGTGGTCATAATTAGCTGAATGAATTTGATATATATTTCTTTTTAATAATCTAGTTATTAATTATTAAGGACCGCAAAGTAATGCAATAACAAACGCTCATGACCAAGCGAAGAGATTCCCCTTTCCCATTGGATGTAATAGTTACTAATATACTACGCAGCACACACTGACTTTATTGAAAGGGAATATATAATTTTATTTATTTTATATATGTTACATTATCCAATGTAAAAATTCCCTAAACTATATTTTACAACTCACCACTAAATGACTTGGGTTGCCATTAGAAGTACATTTCCTCGTCAATCTTTTGTAAAGCGGTCTCTTTGCATTCCTACTTGTTGAGTTCATTCAACTACTGCTCGCAAAGGATTTTCATCAAGGGTCATCATGTATTATTAGCAGCAATGGAACTACCATCAATAAGTATGTGGGTCTTTTAGAAGAGAATTCAAACTCCGTTTATAAATAGTTTATAAAGCCTGGTATATAAGGCCGATCTTTGTCGAGCGATGTTTATCGGGATCGGTACACACCGCACAGAATCGAACTCTCAAAGAGATCGACTCTCTTTAGGGTTTGTGGTTGTGAAAATCTGGCCCAAAAGTGCACCGGGTCTCTAAATACACATAATGCGAATGTATGAATGTGGGGAAGAGGGTCATGTAGTCCGTTTAAATATGTATGATAAGAATTGCTTCACGGTAAATTACAAAATTACACAATCATTGTACCAAGCACAGCTACTAAGCTCCACGTCCAGCATTTTGCAGATCTCCTGGCCAAAAACTCGACACTAGATGACCAATGTCCAACAAATTCTCCCATGTTCATTGTTTGCCGACGCCGTTTCTGGAGTTCGATTTATTCCACAGTTCGTTGATATGGCAAAAAGTTGCCCGACGCCGAACCTGCTGCAAGAAATGAAAAATAAAAATCACGTTTCAGTACAATATTTCCAGTGAGGTATAGTCGAGTCCACACCATCCGAGTAGGAGAACAAGTAAGAGTCCTCGAGGTTCTTGTCAAAGTCCACTTTCTTCGAGTTCAAATCATCTTGGACCCGGGTCCAATAAAAATCTTCTTATTAAAAGGAATTTTAAATGCAACTTTGAGGTTACCATGAGTATTTTTATATCACTTTACACATGATTTCTGCTTGAATGTTTAAGCTCCCGATGCAGAGATAAAGTTTGGTATATATTATCGTTTTTGTATAATTAAGTTAGAAGTTCGCTGCACAAAAATGTTTTTCTAGTATGTGACAAAGATTCCCATCTCCTTTACTGGAGATGGACGCGGCCTGATTTCTTGGGTCCTTACCTCAAAGTCACAGTAGGTCCCTCGAGACCTGACTCGAGTCCTTATCACCAGATATTACTCCGACGACCCTAGGATTGTTCATACCATAAAACTTAGCGTAACTTGCCTCCGGCTTTACAAGGTCAGCCCCAGGGGATATACCTCGCGGAAGCTTAGGCATGGACCCCCCCCCCCTCCTAAATCCTGGATCCGCCCCTGAATCCGGCCCGTACTAGCTCCCTAAGCAACGTCAAAGGTCGGCAGATTGAGTCGGTGTACAGTTAAATATTTTAAGTGAAACTAGACGATGCTAATAGAGTTGAAGATCGTAGTGAGAGAGGTGGAGGAAACCGGAGAACCCCGAGAGAAACACCGACATTGGGCGGGCCACTACAACCCACTGTCATGGCACCACCTGAGATCGAACCCGTGTCGCTAGCGGAGAGAGCCAGGCGTTTTACCGGTAAGCTGTCCTGACCCCCCCCCCCCTTCAGATATTTCTGGTGGGATATAATTTGATCATGGGACACATTTCTGTCGGATCTGTGCCTTTTAACCCCGAATTATTTTCCAATTCAACCTATCTGAAGTTGATAAATGCAATTTTCACACACCTTTTTACTCAGGACAGGACAATTGACCAAACCAAGAACTCAATTTGACCTTAATCGAATATTCATTCAAAACATAATCATGAGCAAAGCAGTTGGGATCACCCAATTAAATAACTGGGGGCAATATAAAAGGTGTATTACATGTAAAGCGAAAAAAATCGCATAATTTTGCCGACTCTCACAAAAAGAACACGTTTTGTCCACATCAGTACCCGTGTCATCATGTTTTTCCCCCATGGATTTTGTTAATACAAATTAAATAATATAAATAAATCGATGCCAATGGTTGCAAGAGCTATTCCGCCGACTGCCGGGTGAATAATTACGTCTAACCTTGCACTAAATTTGTGTGAGACAATTAACGTAAAATGTGACAAAATACTTTTAAAATGAGTGCGATATATTCCTCACTGGAGGTCAAGCAAACGTATTCCAAATCTCATTATATTATCATATAACATAATTGCCTATGAAAAAAAAAAATATTAATATAGATTTTACATAAAAGTAAGCCCAATTCCTGGAGGAAAAACATTTTTTCTATCTATTTTTCCACTAAAAACATGAGGTAATGTGATTAGTTCAAAAACTATTGGCACATCTATGAGCACTGTCAACTCGGCAGTGACGTCACACACTGGGAAAACCCCTGTGACTAAAAATTCTAGATCTCAGTAAAAGCACAGTATTTCTGCCTCTGTCAGTCCCAAATTTTCAGCAGAGAATAAAAACAACATGCATTACTAGATCTGAGTTGTTGATAAAATACAGTCCGTGATGTCACATGTGTACCAGCCAATCAAACCAGGACAAAGTCTGGGATCTGGATGAAATCCTCCTATCAGACAACAAACGCACATGGAATAGGTTTACTTTACCTGGAGAATAGAGTTAATGTAATGCAAGCTGATAACGTCAGTCAATGCGACCGAAAAAAACCACCCCTCACACCCAAAGACATGGAAAGCCTTCTGTGTTAGAGCGGTTTTTTAGCTTATTAGCATAATTAGGTCAAAGATGCGAAGCATAAGGGCTGTGAATGTCAGGTCAATTGAAAGTACTGTTGAAGCATAATAAGTTAAGTATTCCACATTCAGTCCCCGTTCGTTAAAAATAAAAATAAATCAACTTTCTATTTATTTAAACATGGCCCTGGACTTTAACGTCTGGAAAATTAATTTATCTTATAGAAAAATCCGCTTTCTCTAGAATCATGTCTAAATAATATTTGCCAAGTTGTTGTTGTTGTTAACCTTGATTTCCATCGTCAAAAATTAACATACAAAATTTTAATAGAAGTAATACAAATCATTACAAACCAATAATCATGATAGATCAATAGGAAAAAGGTTAAGGAGTTGTAATACAGGTAATTAATGTGTTATTTGATTGTTATCAAGATTGTTTATGAAGAATCTTCTTTAAAAACGCGTTACGTAAAGCGGCTGTATAATTGTCGTGTCCGGAAGATTCATTTTATCCATATTTGGGTCATTTGCAATGCCTAAATGATAGTGCATTTTGACTGATCCCCCCCCCCCCCCCCCTCCCATTCCTTTGTCTGTTATAGGCATAAGCGTACATATTGATAAAAATAAAGTTTGCTTTCCCAAAATATGGAGCAATTATATGCTTTCACCCACAAGGCACGCGTAACTGAGACCACCATTTAGGTGGAATATTTATTTGTGTATATATCAACCAGTTGTGTAAATTAGCTCCATAAATTTTCAAGATTCCTAACATCTGGTCACAGATTAGGATACACTTCTTGTAAGGAAATTACTTGATCTGCTTTGACCAGAGTGCCGTGTGCGAAATGTCAGCTAGTTGTCGTCTGCGGGTATCACGCGGGTGAAGAATTGGTTGCACCCGCTGAACCCGGGAGAGTGCCACTGTATTCATTGCCGTAACATGGTTAAGATAATTCTTGTACATTATGAGCAGGGTTATACCCTTTTGCTTTATAATTAAATATTGCTTTTCCCTCTTTGCTAAATTATTAACGGAGTACTGACGCCTTCCTATATTAAATCATGTAGAAAATGATCTAATGAAATATCATCGTTACATATTTTACCAAGACGACCAAGTTAACTGGGGCTTTGAAGGCCAATATAGAATGGAAACTAGACAGGGCCAGTAAACTGTTAAAAAAAAACTAAAATTCCATATTTTTACAAGTTAACCAGCAAACGAGATTACAGTTACACAGACCAGAAGAAAACTGATCTAATGAAACCATAATTATGACAACGGATAAGCAGTGTTTTAACAACCTTGACACCGGGTCAAGAATAAGACATCCATTAATTCAGCGTCCTTTGTGAATCTTTCTTCATTCATAACCAATCCAGTACTTAAGTCGCATTTAGTTCATATAATTCCTTTTAAAGTATATATCATTTTAAGGCTGAAATTCGATGATATGAATGAAATTCGAATCGATTTTTATGAACTTATTAAAAATCAAATCAATCAGGTACATGTTTTAAGTTACCTAGAAAAGAAAGTACCAGTTTGGTAAACCAGTATTAAACAACATGTCAATATCCTGGTAGTTTATGTTGTTTCTTTCTCTATTTCTTTTTTTCATTCTTGCTTGAAAATTGAACATTTAGATATATTTTACACCTTACATTTAAAAATTCAGGTTTTATTGAGAAAATGTTACGAATTTAATGGGCTACAGAAAATAAAAAAGTAGGATGAATAAAATCTCATAAATAAATACATCATTAAACAGAAGTAAAAACGGAATATACTTTATCGGGTTTAATGTGAACTTAAATGGTTTAAACATATTAGAACATAAAAGAAATTTCTTAGAAAAAAGCCCTCAGACTCAAAATTAAATAGTTTAAATAATCATTCCATCAAAAAAGATATGATATACTGAGATAAAGTGTGAATATAATAACTAAAGGGTCAATAACACATGCAACATTACCACATACCTCAATACATGATGTGTCTACTTTGCCACCATTAGTAATGACCAACCGTCTATCCTATTTCGAATGTGATTTTTAAATTAAAAACGTTTACAAACATTTTGTTCATTTATATATCAGAAGAATTATTACCTCAATTCATAAGATACATCCGCTTTTTCAATATACTATTTTGTCGTGGGTTACGCCACCATTTTTAATGTACATATTCAGATTTTTATTTCTGTTTTTGACTACGTGACAGGGCAGTAGCACACCCATTATATATCCTGGTGCCAACCAGGATAGGTGACTTTTGCACCTGCGGACCCTTGGTGTGTAATCGTTTCCATTGCTGGGTCGTATACCACCGAGGAACCCCAAAAAGAAGCAGTTTTTGTGATGGCACTCCTTGCATGCATATTGATCGTGGAGTGTCTCATCAGTTTCTTCAAAGTGGTGGCGCCACCTGTTTTTTTTCGAATTTTAACCCATTTTTTCTCTATTATTGAGACCTTCAAATCAAGCAGTCTGTAACCGTTAGACCTAGAATCTTCTAACTGTATATCCAGGGATGTCCTGGGTATATCTCCTTGGAAACTTAAAATTAGGTCAAAGTGACCTATCTCCTAAACGATATGTGAAAAGAACATTATTTGAGCACCCTATAGAACATATTTGCATGATTGATTACAATTAGACTTGGAAACTGCTGATTTGATAAAGATCCAGGGAGGTTCCTGTTAAAACTTCTTGGAAAAATGATGTGACCTATATGTTCTGCAAGCTGTGTGAAAAACATTATTTTAACACGTTGTTAGTCAGACAGGCACAAATGGTAGCAGCTCGATATAGAATTAGGTCACTGTGGCCATACCTAAGGTCTATTTACAAAACTGTTAGTACTCTTTGAGTTATTTTACCCGTTGTTCAAGGTTCCTTGAATTAAGCTGAACGTCATGGCCCCTCATCAACTTGTATCGCGAATGTTTCAAATTCGCGATCTACACGTTAGGGAAATTACCGCGAAAACAAAGCCTTCATGAATAGAAGTTCCCATCGCCAAAGGGAAGTCGAAATACAAAACACTGACATATAAATGATAACCGGTATTATATATTACCTGCAAATCAGGAATAGCTGTTTTAAACAACATAATCTAAAAATAATCTGTCAATAAAGAACAAGAATTTTACTAGCGTCCACGTCTTATGGTTACGCTTTGCGTACATTTTAATTGATATGATTATTGCGTATAATGAATATATCCTTTACAGGTTATTGTATGGTAAGAGCACGAAAATTGAACCTTTGTTGAAATTTGAAAATCGCGAAATTTAACAACCACAGTATGCGCAGTGCGCATGCTAGTTTTAACACTTCCGTTGTTATACAGTTTTCATTACCTTTGACCTCTTTCCTCTTGTCGACTGGTTTTTCTTATTGTTTCAGATCTTTGATGCTGTGATAATAACGGTTTCCTTGGTGTCCGACATTGTGTTCCTGGGCGGTATGACGGGGGAGGAGGGAGAGAAGGCGGCCGCAGTTCTTATAATCCTCCTGTTGTGGCGTATTATGAGGCTGGTCGACGGTAAGTTCTACGGAGGTTATGTCTTCACCAGTGTTCGTTAGTTTTTAATAATTCTCTCTCTCTCTCTCTCTCTCTCTCTCTCTCTCTCTCTCTCTCTCTCTCTTGTCAGTTTGCATATCTATTCGTCTGTCTGTCTAATAGTTTGTTTGTTGGTAAGATAACTCAAGATTATATTTATTGTTTTGGTATTTATGTTTTTAATAACTTGGTATATTAAACCTAATTGTTAACTATAGACAACTACAGCTGACCAGATGATTTTTATTATCATCATATATTTTTGTTCTATATGAGACCTTTGAAGTATGTTAGACCTTGCTTATGCATATCCAGTTGCGGATATGAAATAATTGATGATTTTTTTCTATTTTTCAAATTAATACTTGATGCTCAAAGGCTCTGAAAAGAATCACATGGATATTCTGCAGACTTGGATCCCCTTGATCAAACCTCCCAGATATAGTAGACCTAGTGAGCAAAACATGCAGAAGAGTGCTTGTGCAAGGCTCCTTGTAACTGTCATACGACAGTCACGGCTCTCCACCTGCTAATATCTTAGTAATAATTATAGTTCTGTAAAGTTGGATTGAAATGTGATTGTTCACTCTTGTGTTTGGACGGATGAGACAAAAAGGCGACTTCGCCTTTTATTCTTTAAATTAAAGATATCGCTAACAAACTTGCCACTGCATTCCTACATCTGTATATGACAAATGTCTGGTTTAGTTTCAGCTTTATAGGTCTAACTGAAAATAGCTTCATATCTTTTGCGCATGAGTATATCCAATGATTTGCCATCATGTTGCTTGGAACCAGAATTTATAAGCCCATTGTAATCCATTTTTTGTACCTCTCATAGGTCAGTAGAAAATCCACTTGGTTAATCTGAAACATTCACACCTTTTTAGCCCTGTCACCTTGAAAAATAGCTCAAAGTCACTGAAATTGGGTCAAAGTAGGCCTCGGTGAGATACAAGGTGTGTCTTGATTACGTACCAATTAAATAAAAGGATGGACTAAGTAGAAGCGAAAAAGGAAGGAAATTAAGAAGAAAGAGAAGAAGAATTTCAAATACTTACTATTACATCAGAGCCAGGTTAATATTACACTAAATCTACATGATTTAATCTTTATGTTTTTTTCTGCAGGTTTCATAATAACAGCTAAACAACGCCAAGAATTGCGGGTTCGTCTGCAGAAGCGGGCCCGCAGGCGGGCAGAGAGAAGAATAGATATTCTGGAGGATGAGCGACATGGGCGCCAGGTTCGCACATAAATTATTATCTCCTTTTTTGTTTTAATATACATTGTAACCTGCGTAAAAAGCCCATATATGGGACTGGCCGAAAGTCTGAATCCACAGGTGGTCTATTATAATCAGACAGGTCAGTTATAATCAGTGCATGTGAATGAATTTGGTTCAGTCAAGCGTCTTATTAGGTAAGTGTTCTTTCAGACTGGTTCCTCTGTATTTGTGGTGTTCCATATTTATATACATGTATTTAAATAGTTTACCATTTATGTGTTATCTTAAATCATAATTTATATTAGTTTTTTTGTTCATTGAGAAATGTAGTGTAGAAGAAAACAAGTTTTGGTTTTAATGCCAATGTCTTTCTATTAAAATGTAGAGCTACATAGTATAGCTCAACGTGGAATAAAATTTACATTCTAACTTGACTTTGCAAGTGGAAGCCAGTGCAGTTCTAAAGTGTTAATGTAATTCATAATGAATATTTTTTTAATAATATACTAGTATTCGCTCTCATTAAAATAAATGTCAGGAGATCGATGGCCTTTTTAATACAGTTTACACACATGCCTCGACACAAGGTTGCAAAACAGAATTCAGAAACAATGACTTTGTTCATGCAATTGAATTTACATTTGATAATATTAAATCGCATTTATATTTACATATAAAAAATTCCAAATATCTGTTTTTTACATATAGGTGCACTGTGTCGCATTTAAATCCAACTCTGATAACCAAAACGTATAACAATATCCAATATTATATAGGACACGTCAATAAACTAACAATTTACAATTGACGCTCATGTTTAAAGCTCAAATGAAACGATTTCACCTAACACATAATTGGATTAGCAATGTAATATTACCCCTACACGTTTGAATACTTGTTAAAAATATTCTTTTAATTATGAATATTTTGAGGTGTTGTACTGTCAAGAAGTGACCGTTGCATTCAAATGGCCATTCGGCTGGCCCCGTCGTCTTGATGACCTGTGACGTCTAAGCAGACAAACAGCTCAGTGCCTGGCTGCAGCAACCCCGGTCACTCACTGTGTAGACACGCGTGTCACGCCCGACTGTCTCTGTTCTTGTCCCGGAAAAACATGCGGTTCTTGATACCTTAAGACATACCTGTTCACTGAATACTATATTTTCATCGTATTTCTTTTATAAATGTTTGCCTTTTCCACCCAAAGAGTGAAAGTCTATATAGATGTCCTGTGAAGACAGGAAGATCGTTTAACAACACGGTGTGCAGCTGACATCGATAGTATGTACACGCTATAACAATGTGTCACTCAGTCTGCTTTATAGAAACATGACAAGTTCATTTTAGAGGTTTGTTCAAATGGGCTGTTTTTATATTTTTATAATATAACGGTTAACTTTCCAAATATAATTCAAAACATAATCACGTTTTTTTCCTGATACGTGTGCATGTGCGGGACTTTTTATGGCAATTACACGTCTCGGTACCACGGGCGGGTATGCCTATATGTGAGCATGTCATGCCCATGTAACAGGACAAAAAATACCCGGAAAAGCGGACCAGATAATAGGAGTATAAGACAAAATAACACATTATTTATTTTTATTTTTTTCACCGCATTTTCCCAATGAAAATCGTTATCTGGAATTTGACAGACATGTAATGTTGTATTGTCACTGACGATATAAAAGATTGACATCGACGGCACATTGTTTATAGACCTGGTTTTGATTTGAATGAAACGGTAAAAACGGGCACAATGAAAGTGCATACGGACCGTTTATTGAGTGTGGATAATTTACTTTGCTATAATGATTACAAATATTACGCTTTCTGACTGACATTGGTGAAAGCTTTTATGTCCTGTGCAGTCCAACTTAGCCGGAACTTTTTTGTCAGTGCAAAAACACAACGACCAGCGGGGTCAGAGGTCAGATGACGTTTATTCAAATAAGGTCGAGGTCAACCAATGGACGCATGAGTCAAATGACGTCGATGCAATGTCAGCCAATAGGCTTGTGGATCAGGTGTCACAATGTCAATAATGATTAGCTTTTCCTAAAAACTTGTGCAGCAAGCACCTGTCAGTTTGTACATTGTTCATTGAAGCCCGAATGCCGCGGTCTTATGCCTGCTTTAATAATGTATAATATTGTTTTCGGTTGAATTCATCACGCATCAATTGTTGTTCCAAAAAATCGCTCTCCGAAAAAGGCAAGACATGCATTTATTTGATTCGCAGACACAACAACAGTTAAAGAAAATGATTCACAATGGGTCCATTTTGCGTCGTAAATTGCGATGCGATACCGCTTATTTCGAACCTTGCTTAATTCGTCCTAATCCACAAGAAAGCTAGCCATTTCAGGGACCGGACCCGAGCTTCTGCCGCTGACCCTTGAACAGTGACCAGCGCCCGCATCACTGACTGAGTGACCGTGTTTGTCTGCTATGACGTCACACGTCGTGCCAGCCCAGCTGCTGCGTGCTGCAGCACAGAGCTCGGCAGATTCCGTGAACAGCGTGATCTCTCCAATATATTTTGGTTATATATTTAGTTTTCTAATAAATAATGTCGGAATTCATGTATCAAATGTTAATTTAAGATATATACTACTGGAATAGCGACTTTTTGTGATTTTTGGCCAAATCGTTTCATTTGAGCTTTAAGAAGATTTTCTGAATATCGTCTGCTGAGTCCCGGTCAGCTGACCTCAATATTGTCAGACAAAATCAGAAACGAGCCTCCGACCGAAAGCTCCCCACAAAAGTAAAAGAAAGGGGAAAAACGCAAGTATCCCTAAATATATATGAATATATGAATATCTGTGACCTCGACTTAGGGTAGTGCGAGCTATTAATCGTTTCTGATGAACTTGCGACTTCTTAACCTGGGACAGTAATTGTTTTGTCAGGACAAGTTTAGATTATGTTACATGTGATACCCTGGCCAAAACTATTAGGCTACAACATCTGAAGAGTGCCACACGCTCTGAGCGTGTAGTACGAAACTAGTTAGTCATGAAATGCCTGCATAAAAACTAGTTTAGTTCTTTCTGTATAACATAGAAATGCTCTGGTCACCCATCGAGCACTCTGCCATCAGTTTTTGCAACAAATTATAACTGTATACAACTGTGTGTGTATATATATATATATATATATATATATATATATATATATGTATATATTTAGAGAGGCAGAGAGAGGGGGAGATTGAGACAGAGAAAGAGAGAGAGAGATACATAAAAATGAATCCTTGACGATATTGACATTTTCTCTAGAAATCCGGCAATAAAGTTATCGACTACAGGTCGCCAATATTAACATTTGTCAAGAGAGGGATAAAGTCTACCCTACTCAATGTATCGAAGTTGTTTGAGGATAACCCTGTTTTACTACCTAGGACTTTCAACCGAAAACACTGTTTTTATACTAATCCATGCGAGTCATCCAGCAAAATAGCATCTAAAGTGAGGATTTCAAGTGTTTCGCTGTCTTTATTATAGGCATGTGCAGTTCATAGTCCGTATGATTGAACCCAGTGACCTTGATATCTATCATACAGACACACTACCCAAAATTTTACGCCTGCCGAAGGGAGAATTCCCGGGTCCTTTTTCAGTTTATTATAGACCAAATTGTATATAGAATTCGTATCTGCCCGCGGTCTGACTATGATCATATCGTGCTCGCCTCGTTACAGAAACAAATAACGGCCCTGAAGGAACTCTGTCAGAAGGGAGGCATCGGAGACGAAGAGATAGAAGCCTGTACACCCAAGCGTATGTATATATATATCTCTCTACAGTATCCCCGTCTTGGCTCAAATCACGGCTACCCAAGGCCCAGTGGATGTCTAAAAATAGTCTAATCGACTTGGAAAATTGGGAATGGTATTGGATAAGTGGTCACCTTTTGGGGCGAAATCCCATTGATGCAATGCAATAAATCAATTGTGTACACAAGATTAATAAATAAAAAAATTACCAGATGTTGTTGGTTAGAATGTAGGATCTTATGTTATTTGCAAGACCTTGGGTCGTCTGATTTGCCCCAAGATGTCCTGTTTGAACGTGTTCAGGTAACGACGGACAGTTATTTGTCGGGCCTTGCTCCCACAAGGCTGCCTGTGTACAGTGGGCTTGGCATGTTTGTTTATTTTATAAAAGGTTAATGGACTTATCTTTATTTAATAGACGTCAGCTATCGGTATAGGCCCCTTTAAGAAAACTGTGATGCTTGTTAATTTCTACCACAATGTATCACCCATAGCCATATCATTAAGAGTAAGGAAACGCCCGTCTACGTTTCTAGTGGTGTGTTGGGTTTATCGGGGTCGGCCGTTATATATATCTTACCTGACTTCCTACCCAGGAGAATAACGATAGGACTGGAGCGCCATCTATCAGGTCAATCTCTGCCCCAGATCTGCGGCCATGAATTTATGAGGTATCAAAGCAGGGCAAGGTTTTGATCGCTCCCAAATTGATTTTATGCAAAGTTATTGTTTTCTGTCCACACTTGGATAAGTTCAGGAAATCGTGTTAACTGGAGGAAAAATTATCAGATCTTTGGAAATGTCTTTTTGAGGTAAAACCCTTCGATAATTACGTCTTTAGGACTAAGCTGCTGTTTGACTTTCGTGACCCCGTGGAAAATCTATAATCATGGCACTCAGAACAGAAGCTATGTGTTATATAAACAAGGTTTGGGACCTGAAGCTTTTTTGCTTTGAAGAATTAATGTCTGAATGTTGATTTATATGACATGAGGACTATATTTTCCTGGGGCTATTTCTTATCCAAAATTGAATCAAAATCATAAAATAGACTAGTATTTTTTTCTATGGTATATTATACAATGATGGGTTGTAGTGGCGCTCTTTATTGAATGATAATGAAGATATTCACATGATAAGAGTTACGTAAGAAAGTCGGCTAGGTTTTCTTAGTTTCATGGTTTTTGAGGTCTACATTTATTACATCCAGAATATTAGCGATCCTTACTCATTTTAAAATATATTTGGATATTCAATGTAATAAATTTGAACTAAACCTTTTTTTAAATTAGTTTCGTATATATTCCCTTATCATTGAAAAAATGTTTTACTTATGTGTCCCAAATATGCGTTGTAAGAGTCAAATTAATTTTTTTTAATGGACACACTGTGTTGTTGAGGAAAAATGAATCGGTTCAACAGATTCTCTGGGAAAAAGAAACACGTTTGACGGTTGGTCACAACTGCTTAAACGCTTTGCATCTCTAGCTATATGAGTACTGGAAACTGTTCTCGCCATTTAGCAATTATCTTCCACAGTTGGTATAGTGCCAGTTAATGTTTCATTTATTTCAATCGGAATACCTTGCAAGGGTAATCTTTTGAATAGTTCTACTTTTGATAAGTTCTTAAGGGGATTACTTCCAGTGTATGATGGTTGAATGAATCTCCATATGTGTTGGTATTGCCTTGTGGTCTTAAATTGCCTTTGAATATGAAACACGTGTTGGTCTTCTGTTGAAAGAAAACCAGCATAGATAGCCAGTAGGCAATTTATAAATTTTCAGAGGAACGCTTTCCGCAGGTTACTGCTTCGTTTTGCCAGGGGATGTCACTCCAGTTCTTGTATTATCCTGGTCACTCCACTTTATCTGCTGTTGCGGTTGCAAACAAACCTGGCTGTTCTTTGCCATATTCCTTCAAGCTTATAAATGAGGTGTGGAGTGTTTATTTATGTTTTAAACAATACTTAAGATTCTTGCGTATAAATCCTATAAATGACCTTCAATCATTTTAGATTCATTTGTATAGGCAGACCAGTTAATTTACCCTTATTTAAATTTCCAAATATAAATTGAGCTTATCCAACATATGATCATGACTGGTTGGCTTTTTGTTTCTGCTAAGGTTTGTTTCCATCTGAAAATACAAAAAAAGGATTTGTCCTTCATTTGACACAGGAATGAAAAGGACCCAAGCACTGATCCCCGGGGCACCGTGGATTCGCATGTTCCCGAATGGATTCTCTATTTACAACAACTCCCTGTTCAGTTGGGATTAAAACGACTTTATTCTTGTGCGTTTGACGCCTCAGATATCATATTTTCTTTTTTCAAAGGCTTCGCTGAATGTCCAGTATGTTTTTAAATCTAGTTCCGAGGATACTTTTGATAAATGATCTAATGATAAAATTATATACTGTTTATATTTAACAGGCCCACGACGTGTTAGTCAAACCATGAGTGCACTGAATTCAGTGGCCAGACTGTCCGTCAGCATGACTATGTCGATGTCATCCGGACTATACAGCATGGCGGACGAAGACCAGAACAGGGATGACGACGATATATACGGTGATCAAGACCTAGGCGCAGAAATAGCAAAAATAGTCCGGCGCTGCAGCACGGGCAGAACGGCCATGTCCGACATAGAGGAGGAAACGTCGGCTGCGGGTTCGTCCTCCAGGGGGCAGGACACTCCAGAGGAACCGGAAAACGTCACAGGGGTCAGGATCGTCATTGAACCCGGACCTGACCTACCGGACGCGGAAATGGATTTCACGCCTCTGAGTTCTTTCAATCTGCTGCCTATAAAGGCGGAATTGTCAGACAGTGAACCCGAGCAGGGGGGCCGCATCACTTCCCCTGGAGGGAAATACTACCGAACCTGGCGTGCTGATTCGTCGAGCAGCGCTGCCGAACTACTTGTATGAATCTCAGGGAATGACCTAAGACGATGATGCAAGTTTGTCTGCAATAACATGTGCAATGGAAATTCACGTTACTTTGTGATTTTATTGCATCGCCCCCTATCGGAGGATTATTTGTATATCGTTGTGATTTATTAACGCGACTGCTGAATGAGCGCTTGGCGATATAATTCTTTTTATTGTTTAAATATTTCAATTTAGAGGTATTTTCAATTGGAAATTCTTAATAACAGTAATAAAACACAGTACTTCGAATAAAAGCGAATTCTAGCATCAAATGAAGATTTATTACCGACCAGAAGAATATATGTATTACTGTGGAATTTGTCTTAAAGTCCACCTACCTAATAAGACCATCTGTCTGCCAAGACCACCTTTGAGTGAATCAAAAGCATCTACGTTGGTTATAACTGACCTGTGTAATAAGACCACCTGTGAATTAATACCACTTTTAGAAAGTCCAACAGGTGGTCTTAATACACAGGATTCATTTTATTTATTCAAATTTTTTATCACTCAACATTTATTGAAATACCTTGGCATTCGTGGAATTTTCAGCCATTATCAAAGTAAGCGCTACCTTTTTGTTTGGCAAAGAAGAAGAAATTGTGGTTAGCAGAGTCACATCGCATTTTTCTTTTTTTCAACTTTCAATATTCCATTATTTTAATCAGACCTAGGGGCGATTTAGATTTTTTATTCCAGTATAATTCGAATTCAACATTTTTTTAACATTGATTTTATCCGGGAATTTTTCAATTCAATTGAGTTCATTTTTTTAATCAGATCCAATTTGCAGTTAGGAAAAGTTGCAATCTATTGATGGGATGACTCATTGGCGTGTGTGGCTATACGCAGAATTCAGTAATAGGAAGCAGCAATATTTGCTCGCCCACTTCTGATTTTAGATGTAGTCAAACCTTGCACGGCTGATTCACAAATTAAAAACAAGAGCAGTCTCTAATTAGATATTTGCAGTCCCCAACCCCCGAAAATAGATTTCGTTTAACCGGCATATCTAATAATTGCCATCTTCAAATTCATAATTATATTAAAATTACACAATTTATTATTGAATTTAATATAGAATTAGAGATCAGTGAACGTTCATATATAACATATTCTTTGGAATCTAATTATTTACCATGTAATTATTCAGTGTGTTCATATTTAAAGCGAAATGTAACCATTGAATTATCTCCACGTTTCACTCACTGACATAACACAAAGCACCTGTAGCAGAGAATAATGAACACTTTGAAGCAGTCGTTATAGATTTAGTTTGATTTTAACATTTATTTTTAATCCTTGTTGTTGATACTAATGAATTAAATCAAATATAAAGTAGATAAAACCCCTCTGCACATTAGCACAAATAAACGCTGACGTATACACGCGAGATTAGAAGTGCGCAGGCGCATTACCACAACGAGGCTGTACATTAAAGATAGGCTGGATGTTTACCCTATCTGAGAAACGGGATATATTGTTATAGTTACTGTTTTCACCGCAAGATGGCGGATGTTGTCAGCTTCATTACAAATACTGTAAATAATGATTCTTTCTTATCACGTTGTTTATTACATATGATTTATATAGAATAAAGCAGTTAGGCAGATCACTTTAAATGTATGTCGTCTTTTTGTTACCGCTGTCGTATGCTACACTTTGTGTTGGCAAGGAATATTAGAAAAGATTCTGTATCTTGAAGAAGAAACCATATTTATCACATTCGGAACAGCTCTGCCGACCGTTGCCGATCAGGCCTCAGATGTATGTACGGCCAATTGATAAACCACCAATATTGGTTCGCCGGAAAACAACCAGGATGCTACTACTGACCTTTCAAACAAAAGATCACATTTTTTATCACATCGATTTGCCATAATAATTTGAATGATGTGGGCTTGATTTGTTGCTGAACACCAATAACGGCCATGTTCCGACTGTAATTTAACTAAAATTTTAGTTTATCATACTTCAGCATATCATTAGGCATGGACTTCCTTGCGTGAACTTTATCTTCGTGAGGCCAATTTCAGTACACCTGGGATTTTCCCAGTCTATGTCTTGAATCAGTCAGGGTTGGGGCCAGGTACAAGTAATAGTTCCTAGGTACAGGTACTTGTGAATTGGCCAGGTACAGGTACAGGTACTTGATTTTCACAGAGTACCTAGGTACAGGTACAGGTACTTTAGAAAGTACCTAGGTACAGGTACAGATACATTTATTTTAGGATCATTTCAAAGACATTTTTACGGATAATAATAGCGGCATAAATTTACGTATTTGCAAGTTAATATGCCTCTTTTATATCAAACAATATTGAACTCATTTGCTAAAGTATATTTAATTAGAACTTACTTTTATAATACTCAAAGAGAAAAAAAGAAAATATGAAAATGTACCTGGAGTACCTTGTACCAGGTACAGGTACTTTAGTTCCAGGTACAGGTACAGGTACAAGGTACTTCCTATTCCTGACTGGCAGGTACAGGTACAGGTACTCTGAAATGTGTACCTAGGTACAGATACAGGTACAGGTACAAGTACCTGGCCCCAACCCTGGAATCAATGTAGTCTTATATAGCTTTAAAGGTAGAGTATGCATGGACTGGCAGTACCTGTACACAAAATACAATGTTTTGCTCTTGGGCAGCGCACAACACTTGTACATCTCACCTGACCGTGACCTTGCCTTGCTGGAATACCTTCCACTGCGGCTCCTATTATGTACATCCGAGGCTAGAAGCCAACGGATTCAGCCGAGATCTCCCGAGTGATATAATAGTATATCACTAACGGTCAGCTGTCATAGTTTTACATGATAGACAGCGCCATTCAGTGTTAAATTCATAAAACAAAATGAAATGTTCTATATATATTATTTACGCAAGTATGAAACTTGGTTGTTAATAGGCAGGATTATTGTCACCAATAGCCGGTTTCATGGCTAACGTGATTTTAGCATCTGGTCACTGTTAAAGAAAATAAAATGGAAAGAGATCAAATAGATCTAGCGCTTAAACGCAGATGGCGTTGACAATAAACGGAGCTACTGCTTGCTGTGAATGCCCCTATTGGATCAGTTTGCACATCGCAGACTGAAAGTCATAAAAGTCAGTGAGTAAACGCTCCAAAAATCTAGACTGGTATCCCGCTCTATTAGGACCCTCAGCCAATCATAGAGACGGGCGCACAACGTTTTCTTCAGTACTCCCAGTTGCAACTCCTGACTAACCGGAAGACTGGTTCCAACTCCACTATGCACACGCATGCTGGTTATCATGGACGCTCACGCGGTCCTAGTTGCTTACCCGTGAAGAGTTCTTGTAAGATAACTTTCTTATTTCACTTCTAGTTTTAAAATATTTAAGAGGGAGTTATTGCACAAATATCGAATGATGGGTGAACATATAATAAGTACACTGAATAAATTGATTTATCATTAATATCTATTGATCTAATCATCACTGTCACATGAAATGTACGACTAACTTTTTGCAACTCCCCCGAGCAAACGAAATGTTATTTTTTTTCTCATAAATATACATATTGGACTTGGAACAAGTCTTTCGGGAGAACTGAAAATGGCGATGTGCGTCCGTGTGTATGACTGGCTGAGAGACAAAAATAGAGCGGGGTACCAGTCTACCTGCAATCCAGCTTTCATGGCCTGTAAAATTGCCATGGAGTTCTCCAAACATGTCGTGTGGTACATTATATCCAGTAGAATCTCGAATGTCCGAATAGTTTTGAGGGATATAAAATTTATTCGGGCATTTAAGGTTATGGAAACTCGAGGTACGCTATAATTATACAATTACATGTACAAGAAGTTGGTAATTGGATACGTAACCACAGGTACACGTTAGCATATCAAGTATCCAGTATGCTAGCTAACTCTGATCCCGCCAGTAATGCTATCTCATCCTAACATGTTCTCTAAATCTTATAAATATAAACAACATCATTCAATTTTTAATAATCCTTATAATCTATAATAAATGAAAACAATAAAAAAAATCCTTTCTCGCTATCACAGTACATACAAACAGGTGTATGGGTGTTCACCAATAATTATTTATACCATGTCTGTATACATTGTGATCAAGGGATCACAAAGGGATCGCGAGATTTCACACCTGTAAATGCACAAATTCGCATTTCATTGTGACGTTTACAAAAGTAAATATTAATGCACAATTAATTAGTAGCACAATAAAAAAACTCCATGCAGGTGAATAACACCATACCGCAGTCCAATGAAATCTCCCTTTTTATGATATTATTAGGTAAGTTGATTTTCTAGTAGTAACTGTGTGGATCTTTTTGTGTTGTTAGATCACTTTGGTGTTTGACTGACACATAAGATTTTTAATATTCATTGTCATTATTAGACAGAAGGTGTACAGGTGTATATATGTGAAATAAAACTATTCATACGTTGGTTTCCAGAATTAGTTATAATCACGAACACAGCTGTTTGTTTTTTTAAGGACAAGGTTACAATATAATATAAATATGTTACTTTTCCTTGAGTCAATCTCTACAAGAGGTCGCTATACCGCTACGCTAGGATTACAGCCAAATCCACGCTGCCCAGAGTCGAACTCACAAGAATACGGCCGTGCTGGTTACGGTTTATCGGCTTTGACATACAAATCCCACAATGCACCGGGATTTCAACATGCGCCAGCTGTGCAGGTATAAATGTACTGAAGAGGGTAATGTAGTCCGTTCAAATATCTTTGAAAAGAAAGGCAAAGTACATGAACATGGGATTTTTTGTAATAAGGACTTCACGGATAAGTAATATTTTGTAAGCATGCGCAAGTGAAATGCAAACAGAATATTTTTCATTTTAATGTAACAAAGGTTAATTTTAAGTTTGACAGTTAAGACAAGAAGTCCCAGCCGTCCCACACTGCCTTACTGAAAGAGGTTCGTTTTGTTTTGAAACGAACTCGGGCGGAACGATGAGCGAAAGCGTGTAGGGAGTGACCTCTGGTGGGGAATAGGTATTTGAGTAGCAGGAAGATTTAACTGGAGAATCAGAGACTGTAGATTGAAGGCGCCATCTAGTGAGTAAAGAGGGAACAACACTTTAATTTTGTTATCTAAACAAAATTGGGGTCTTTTGACCCGCATCACCTTCCAAGAACAGAAAATTATATTATAATATATTTTATATTCGCAATATTTATCTTCGCGATTTTTTCCCTTTTACACATGTCGCGAAGATTCAATATACGTGATCTTATCGTTCAGAAAACAATACAAAGATGATTTAAAATATGAATTAGTTCGTCAACAACTGGACATGCACGGACAAGACATTTCTTAATGACACATATTAAGAAACATCAACATTTATAGACAACCAACCAACAAATGCGATCACTTCATCCAGGTCCCGGTGGTGGTCCTATATAATTTCGGGGTTTGACTGTACGTAGATATCATTCCATGTCCATTAGTCTTGGCCATGGCTTGTTAGTTCTTCTTTGACAAAATTATCTTTCTGTCCCAAGCAAATTGATTTTTTTAATCTAACATCAAATAAAATATTTTGAGTTTTATATATGCCAACCTGCGGTTCCACGTTGACCGTTTAATAATAATAATAATAATAATAATAATAATTTATTCATTTATAAAGCGCAATCATACATACGATTCAATGCGCTGTACAGCACTGAAATATCAACAGTATATAGTTAAAACGTCATTAAATAAATAAAAGAATGCACTTCACTTGGTAAAATGAATGAAGTTTCCTTTGTTATGTAATGCTTTTACCTGTTTAGAAACAAAATATATTATTATCATGCTTTTCCCTGATCATATGACATTTTTATCGAAACATACAAAAAAGGTAATAAAAAACCGCCCGCCCGCACTGATTTCTGAAAAAAAGTGCCTGAGAACCAAATCTTTTTTTGGCCTAAAAAGGAATGTCTTAAGCTCCTTTAAAAATGTCACTACTCATTGGACCTCTGATGTCTGCAGGCACTGGGTTCCATAGTTTAGTACCAAACACAGAGAATGTTCGATCCCCATATTGGTCTTACACTCGGGGTACAGCCAGCTCCAATGATCTGCTCTAGGATGATCCAAGTTCTCTTCCAGGTTGATAGACAGTTGATATGTCTTGTATAGAACACGGATCATTCGTTGCATGGAGGGAAATTTGTAGAGTGGTAAGAATTCTGTATTCTGTGCGCTGTTTCACGGGCAACCAGTGGAGTTGGTATAGTACTGGAGTGATGTAATCGCTGCGTTTTGTCACTTTTACTAAATATTTGCCATTAGAGATGATTTCTAAAAAGGTTTTGGAGAAAACTACATAAATATAAACTTTATTTTTTATAACGATGGTACACTAGTACAAATAGTTATTATAACTATTGTAAGCACCGGCCATGGCTAAGGTGGTAGCTTACGATAATGTTTAGGGATGGGATTCACGAAACCGTAGAACGCAAAGAAAACCACCGGCCTTGCACGGGCCTCCACAACCTATTTGACAATCAGTAATTTCATATAAATCCCATTTTATGTTTTAGTACTTTTTGAGTTTTCCGATGGTCTGACAGTTCAAATGTGTCCCTGCGTAAGTAGCCATCTTTGTGCCTATACATGAAATCATCAAATGTCAAATGAGGATTTTTTACTTTAACCAGTGCATGACTATGACCCCAGCAAGTGGGGCTGACATGTTGTTATATATAGACTGATTTCACATATTATACTTATTTCTTAAATGTTGCGAAAGCTATGCATTTATTTCCTTGTGTTAAACTAGGTTTTCCCTTAGGCTTCTTTTGCTCCATGATTTTTCCAAAAGAACTTCCTTTTGAAAAAAAACAAAAGGCAAAATATATGTTTACCGGTTTTGTAACGGACTATATATAAAGGCTGCAAGTGGCAGTTAATAACCTATACTGGCACTCCTCTCTGTTGTTGCTTAGAGATCAATAACAACACTGGGTAGTAGTCTGTACCAATCTACACTTTGCTCACCATACAGAGACCACGTGATGATCAATTTGGAAAACCCCTAATATAGCCTTCCCTGAAATGAACATGCAGGATCCACTCATCAATCACGCGAAAGGTCAAAAGGTTAAGAGTTTGAGAGATAACGCAGTCTGAGAGATCTTGCCACCTTGATTGACAGTACGTTCACTTTTTCATGCAGCTACTGTGATTAGTCAATCAAATTTGTTTCCCCAAAACCCCGCCTTCTATATGAATAAGATCTGAAGTCGTTATATAATCTTTTCTGGTTTCTCGTATAAACGTGATTCATGCGTCGAACTAACATCCTTTCATGCTAATCGGCGTTTTTCAATAGATCATTTAAAGCAGGGTTTGTTTGTAATATTTCATGTGAGTGTTTGCTCATTTTAATGCCAGCATAAATGTATATATTTGTAATCATAATTTCAGAATGTTGTTTTTTTTTCTTAATTCAATAATGATAAAGACACTATTACTAATGATAATCATAATAATTATAAAAAACATAATGATCACAATATTATATTTGTAAAAAAAATCAGTGTATTTTATCTTTGAGTAGGTAGCCTGCTATTTGAAGAATTTTGTCTGGCGTCTCAATATTTCGAACATTAAAAAATAACAAAAGAAGAAATCCTCGTGGATTTTTCGTGGGCATGAATATATAGATAGAAAATTAGATATCTTGAGCTCTTGTGCAACCTGTACAACAAAAAATATTATTTCGTTTATTATATATATATAAGCACACTTAATGGTTTCTCTTTACTGGATTCCTTAAATAATATAATATGTTTATTTACTTTGAAAATAATGATAATAATAATAATAATAATTATTATTATTATTATAATAATAATATTTATGAAGTAAATATGAATATGAATATTACATCAGTATTTTTTTAGAAAAAAGGCAAAAAAAAATCTTATGTTAAAGGCCCTTCTAATGTAAAACAATTTTCGTATTGATTTAAAGAAAAGTTCACTCGGGAAAACTCAAATTAACCTCTTGAACCAGCTCGTACACACCCGTAAGGTGATGTATGCGGAATACCTGTTTCAAACTTTATGCCTAAAATGTGTTTATTACGGAATCGGTTTACGAGCCCCCCCCCCCCCCCCCCCGAAAAGAAAGCCTAGATCTGTCCCAAATCAAATCAATTGCTCACGCACTCATTTACTGAGTTATAAACCATTCTGCATTATTTCTAAGTTCCATAACCCTGTCATAGTTCACCTGTAGTTTTTTTTATAATATGATTATACTGTAAAAGTAAGAATAATTTTATTCCATACAGGAAACTATTTGCAGTCTACTAGTTGGTTACATGCTTGGGCCAATTTTCTTCAAAATTTGAATGATGACAACAGAACATGAAAGTATAATTCACATACTTTCATTTTGTTTGGATAAGTCAAACCATGACTGTATAATAGGCGACAATGTCCGAAAGAGTGCATTTTTTTAGGTCAAAACACAAAAAAGCACATAAAGAAATAAAAAATATAGGTAGAGCCGCCAATTTTGGTTTGTAGCCAGGCATTGTTAATACGGAAAAGCCGCTAGTGTTAACAGACAGGCGACAAATTAATGATGGACTCCGTACCATGGCTATAGTTTACAGGAGAGCTAAAATTTGGTAAAGATTTAATAAAAACTTAACTGTGACGAAATGTTAAAGCGACTTTTCACGTACCAGGTAATTAAGATACATATAATGTTTAGTGCGTTATATATATATATAAATATATATATATATATATATATATATATATATATATATATATTTATTTTTAAAAATCTCGTTCAACTGAGAAGCTACAATCACAGACTAACTATAGGATCAGGAAGACAGGATAGGATCAGGTAGACAGGAAGGAGTAGACAGAGGAGAAGACGTTTTTTATATTCAAGAAGAGATCTGTCACAAGCTCGTGAATATAATTTCAAAAGAATATTTAATTTGGAAAATACAGCAGAAATTTCGAATTTACTAGCTTTTGTTTTTGTTCTGATTTATTTGAAAAGTAGTAAAGTTGATATTAATAGCATAAAGTTATGGCAATATGTTACACTAGTTCATATTTATATAGAGAGATGAGAAAGTATGTATTATTATTTTATTTTATTTTATTTTACTTTAAATGCATAACTATGGAATTTATTCGTTTGTATTCTAAAGTGGAATATTGATCTTTGTAATCAGAACATTGAGTCTGATGCCTTTCTTCCAGAATAAACTATTTCTTTCTATAGAAAAAAGAAAATACAGCCACGCACTTATCCTTAAATACTGCTGTCACATGCTGCCGACAGATGTCTCTAGCATTGTGCCGCTTTGCTTCCTCTCAGCCCGGGTCTTATAAGGATTCAGTTTATCAGCCCAAAAGCCCACTGATTAACGAGTTATGGAAACTTGAAAATTAACAACAGCTTTATATCTTCTAACGAGTATACTCAGGTTATCTCAGCATATGCGGTTACAACTAAAGCCTTTGTTCACAAGTGTTAATCACTTAATCAAATATGGCGACGGACTAGTTTTACCAGAATTGCCAGCTCTGACAAAACGAGAATATGAAAACTCCTGTATTCGTTCAGCATGGAGTGTTGTTAATGTTTCTTGTATTTTCCCGGGACCATTTACTAGGGATGAAACCACATTAAAAATGTGAATGACAGGACTACAAATAAACAGGGACAAATCCAGATTCACTGAGAGACGTGCAAAATACACATCGCTTTATACACTGTGAAATCATGCCCGGTGCGCACCCCGCTAACACGACCATTCCGCTCACATGACTCCTCCAATGATTATGATGTTATGGCATCTCCTGCTGATACTGTAAACCCCGCTATGACGACTATCGACATTAAATGTACCCTAGTCTCGTATTTTATTCTTTGTAATCAAAAGGTTTGAGTTTCATGCTCAATTTTGTTAAAATTAATCGCCATTATATGATTATTACAAGGTAAACTATATTTATCACAACTAATATTAACATAAACCCTGGTTGAAATTTATGCCAACAGGACCACTCTGGCTGCTTCTCGCGGGCTGTCGTGTAGACGGGGTTTTACTTCATGTCTATAAATATAGTGTATGATTTTATGCAGGCTCATATTATGTTTATCCATGAGTTCTCCATGTACACAAGAGGCATGTATACCAAGTTCAGTTTTAATATCACGGCTGTAATCAGTGGTTATTTAAACTAGGCCATGCACGGCTCACACCCATAGCATGAATGTCATTATCAGTTTGTGGTTGCATGATAGAAGAGATAGGGAATAGCGCCGGTATATATGGCATATATATATATTGTGACGGTGGTTTTGTTTATCAATATCTGGATCGCGGGAAAGTTTATATGCATATCCTGAATTAGGTTACTGTACAATGTTTTAACCAAGCCTTTTCTCCTTAGTTTTTGTTCTTCTTATCTCCTTACATAAAAAATAAAAGGCAGTTACTTTGAACAAAATAAACTATAAAAAAAATTAGATTGTATGGTGAGGTCTCAAATACGGGACCCTCGCGAAACAATGTAAAAGGAGAAATCGCGAAATTTTAACCTCGCGAATATTAAGCTAAGCAAAATATTTTATGGTATTGACTAAAATGTGTGTTTTGTGTTTTTAATTATAGTTTTGCAAAATAAACAAACACTTCCTTGTATGAGGGGTATGCTTTGAGGTTTATATCAAGACAAATATAACGTTTTTTATATGCGTCATATACAGAAAACCACTTGATCTGTTCACCTAAATTGTTCTGTGGCAGCGTATTTCTACGCATTTTATTGTCACCTGTATTGGAAACCAGGGCCTCATGCAGGGAAACACATATAATGCGATTCCTCAGAAATTAGACCTGATGTATGCTAACGCCAATATTGCAATACTGGTGCTATTTTAATTTAAATATCATAATGTACTTGTCACAAAAACCATATCAGTATGAGTAACGTGTAATGTTCTTCTGGAAAAAACCTCTCGTCAAAATGGTTTTCCAGCTTGAAGAATCATCAAGTATATTTTATTTTATCTATTTTTATTTATTTATACATATATTTTACCAGGATGGCCCATTCAGCATGTTCAGCTTTTTTTAATGAGGTCCTGGAAATATTACAGAGAAATATACATTGACAAACGGTTATACAATACATGCTCATATTAAAATAGTCATTGAAAAAAAATAAAATGTTTAAAACAATGATCTAAACATACACATATTTAAAACATAGATTGCTACATATGACACAAATGTAATCATATTCAATTATAAAGGTCGAGTAACTGAATTATGAGTTTAAAAACATGGAAATCATCATAGAAAGTATTTATATAGTTGTTTAAAACGCTTAACATCAGTTACGTGTCTTAAATTATTGGGAAGTTGATTCCAGTGATGCGGGCCTGCGTAAAGAAAGCTTGATTTAAATCTGTCAGTTCTCGGTTTTATGATGGCAAGATTGCCACTGGTCGTGTGACGTGTATTGTATGGGTTACGTGCATATTTGAGGCCATGTCTGACAGTAGGAGGTGCATCACCAAATAAACATTTAAAAACTAAAAGATTTACAAAATAGCGATATCTCTGTTCCACGGTCATCCAACCTACCTGAATTATTAATGATGCATGAGAAGTATTTATATTGAAGTTTTTTGTAACAATACGGGCAGCTTTATTTTGGAGTCTCTGGATTTTTGACTTGTACGTTTTCGAGCATCCACCCCAAACAGAAATACAGTAATCAATATGGCTTTGAATAAGAGAATAAAAAAATATACGTTTTAGGGTTGGTGTTTGAAGAAACTTGCTAAGTCGGTAAAGAACATGTAATTTTGTGATAATTTTATCGTAAATATAATCTACGTGATCTTTCCATTTTAAGCGGGAGTCGACGATTAAACCCAAAAGTTTCGTGTTATTTTTGGGAATTAATGTAACATCATAAATGTTAATATTTTTGGTAAAATTAGAGTTATGACTATATATCACAATACTCGATTTAACAGGGTTGATACATAAATGATTTACTCTGAACCATATTAGGGCCATGTCAATCTTGCTTTGTAAATGGCTGATTGCATTATCGGCGGAATCAGCACAGGTAAGCAGTGTGATATCGTCAGCAGAAAGTATACACTTGTTATTCATATAGCTCGGAAAATCATTCATATAAATAAGAAACAGTATAGGTCCTAGTACTGTGCCTTGAGGAGTACCGATGTTTACGGTAAAAGTTTTCGAAATTGAACCACAGAAGGAAACGAACTGGCGTCTGTCGGATAAATAAGAATTGAACCATGCGAGCTCTACATTTTCTATTCCATACTTCTGGAATTTTTTGAGCAATATAGAATGATCGAGGCTGTCAAAACCCTTCTTTATGTCCATAAAGCACGCAGCTGTAATATTATAATTATCTATGTTAGTAAGACATTCATCGACTAGCGTGTGTAAGGCTAAATGAGTTGATCGATTTGGTAGGTATGCGAACTGTTTATCAGTAAACATTTTACTTTTATTAAGGTGTGCGACAACATGGCTTTTTACAAAATGTTCTAAAATTTTTGGGACATGTCCAGTGACGGAAATAGGACGATAATTGGTAGGGTCACACTTGGTACCAGAACCCTTGTAAATTGGAGTGATACGCGCAGTTTTCCAGTCCTGAGGAACAATGCCAATTGAAAGAGAAAGCTTAAACAGATGAGGCAAGCATGGAGAAATTACAGATGAAGCTATTTTAAGAAAGAATCCAGGCATCCCTAACACATCATCCTTTAATGTTACATCTAATTCCATTAAACGAGAATGGACAAAACGCGTAGAACCACGAGGAAAATAGAACCTTTTTGCAGAAGAATTGATGATAAACGAATTTGTTTCAACTTTCCCTTGGAAATCTTCCTTATATGTTTTCCCACAGAACTAAAGAAATCGTTAAATTTATCACAGTCGATATCAGTATTTGTTTTTTACGTGTTCTTATTTGAAGGGATTACGTGCTTTAGTGCCTTCCAAATTGTACTAGGTTTAGAGACGTTTGAACGAATTAGGTCAGAATAGTATCGAGAGCGATTTTTGTGAATTTCACGAGTAACGGTATTACGAAGACGTCCATATTCATTCTAGTCAGAAGCACTTTTTGTCCGTCTTGCTTTTTTATTCGCAAATTCACGTGCATATATTAAATTTAGTATTTTATCAGTCACCCATCTATTGGGGGTAGATTTTACTCGTCGTTTGTAGAACGGAGCATTATTATTGCAGATTTTTACAAATTCAGATTGCCACATCTTCCATGCCAAATTAAGATCAGTCATGTTAGGAATTAAAGATGTCATGAAAAAAGATGAATATATTTTTTGAAAGAATTTATCCTTGTTAAAAAGTCTTAAGTTGCGACAGGTTACATATTTTGGATTGTTCTTTACATCATTTTGTTTCTTTAAAATTGTTGCCGTTAGAAAGTGATCACTCAGGGTCAACTGGTAAACTTTAGAACTGTAATGCATTTCAGGATTGGAAGTATAAATAAGGTTTATCAATGTTTTTGAATGTTTGGTAACACGAGTGGATGTAGGAATTAGTTGTTTCATCCCAAATAACCGTTCTGCTAAATCAAGTTTACTTGATTTTAACTTGTTAGGCTGCAAGTAATCAACATTAAAATCTCCTAACAAAATGACGTATTTAGAGATCTTAAAAGCTTGACCAATAACATCTAGCAAATCATCAATATATTCACTTGATGCTTTCGGAGGCCTGTAAACGGATCCTATTAAAATAGTTTTCATTCCAAGAGTAATTTTCACCCATACACTTTCAATGCTACCAGACACTGGCTGAAATACTTGCGGTTTTAGGGATGTTAAAATATACATAATTACACCTCCGCCATGTCGGTGTCTGTCGTGTCTAAAATGCACATAATATTCGATGGAGACCTCAGAATCAAGTAAGTTTGTCAAGCCAAGACTTGGTTAAAGCTAAAACATGTGGCCTGAAATGAAAGCGAATCTCATCAACTTTCGGTATTAAACTGCGTACATTAAGATGCGCCAAAATTGTACCCTTAGCTTCTAATAAGCTTGGCAACTCATCAGCTAATGAGTATACGTTATTAACTATCGGAAGCTTTGGGTCGTCATTGAGTAAAGTAGGTTGAATGACGTGGAGTTTTTATCGCTAAACTAACTCAATTGATTCTGTACCATTATGAATATGATAAGATTTGGCCAGCAAGTCTATGAGATGTGCAAAATTGCTCTGCATAACTCTACATCCTCGTTTGTTCAAGTGTACCCCATCCCGACCAATGTGTGACAATCAATATTGATATTGTCAAGATATGACCATTTGTTATTTATACACATAACCTCTATGGCAGCGTTAACTAATCTAATTTTCCTGGCTTCATATGATGCACATTTCCTAGCTACAAGGGAACTGAATATGATATTTTTAACATTTGCGTTATTTTTCAAGATTTCTTCTAGTTTTCTGAGAGTTTTAATGATGTCATGAGCAGATTCCCGTTCTATGTGATTTGTACCAACATGTACTAGCACCGCGTCATCAGACTGCATTTCTCAGAGTCTGATCGATTGTGTAATATTTGGATTTTTTACGAATAGAAACGTGTGGTCTTTTGTATTGCATTGATGTCAAGTCTCTTCGTCATGGAATCACCAAGAATAGTGAGACCCAAAGACGATTTAGAACGAAGATGTTCTGTTTTCCTCATCTATACTTGTAAAATTCACAAAAAAATCATTTTTGTGTGTGTGTTTTCTCAACGTCGGCTATTCACCTACATTTTTCTGTAGAATTAATGTGATTTCAGGTTTAATCTGCGTACATATTTATGAAAGATAGATAATTACTATTAGGAAAAGTTTCATAACATCCAAATTTACCTACATGGTGTTAGTAACCATGATGCATGGGCACAAACAGAAATACACGTATAACCTCAAGTGGTCGGTCGCAGATATGTGTGGATGATCACTCGCTGCAAAAATCCTTTGAAAAAAAAACTCTAGTTCTTCTGACCTGCCGGAATGTATCCCTGTTGAATGTGGTTAGATTTTTTTGGCGGCCCCCACATGTTATAATCATGTGGACATAAACAAATTAAACGTCGTGTGTATGGTTGGATTAGCGTTTTCTGACCTATTTTTATAGAAGGTTCAAGGGATCATCTTTTGTCAACAGACGTCAGATATAAGCCCCTTTCACAACAGGCTTATAGTCTTAATCACCGCTCCCAAGTTCCTTTTGGATAATACATAAATAATCAGTTTTCATTCATCTCGTTCTGAGAATTTTTTGCGTATATATAACAGGAATTACCTCATTACAAACATCAGCCTTGAGATCTATATTATGTCAATAAGTTAAACAAATAAAACAAATTTCTACGTTATGAAAGCCTGATAAGTATCTTTATGTGTTAATGAGCGTAATTTATATTAAAAGTCATTATTTTTACACCAGTAGTTAAAGTGTTATTGGTGTGATAAAATTGATAATCATTGAGACTCTCATATTGCGTGAAAATAACACACACACACAGTAAAAAAAGCTCTGTTTTAAGTATTTATCAGAACTGTTAATTTTGTACACGCATCTCAAACATGACACCGTTATGGATATATTTGGCACAGCGCCGCCTTGGTTCACTGTTACAGATGAAATCTAACATTGATATGTACTAGCCCAGGGTGTGGTCGTGAAATTGATCACTTTTGGCGGGGTGTGTTTCTGTTTATTTCACGTAACCACGCATCAAACGACATAAAATTTCTCGTTCTCGTTTTCTCTCTCTCTCTCTCTCTCTCTCTCTCGCACACACTCTCTCTCATTTCCCAAGAGTGCAAATCCATCAATATAAAATGTTTTCTTTTTTTTTTTTCTTTTTTTTTTTAAATAACCTTCGGGCACAATATTTGTCATATGGGATATATTTCCACCTTATATATTTATTTTTGACCTTTACCTAATTCCAAGGTCGTTCACTCGCTGATATTTTCCCATTATCGCCCAGTTGCCGGCGTTGGGTTGTCTATTTTTTTCCTTATTTTGATCTTTGCAAAATAAATTACCCAGTCTTCTTTTTTAAATGTAATATGAAATATTTGGACGGATGGTGCAATTGATTAAATACGTTAAACAAACTATTTTGATATTATAAACTGAATTCCAAGTTTCGGAATAAAACAAAAATGTCCATACGCCTACTCAATATGGCGTTTATATGTGTGTGCATGTTAACATCTATAACAAAATAAACAACTCTGTCTGGCTAATAACTGCACATTAGATAAAGATCTTTCCCTGTCAGTAACCATGGAAATGTATAACCATTAAAAAATGTGTCCATATCTCACTCTGAATCTCTGTACTTAATCTATCCCAGATAATAAAAAGTATCTTCTCTGACAGACGTGTTATTGTTCATCATATTGCCATTGTTTGTTCTAAATTTGTGTAACAGGTTAGATAAACTGTATTAGAATCCTTGGTAAAATATCGTTCTTATTGGAAAATTTATGATCCTAACGATCAGTTCAAATGAGTTGTTTGACCATTCAAATGATGATAATGATGATATGGTGATGAGGGTAACTGTGACGACGACGAGGTGCATGTGTGTGTGTGTGTGTGAGAGAGAGAGAAGGGGGGGGGGAGGGAGAGGGAGCGTGTGGGAGATGGAGATAGTAGTTAAAAGTAATGTTGTAAATGTTTTAATGTAAATATTTCCTCTTTCTGTTGATGAAGATGATGAGAGTGAAAACGACGACGATGTGTGCATGTGAGAGAGAGAGAGAGTGAGGGGGAGCGAGCGAGAGAGTGAGAGAGAGTGGGAGAGAGAGAGAGACAAAGAGAGAGAGAGAGAGAGAGAGTCGAGTTTAAAGTGATCTTATGAATGCTTATATGTAAATATTTTTTGTGATGATGATGTTGATGATGGTGATGATATCAGAGAGAATGAGAGACCCTTAAAGTACACAGAATTAATATGTAAATATCCGGGTTCAACACACAAGTTCTACATCACCCAATGTACTTTATCTCTCTTTTGAAACACATATACTAGTATCTTGTTTTATAATTATGCTACAGATAATCAGACTAATATTTTATGAGTTATCGTGTCAGGTTTTAATCCTTAGTTATCAGTTTATCAATATACCAACTGTCCCTTCAAGGTTACACTCTCGATACAAATTCGGGCCATTCACTTTTTTATACTTTTATATAATTTGTTCTGGTCTATAAGTATATGAACCCGGATAAGCCAGTGACGTCATATGAAGCCAGGATGTAGCCTACACATTCAATAGCGTGGTCGTAAGCTCAAAACAAAGGGGGGAGGGGACTGCTAAATATCAATCTATCAGAAGTATTTTATATGGAGAACGTTTCCTTTGAAATAAGACAGGGACCCAAAGCGGGTTGGGGAGCACTCTAAGGTTGAAACTTGTTGCAAATTTTGGACTTAAGTTCTCGAGAAGTTTTTCCTATTCACAAAATTGAGTATTCGTTGCCATGGCGACACTATAAAGGGAAAACTTAATCTGGTAATGTATATGTGAAGCGATGCCAGTCTTCTGTCAGGATATGCGTCCAATCCAGTTCGTTTATGGGTGACAGTGTGGGTGTACGTTTGTGTGGCTTTTCACAACATAACTCGCGCAATCTTGAACTTAATCTCATGAAATCTTCAGGGCTTCTCTCGTATGGGCAAATGAAGGATCAATTAAATTTTGGTGTGGATCCGGCACATGATCCGGACTCAGAAAAGTCATCAAGGAATATGCTTATGCACAAAAGAACCTGTTAATATGCACCGAATAAGTGAATGCTAACAATAGGGAGCCTAAAAATGGCGGAGGCTTGCGTTCCTTGGATTGCAATTTCTTTATGATAAGATAGATGTGTTATCTCCCTTTATAAGTTCCTCTTGGATGAGTAAAAAGATTTCAAAACAAAAATATCCGAGGACAACATGTTTAATAGCTCCAGTTCACCTCATTTAGAAGTTCAGTGTTGAGTAAACAAAATCCACGTGTCAATTGAAAAAAGGAAGAAAACATTTAAAAAAAAGAAACATTGAAAAAAGAACACCGGTTGGAAGCTTTTAACATCTTGACTTGTGAAGTTCCGCAATACGACCACTAATTGGCGGTCATGCGCTTTATGTTTCTTTTTTGGTGCCACTGATCACGCAATATTTCAGAATAACGTAATATTTTAAGGAGAATACACTATATTTCATATATATTTAATACACCTGGTGAGTGAATATATCCATTTCATGGGCAGTACGCTAATTTATGTTGTTTAGAATAAATTAGATGTACAGATTTATAACAACCTATAAAATATAACAATATGGTTGATTAAATGTCTGAAATTCGAAGTGAATATAAACTCGAGTACTCGGTTTGAATTACTGGGACTCCATTGTGCTTGCAATAGGGGAGTTGAATCAATGTATTCAATTGCAATTGCAATCGATTATTAATCTTCGAATCGATTCTTTTCTATTTCTATTTTTTGCATGTATCATCCTGAAGTCCTCGTTGAGCTCTCAACTTTGACAGTTGAGCAGTTCTCGATGTCGAAGCTCTTAATCAGGTATCAATACGAAATCTACTTTAAGCGTTCGTTGTGGACCACTTCACTTATAAATGGCGGCGACAAACGGGCGAAGAACGACATTTTTCTTTTATTTTCTGAAATTTACTCAAAATTCATTAATTTTTTTAAGTCCTAGATTTAGTATAATAATTTTTAGTTTAGTAAGTTAGAAATAAATCGAGAATTGAATCGAGGGTGAAGAATAGATAAATGAATCGATTCTATGGGCCCTCACCATTCACAAACCTAGCTATGTACGGAGTTCAGTGCAATAGATTGAACGATCTGTGAAGGTACACTGTCAAGAGCGCCACCTGTACGTCAGAATCTTCACTAACAAATTAGTTTACTCATATCAAATTACCAAAATCAGGGCACGGTCTTACTGAAATGAAATTTTCACGCATTAAGATAAATTCCAACGACTTGGGGTGGAGGTCAAAAGGTCAGATTAATTCGATATGTATGCTTTCTGAAAAAAAATATTACATGACTAACCACATATACATTTTGTTATTTGGACATTTTAATTATATCTTCAATTAAAATGGTTAAATTATGAGCAGTCGTTTAATTAGAGATTTGAAACTCCTTCCCCCAACCTCGACCCCCTCAACCCCAAGTCACAGAACTTTCAATCAAACCAGCAACGGAGGTTCATATTTCAGAGGGCCTCATAAAAAAAAAAAATATATATATATATATATATATATATATATATATATATTATATTTTGACTTTCTCAAAACAATACAATAATTATATACTTATATTCATAATTGCACATAAAATCCGGATCAAAATGTGCAATCTAAGGTGTGGTTACAAATTCCTTAATAAGTTACTAGAGTATTTCATGACAAAGTAATGGCGAGGACCCTAACTTTGAACCTTCTATGTGGCTATGCGGCATATTAAGTCCCTCGTTTCTCTAGGGGGTAAAGGTTCGATTTGTTTATGAGCCGACCCAGGCAAACGACCTCAGCAGATATTACTCTGAAAAAACGCTGTCACAACATTAGCAGAGTTCTTTCAGCTGTTAAATGAGACAAGGGAATTAGGGGATTCCCCTTTTGCCTGGGCCGCGATTTGATTGGCTGCTGATAGTGAAAGCGGTATGTGTACTTATGTTACTTGCCGGTCTCAGAGAAGAAATAATTATAACACCTGAGGTGACACTTTAAAGAATGCATTACGTAGCATATATGTGAAATGAACAAGGATACGAAGATAAAAAAATGGGTGGTTCCAACCGAAGTGCACGTGCACGCATGGAAACACACAGGAGTAATATTAGATCTTTCTCGCGTGGTCAACCAAGCACGCCCCCTGCATAGATGAGTTACCTTGTATTCAATTTTTTTCTTGGAAAACGAAAGCACATCTGAGACAATTTTGCGAACTTCCACTTCATTAGCAGTTCAGCAGAAGTCGAATGATTTGGTTATTAATAGCATTGCCAATACACATATATTATGATAAAACATTATTTAAAATAGTAGTAATGAAACATTCGTGTAATTTAATAAGGGAACATATATTGTATCTCTTATATTAACCTCCCATTCTCTCTCCATATATACATACATGTATATATATATATATATATATATATATATATATATATATGTTAAATATACATATATATAAATTTATAGAGAGAGAGAGAGAGAAAGAAAGAAAGTAAAAAAGAATGGTATAATTTTGGATTTATTTATTTTTCAATATACCTTCTCTCTTTCTCCCTTAGTCATCGACATACACACCTTAAAAAATCACACACACACACACACACATATATATATGTATGTATGTATGCCACCTGCATTATATAATCGTACATAGGTAAGTACGGTTTGGCAATAATCCAAGATAAACAAACCTTATTATAAACAACCGGGGGTTATTTAACAGTCAGTGTATAGTAAACAAACACTGCATGTCAATGATCACTTTATAATAAACAGCATTCTTACAGGGGTCTGTTCCAGCCAGTTAATGATTGGAATTTTTAATATAAACACACATTCTATCTGTATATAGAATCATATACACTGCAGGCCAGCATATATAAGGTTTATTCTCGGCAAGTACCACACTAAACACGAATATATTTACTAAATTCAGTGTCCGACTAAGATGCAACTTCACAACTCCTGTCGATAATATTTGTTTCCTAGAGGCCAAGTACACCAGTATTTCAGAGGATTTTTTTGTAAACTTCATTTATTTTACATAAATTGTACTACTAGTTAATATAACAAATACGAGGCACTCTCCATGGCTCGGATGTTGGCGTTCGGTAGTCGGTAAGGATGGAGGAATCCAGAAATACGGGAGAAAATCACCGACCTTGGACGGGCAACTACAAACCACACTCATAGCCACGCCTGGGATTGAACCCGGGGTCGCTAGCAGAAGCCGAGCGTTTCACCACTCAGCTGTCCAGGCCCCAATTTATATTTCCATATTAGCTAATCCCTATAATGTATCCCATTATATAAATATACGGAATAAAGAGGTAATATTATACAGTGAAACCTGTGTAATCAGACCACCCGTGGGACTGGCCTACAGTGGTCTAAGCTCACAGGTGGTCTTATTAGTTATTAGACAGGTCGGTTAAAACCAGTGAGTCTTAAAATACAAGTGGAAATAATAGACAATTATTGGTTTTAATGGACAGGTAATATTAACTTGGGGCCTGGACAGTAGAGGGGTAAAACGCTCGGCTCTCTGCACTAGCGACCCGTGTTCGATCCCCGGCGTGGCTATGAGTGAGGTTTGTAGTTGCCCGTCCACGGTCGGTGATTTTCTCCCGTACTTCTGAATTCCTCCATCCTTACCGACTACCGAACGCCAACATCCGAGCCATGGAAAGTGCTTCGTATTTGTTATATTTGTGGCTATGAGAGTGGGTTGTAGTTGCTCGTCCAAGGTCGATGGTTTTCACCGGTTTCCTCCGCCCATTCAGAATACCAAACGCCATCATCGGAGCCATGGAGAGTGCCTTGATTAATTATAATAGCTATTTATACAATCCATGTAAAATAAATAAATTTATATATATTAGACAGGTGCACCTGCTTCCAAACCCACAAAGAACAACAGACTCTGGGGCATCTTGGATGTTCATTCTTGTCGCCATTTGTGTGTGTGTGCGGGTGATAGCGACAATGCGAAGTATGCAATTTCATTTTTAGTTTATATAAAGAAAGCTGAAATTCTTGCATACAATAACAAAACATTTCACTCAAGTGCAACACAATTAAAAATTGTGTTTCCATGAAAAACGTGTTTTCATTTTTACTGGATCGACCACAAATGATTTTTCAGGTATCATCTTTGCATTTACCATCTTTTTATGTGTTATACTTTTTATATATATATTTTTTTCAAATTATCTATACAAACGATTTTCCTTATATATGGACATATAACGTGTGCTTAATTTAATTATTTATCCCAAAAGTATCCCCCCCCCCCCCGAACCTTTCTTTTTTCTTACAGAGTGGCCTTATAAGACAGGCTTAGAGCATTTTATTTCATTATTAATTTATCTATTCTTTAAACAGTTGCATTTCTAAAAATGTTTTACTTATGAGGAAAAAACTTGCTAACGTTGTCTAAATGGCAGAAACTGCAAATATAAAATGGCATTCGTCTCGAAGCTCTGTCGTCTCATTGATCGGGTTCGGCTCTTGATTGACATGGCTGGGTCTTCGCTGCTGGGATCGGTGAAGGGAATGTGGGTTGCTTCTGCCTTTGTGGAGTTGGGTGTTGTGCCTTTCCTGAAAAGTCACCGGCTTCGGGTAAAATGGCGGTCTCTCATGGCATACGGCTATTGGCTTTCAAAATTATGCTTAAGGAGTGCAAAGGGCTGTGGTCTTGACCACAGCAACCTGAAGCTGCTCAACAAAGCAAGAAAAAAAAACATCTTCAGCCAGTCAGTCTAAATATGTTTTGGTAGATGATGCATAAAGACTAATATTGCTTGACTATAAAAGATAAAGTAATTGTATAACAGGTAACTTGCATGTGCATATATAACGGCATAATCTGTATTTTGTTTACTTATTTATTATATTATTCTTATTTAGTATATTAAGGTGCAAAATTATACATAATGTCAAATATGATAGCTGTAAGGCACTCTACACAATCAAATATATTAAGATTATTTTAAAAAGATTGAAAATCAGATAAAACACTTATGAATAAAAATAGATTTTGAGTATGCAAATATTCAGAATTTAAACATAAGTGGACAATGACAACTAATTATATGCCAAATGGAACAGGTGTCACTTCAGGGATACGGGACCATAGCTACTGCCACTTGAACACTTGAACAGTTGTCAGCACCCGCACGACTGACTGAGTGACCGTGTGTGTCTGCTCTGACGTCACATGGCGTGCCAGCCAAGCTGTAGCGTCATATTGACCCTCTGGCATTACGACCAGATTACTGGCGCCAGAGTGTCATGACATCTACGTCTTAGGATCGCATTATAAGGCCTTATGAAGATGCAAATATTTTCTTCATTTCTGACAACGCTTCATGGGCTACAGGTACACTGTCAATCAACATTAACCAGACCATTCGTTTGACCATTTTTTGTGTACATTCTAAAAATACCAAATATGAGCGAGAAAAGTTCCTGTTTAACCAAGCACATTGGTAAACCCCTCGGCATGTTTGTTGAATTTATGACCGCATGAACACAAGCATGGCTCGCACGGGTTACAGGACGCAGGCAACTTGCAGGCGACACAGGAAATGACCCGTGTCCATCGAGACGGTGTTTCAGTTTATGTTGCGAGCTCACATATATACTATTGTGTTTATTCACCATTTTAAGCATAATATTGAGATTATGGGCCGTTTACCACAATATGAATGCAACCAGATGCAAGACCACTGCGATACATTCCTCCATATTACTAGTATCACGACTCGAGTAGGCTTACCAGCCCAATTATCCGATGACCTACTGAGTCGGGTTGTCACGGCTATAGCTAAGCTGCTGCGTGCTGCAGCACTGAGTTCGGCAGAGTCAGCAAACAGAGCAGTCTCCCCAATATTTTTAAGTTTTATCATTAGTTTTCTAATAAATATGGTCGAATATACTGTATCAAATGTTTATTTAAAGTATATACAGTGGAACTCAGCCTTACGACCACCCCACCATTGCGACCATCCCCAAATTTACGACAACTTTTTTTGGTCCGTGCATATGATCCAAGTAACTTAGAATTTTAGCTTTAAGTTAGCAGAATTGGCGAAAACCCCTATATCTAAAATCAATCCTAAAGTTGTTGTAATTTCATATTAGACCAACAAGTATTCATTATTATATCCACCTATCCTATAAGGGGGAGAAATTTATTTTTGGCATTATTATTATTCTTATAACTTATTATTCTGCCCCTTTTTTGTCTGATTTCATTCATACTTACTGTGTATATACTCTATTATGGTCCAAACTATTTGATCTAGTTTCATTGTCCTTGACCTATTTTTGAAGGTCCCAGTAGGCAAAAGTGCGATTTTTATCTTGGATTTCAAAGGTCCTCCATAATATTTGATTCCAAACATTACTGGTATGGTGATTCCGCATCGAATTTACTCATGCGGAACCATATGAAATAGATGACTAAGCACCTTTCAATTAGGCTACGTTTCCGGATAAACCATATGACCCAGAAAATTAAATCTTTTACCGACATATGCCCTTAACAACGCAGAGGTGCAGCGGCAAGTTTAGTAGCGATATCTTTTGCAGTTTTTTAATATATGCAAAAAAAGAAAAAGAAAATGTGACGTCAGAATTTTAAGTTCATCCAAAAGCCAGATTTCATTTGTTTTACAGAACTATAGTTGTCCCTAAGTGTTAGAGGTCAATAAAGGTCAGTTAGAGATTCGATGAAAGGGAATGGGGAGTGGGGGGGGGGGTATGCGTGGGGGTTGGGGTGGACATCCGTGACTGTCCTATGACGGTTACAAGAATCCTAGTTTTAAGTGTGGTAGGGTTCTTTCTGATATACATATTCTTTTTAAGTTTTCATTCATTATCATATAATATGGTATTGTAACATTTTTTTTAAATTTTTAAACAGTACGATATTCCAAGCACGATGTACCATGCAGCAAACCATTTTTTTAGCTTACTAATATTAAACTACAGGCGGGAGATACTCCTAAATCATACAGTAAACAAAAGCAATTTAAAAACACGTTACGGATTAAATTGCCAAATGTTTATTACATTTTTAGATACATTCATATATTCAGTCCTGATTAAGAGTAAAATATTTTCGTGATTTCTGAAAAATAATATAATAAAATAAAATGTTTTATCATTTCCTGTATTTCTGGTGCTTATATGAGTAAAAACAATTTTTTTCTATTTTTTAATGAAATTTCCCAATACGTAATATATATATATATATATATATATATATATATATATATACATATATATATGTATATATATATGTATATATATATATATATGTATATATATATGTATATATATATATATATATATATTTATATATATATAAGAAGGAAGATACACGACAATAGATGAGAATATAGATTTAATGATAATAAATAGTTAAGTTCAAATGTCATTGTGTGTGACTGTTCGATGAGATTCGAAATGTACCCCGATAAAACATTTAATTGCCATGATTATCCATTTAGATGCCCGTAAGCAGGGCACAGCTTTCTGTGAATGATCTTAATCTTTTGTTCAGACAAAGAGGTAAAACTGGTATAGCACCCAAGAGGGAAAACTTTAAAATTAATATACTAGTCCATGCACGGCTTGATGAGCCGTAATTTTCTGTAAACTGGGGCGTTCACACCTATCCGGTTTTTTTCTTCCACACCCGCTTCCTTCATCCGCCGTCCGTCAAATTTGAGTCAATTAAATATTAATATTGACTATGATTAGCTTTTATGGAGAATAATGTAGGCATCCTTGTTCCAAGGGGGTTTAAGAATGAATCCTGTCATAGAGACACGGTAGTGAAATTGGTGCCATTTTAAATCAATGTTCTAAACTTCAATTACATGAGTACAAGTTCTGGAACGCGGTAATAGACAACTTGTTATTAGGTTTCTGATTAAGAACATCCGATTTGGATAAAAGAAGACATGTTTTGACAGTCATACTTTTTTACATTAAGATGATCATTGCAATACTTTATATTTAATTACCTGGCTTAAAGATAAGAGTATTTAACATTTAACAAATATTATATATATGAGACAACTCAGACAAGCAAACATATTTCCTACTATAGTAAACGAAAAGGAAGTGTTGATAACAGTGGGACCGCTGAGAGTAGCCCAGAAACTTCACTCTATCCATGTTGACAGAAAGCGACTGCCGTTGGATCAGACATATATATTTAAGATACTGAGTACATATTAAATAACTAAGAAAAACATTGTTCCATTGATACTCATACTTCTCTCTCTCTCTCTTCCACTCTCTCTCTCTCTCTCTCTCTCTCTCTCTCTCTCTCTCTTTCTCTCTCTCTCTCTCTCACTCACTGAACAGAGACGACAGAAGCGGAGTTACGGAAGCGGAAGGAAATTTGCTAACGCGGCTTATATGATTGGAAGCCCTCACGAGTTGATATTTAGTAAAATGTTGATGTTATGTTTGGGCACACGAACGTCAGATTGTGTAAGATTCGACCATGTCCCTTGCCGCGAATTCGTGGGAGCGCTTAATTCGTTTTCTACACATCATTGTTATGACTATGTTCGTTCGTTAAATGCAATTTTTAGTAACATTGTGTGTCACAATCAGTTATGATAAAGATAGTAATACAATTTAAGGAATATTGGTTCATCTTGAAGAGATTTAATTGATCAGTTCAATTGTTTAATTAATATGAATATATTAATAAATTTTAAAGTATCTATGTAAATGGCATGCATCATCTCCTAGCTTCTAGACGTAAGGGGAGTGGTTATTTAAATATATGTATGACCGTCTAATTCAACAACGGAGGTATTTGTACAATGAATTTCCGTGGCGAATACACAGGGTGGCAGCAATTAAATCTCGGGGGGGGGGGGGGTATTACTTTGTTGAGTTCTTCCCCTATATGGTTTAAGTGATCATTCAAAGTATACGCGTGTATAACCTTGTTTGTAGGGTATGTATTATCACCAAACAGGCTAGGTTAATAAGGGGTATCTCTTCAAAGCAATAAATACATGATCGATGGCGGACAGTGATTCAGACCATATCTCAGCTTATTGGCCAATCATTGCTTTATCTGATAATAGCTGTCTAAAGTATCAAAATGCTTAACACCCCCCCCCCCCCCCTGCTAACACAGCGATTATTAACGCTTTATCATCAAATTTTATCGCATATGCAAAGAATCTGTCAGTGAACGTGATATGGTGATCCTGTGTGCCCTACATTATCTGATCATGTGAGAAAGAAATATTTGGAGACAGACATTACAAGATATATGCGGCTCAAAGTGCGGGACGCCTTGACAAAGCCATATTTCAAGAACATTCGCACTAAAATCTACTCCACCGGCCGTGGGGAGGGTGCCCAGTTTACAATGGTTGGCTTTTATTTTCGCGAGGTTTTCAGATTCGCGTCATTCGTAAAAAAATGTAAATATCGCGAAAATGAAACTTTTTTTAATTAAACACCTCATTGGCGTATCATGTGTGTTATCTTTGCATCAACACCTTTAGGAATAAAAGTGTAAAGACAAAAAGTTTAACATTATAAACAGTAACATATATTTTATGTCACCTGTAAATTAAAGATTGACAGAATGAATAATACTTGATTTATATATTATCTACCTAAAGCGGACACGAATTTCTTCTCGATTTTGTGCGTCCGATTTAGTGTGCACATTGAATAAAAAAAAGTGACGTGGATATACTATATTGGTAGGTTTACTGCATGATAAGATCGCGAAAATTTTACCAATTAATTAACGCAAAACAATGAAAACGTTAACAAATCTCGAAAAATATCCTCGCGAATATGAAGCCAACCACGATACATGTTTTTTAATATGGCGATCATTTTGTCCAACGCTTTTCATCCAGAAAGACATAAATGACTCAGAACTGCCTCACTGAGTGAATTTGATAATATATGTGTTTGTTTTTATTATTATTTGATCTTTTTCTGGATCTATTTGACATTTATCTATTCTTTAAACCTTAAATGAAGTATATGAAAATATTTTTAAATTTCTCAAAACTGGTTGATATTTTAAGATTTAAAATATTTAATAGTAATATATATTTCTCAAAACATTTTCAATAGATGGGAAAAGCGAATTTTCATTTATTTATTTTTTTGCCTATGTCTTTTACTATATTTTTATGTATTACACACTCTTAGCTTTCATATTATTTACTAATGGTAGGATTTGCTCTAAAATCTTATATCTGGTGACTGAAAGATAAAAAACGACTATTTATCGATTATAAATCTATTATTTGATGCAATTTCTGTGTTACCGTAATATCTGCTGCAAAGAATTTTTTCTGAGTATTGACCGAGTAAATTAAGTCAAAGACTAGTACATCACGGGACGTCAAGGCAAGGGTAGCGTATACACTCTAAGAAAAAAAGGGTTACATGTAAAACCCTAAAGAGTTCTTTAGAGTGGAGCTAGTGGGGAACCTTTAAGGTTCCAAGTAGAACCCCCATTGTCAGGGTTCTTTCTTGAACCCTCTCCGGGGGTTATTTGGAGGAACCATACAGGTTCCGTATGTGCCCCTGATTATGGGTTCCTGTAAGAACCCTACAGAAAGATTCTGCCTGGAACCATTTTTTTTCATGAAAGGGTTCTCATAAGGTTATATATATATATATATATATATATATATATATATATATATATATATATATATATATATATACAAATATATATTTCATTTTGCATTCGTATTAATTTACGAGGATTTTGTTTATGAATTACCAGAAATAAAGAGTATATACTCTTTGTTAATATATAAAAATATTTGACAGTTGTTGGTTGCACAAGGTTAGGTTTTAACGCTGTTCTTTATAACATCTCTGACGGAATATGATATGTTTTATCTAGATAAATTGACTTCTTTTGATGCGCATTCATAATCGTTTTGTGATCGATTATGCAAAAATGCAATTAATTTAATCGATTATTAAAGAAACAAACAATATAATCGATTAATTGGCACACCACTATAGTCTGTTCCACAGTAGGGTGTCCATTGCAATTCGGCAATTATTCACTGAGACTCAACAATTATCACTCAGTCTGGCCTTAAAACTGATGAGGGATTAAAGGCCTGTTATGAGATGTAAACTTCATAACAAAAACAACATTTATATTTTGTAACTCTCTTGTTCTTCTGCATCTTGTGGCCAAGTGACATGGCGTCTGTCATTGGTTTGCAGACAACTGCATTTTTTAGAATATTTATAACCAATTATTAGCCAATCAGGAGCTTTCAAGTGCAGTTGTTTGAGCATATGACCAGTGACCTTGACCTTCATGAATGGAGTAGAGTTGTTGTAAAAAATAGACCGTTTCCTCAGATATTGATTAATTGCATTACTTTAATATTTTGCAAGATATGATTTAAATTAAATTAAAGTTAATAAGCCAATACCACATTCCTTCGTTGAAGCATATACCATCTGAATTTAATCTGCCATGCAGTTTATGAAAATATTGCTTAATTTCAAAGGGAATCCTACTGTGGAACAGACTATAGTACGTGTATCAACAGTTTGTAAAACATTAAGGAAAAAAATAAAAAATGATTATACAGTCATGCTCTTTAGACAGTTCTTAAAACCCAAGGCCAACGAAAGGACGTCTGCAGGCTATATAAGAGATGACAAACGCCATGCCAATATTCCATCTGTTTTTATTGCAACCTTCTGGATGCTTCTTCTTCGTCATATGGTCACGTGACATGGCGTCATTGAAAAGCAGTGCGTTTTGCCCCTCGACCCCTCGACTGCAGCAGAAAAGGGAAGTCGGGGCTCGAACCGGTCACGTATATAGCCCTATAAAGGTCCGCACCGGCTCCCTCACCAACGACGTAAGAGGAGAAAATAGTTTACCATTTATTGGCATCCATATTATAGTAAGGAGAAAATAGAAGAGAAATCTGCCGAGAGTATGAATGATGCCACACCAAGCCAAGCGCAAGAGGCTCCAAGACGCCGTCCAAAGTTACATCCAGAACGCCTCGCACCGAGTCCAAAAAGAAGGACGAAACAGGAGAGCAGCAGCACCCACGCCCACTCCATTTCAAGCACCTATACACCCCCTTCACCCGCATACAGACTGTTTGGCTCTGCCTAGACCTCGTTTCAGCGAGTCGCTTTGTAGCGTTCATCATAAGCACCCCTAGGCAGTTTAAAGGGCACATATTACTAAAGCTTATAACATTAAATCAATTAAAACTTTACTGTACGGTTGACAGGAGCGGTGCCAAATAATCAATTATCGGTCGTTTTCTTTCATAATCGATGACATTGGTTGCATTTTCTTAAATAAAGGATCACAAATTATTATACATGCACATGCCAAGATCTTATATCTTGAGAGACGATTTCTTGGAACTTTATATAGAAGGTACATATATAATCGATTAGTGATCGGTCACCGGTCGGTTTTTTTTTTCTTTCAATCATCGAATATGATATCACAACCAGTTCCTACCAGCACAGTTGACAGACATACAGATAGGTAGATAACCGAAAATGGGGGAGAAACATACAGGGACGGACAGCACAGCCGGATGGAGAAGAGAGAGAGAGAGAGAGAGAGAGAGAGAGAGAGAGAACAGACTTGGAGCACCGAGTGTCTCAGACCCGTGTTTGTAAGTTTGTCTGTGTATGTTTGTCTGTGCATATGGATATTTGTTTTTTTTATTCGGCTATCTCTCCCGGGGTGAGGGGATTATATTGCTGGTGTATATTGTCTGACGGGACATTTCGTTCAATGATGTAGTTAATGGTATTTTCAAACCTGCAATGAGCGATGCTTACAATATTTTCACGTATATACACAAACATGCTAAAACACAGCTTCTATCATAAACTATAATATTTATTCCGTATACTTAACTTATATTCACTTACATAATCGTCTCATATTGTAATGTTCCTTCTAACTATTTACATCTTAATTGAACCCAGGTGTGTGTATAAGTTGCAGAGGATGACATAAAGATACACGTCAGAGAGAGAGAGAGAGAGAGAGAGAGAGAGAGAGAGGGAGGGAGAGAGAGATAGGGAGAGACAGATGGACAAATAGAGGAAGAGAGAGCGAAAACGAAAAAGGGCAAAGGAATGTATACATAAACCTCCTAAAGAACAATTTAAATTCATAATATCTTTTCGACCTAAACATTTTGAGAAATATAACAAATACCGAAAATTAGACCTGTAGGTATTAAAAATCATGATGCTAATAAACTACCCCATATTGCGCCTTTACAACTTAATTTTTTAAAATGTTTCTACACTGTGTGAAGGGTAAACCCTTCCTTGGATTTCCTATCTGAGCCCCCACCCTGTATCATCCTTGGTGATTATGAACTACCTCCCTGGGACACTCACTCCTGCGTGAATAAAATGAAAGGCCTCAAATTTCGAGCAAATAAATAATAAAGAAACCTTTCCATGAATTTGAAAATTAAAGCCTATTATGTATCATTGTACAATGTCTCTGGAATAATATGAATAAGTTTAGGGTTAAGAATATTAGTAAAGACATCTAAAATTATCTATTTCTTTTGACAATTTTTTTCCCAAAAACCTTTTACTCTCCGAAGATATCACCTTGTTCTTAAATACAACTTTACACCTACTCAGACCTAGGGAGAAAATTGGGAAAGTCATTGAAACCTATCACGTCTCATCTTCCCGATACAGTGTATCCTCGAAATTACGACCACTATTGAAACCGCGATAAAGCGGTCGCATTAGAAAGGTGATCATCTAACTGAGGTCGGATATATAGGGCCTAAAAGAACTGGGACCATGAAAAACTGTCGTTATTTTACTGTCACTGGTTCTTAGGCATGGCAGTTGTATACTTGTTCTCGGCATGAGATGCATTTTTACAATTCTGTTACTATCCGGTGGGAAAGAGCGTGAATATTACAGTCTCCCTCCTATCCCCCCCCCCCCCCCCCCGCTTCTTTTTTTTTAAGGGATAGGTTCTTGGCCTGTTGTTGGGACTGTTTATTGAATCAGGATGAAAGTATCCATATGATAAGAATGATGTGTTATTATTAAATCTTCGGAATTTCAGGTTTTCTATGCAAAGGGATAAGAATAATCTAAAAGTCATACCTGCATGTCGTAAAGACATAAAAGCGAATCACTGAGGTTCTATAACGGGGTATCGCCATTATGCCATATAGGGGTCACCGGCGAGGTTCGAACCGGAGACTTTTAGCTCCGATGTCCAGCGTCTTAACCACCAACCTACGTCCTATCCTTTTGGCCCTCATGTATAAGACAGGCGTGAGCGCTTTGCTGGTGGTTGGCTTGGCTGCTTCCTGGCCTGTATTGGCAGTGTTTCGATCAGTTCAAAATAAAACATCTTTAGAAAACGCATTAAAAATAGATAAACACTTTAAATTAAGTGGAGTTGGGGGCGCTGGACAATCGTTCAATCACCACTACAGTGAAGATTAAAAGATGTTCATAAATTGAGCAGTCGTTTAATTAGAGATTTGAAACTCCTTCCCCCAACCTCGACCCCCTCAACCCCAAGTCACAGAACTTTCAATCAAACCAGCAACGGAGGTTCATATTTCAGAGGGCCTCATAAAAAAAAATATATATATAAATATATATATATATATATATTATATTTTGACTTTCTCAAAACAATACAATAATTATATACTTATATTCATAATTGCACATAAAATCCGGATCAAAATGTACAATCTAAGGTATGGTTACAAATTCCTTAATAAGTTACTAGAGTATTTCATGACAAAGTAATGGCGAGGACCCTAACTTTGAACCTTCTATGTGGCTATGCGGCATATTAAGTCCCTCGTTTCTCTAGGGGGTAAAGGTTCGATTTGTTTATGAGCCGACCCAGGCAAACGACCTCAGCAGATATTACTCTGAAAAAACGCTGTCACAACATTAGCAGAGTTCTTTCAGCTGTTAAATGAGACAAGGGAATTAGGGGATTCCCCTTTTGCCTGGGCCGCGATTTGATTGGCTGCTGATAGTGAAAGCGGTATGTGTACTTATGTTACTTGCCGGTCTCAGAGAAGAAATAATTATAACACCTGAGGTGACACTTTAAAGAATGCATTACGTAGCATATATGTGAAATGAACAAGGATACGAAGATAAAAAAATGGGTGGTTCCAACCGAAGTGCACGTGCACGCATGGAAACACACAGGAGTAATATTAGATATTTCTCGCGTGGTCAACCAAGCACGCCCCCTGCATAGATGAGTTACCTTGTATTCAATTTTTTTCTTGGAAAACGAAAGCACATCTGAGACAATTTTGCGAACTTCCACTTCATTAGCAGTTCAGCAGAAGTGGAATGATTTGGTTATTAATAGCATTGCTAATACACATATATTATGATAAAACATTATTTAAAATAGTAGTAATGAAACATTCGTGTAATTTAATAAGGGAACATATATTGTATCTCTTATATTAACCTCCCATTCTCTCTCCATATATACATACATGTATATATATATATATATATATATATATATATATATATAGTTAAATATACATATATATAAATTTATAGAGAGAGAGAGAGAGAGAGAGAGAAAGAAAGAAAGTAAAAAAGAATGGTATAATTTTGGATTTATTTATTTTTCAATATACCTTCTCTCTTTCTCCCTTAGTCATCGACATACACACCTTAAAAAATCACACACACACACACACATATATATATATGTATGTATGTATGCCACCTGCATTATATAATCGTACATAGGTAAGTACGGTTTGGCAATAATCCAAGATAAACAAACCTTATTATAAACAACCGGGGATTATTTAACAGTCAGTGTATAGTAAACAAACACTGCATGTCAATGATCACTTTATAATAAACAGCATTCTTACAGGGGTCTGTTCCAGCCAGTTAATGATTGGAATTTTTAATATAAACACACATTCTATCTGTATATAGAATCATATACACTGCAGGCCAGCATATATTTACTAAATTCAGTGTCCGACTAAGATGCAACTTCACAACTCCTGTCGATAATATTTATTTCCTAGAGGCCAAGTACACCAGTATTTCAGAGGATTTTTTTGTAAACTTCATTTATTTTACATAAATTGTACTACTAGTTAATATAACAAATACGAGGCACTCTCCATATTAGCTAATCCCTATAATGTATCCCATTATATAAATATACGGAATAAAGAGGTAATATTATACAGTGAAACCTGTGTAATCAGACCACCCGTGGGACTGGCCTACAGTGGTCTAAGCTCACAGGTGGTCTTATTAGTTATTAGACAGGTCGGTTAAAACCAGTGAGTCTTAAAATACAAGTGGAAATAATAGACAATTATTGGTTTTAATGGACAGGTAATATTAACTTGGGGCCTGGACAGTAGAGGGGTAAAACGCTCGGCTCTCTGCACTAGCGACCCGGGTTCGATCCCCGGCGTGGCTATGAGTGAGGTTTGTAGTTGCCCGTCCAAGGTCGGTGATTTTCTCCCGTACTTCTGAATTCCTCCATCCTTACCGACTACCGAACGCCAACATCCGAGCCATGGAAAGTGCCTCGTATTTGTTATATTTGTGGCTATGAGAGTGGGTTGTAGTTGCTCGTCCAAGGTCGATGGTTTTCACCGGTTTCCTCCGCCCATTCAGAATACCAAACGCCATCATCGGAGCCATGGAGAGTGCCTTGATTAATTATAATTGCTATTTATACAATCCATGTAAAATAATAAATTTATATATATTAGACAGGTGCACATGCTTCCAAACCCACAAAGAACAACAGACTCTGGGGCATCTTGGATGTTCATTCTTGTCGCCATTTGTGTGTGTGTGCGGGTGATAGCGGACAAGTATGCAATTTCATTTTTAGTTTATATAAAGAAAGCTGAAATTCTTGCATACAATAACAAAACATTTCACTCAAGTGCAACACAATTAAAAATTGTGTTTCCATGAAAACGTGTTTTCATTTTTACTGGATCGACCACAAATGATTTTTCAGGTATAATCTTTTGCATTTACCATCTTTTTATGTGTTATACTTTTTATATATATATTTTTTTCAAATTATCTATACAAACGATTTTCCTTATTATAATGACATATAACGTGTGCTTAATTTAATTATTTATCCCAAAAGTATCCCCCCCCCCCCCCGGGAACCTTTCTTTTTCTTACAGAGTGGCCTTATAAGACAGGCTTGACGGCATTTTATTTCATTATTAAATTATCTATTCTTTAAAACAGTTGCATTTCTAAAAATGTTTTACTTATGAGGAAAAAACTTGCTAACGTTGTCTAAATGGCAGGAACTGCAAATATAAAATGGCATTCGTCTCGAAGCTCTGTCGTCTCATTGATCGGGTTCGGCTCTTGATTGACATGGCTGGGTCTTCGCTGCTGGGATCGGTGAAGGGAATGTGGGTTGCTTCTGCCTTTGTGGAGTTGGGTGTTGTGCCTTTCCTGAAAAGTCACCGGCTTCGGGTAAAATGGCGGTCTCTCATGGCATACGGCTATTGGCTTTCAAAATTATGCTTAAGGAGTGCAAAGGGCTGTGGTCTTGACCACAGCAACCTGAAGCTGCTCAACAAAGCAAGAAAAAAAAAACATCTTCAGCCAGTCAGTCTAAATATGTTTTGGTAGATGATGCATAAAGACTAATATTGCTTGACTATAAAAGATAAAGTAATTGTATAACAGGTAACTTGCATGTGCATATATAACGGCATAATCTGTATTTTGTTTACTTATTTATTATATTATTCTTATTTAGTATATTAAGGTGCAAAATTATACATAATGTCAAATATGATAGCTGTAAGGCACTCTACACAATCAAATATATTAAGATTATTTTAAAAAGATTGAAAATCAGATAAAACACTTATGAATAAAAATAGATTTTGAGTATGCAAATATTCAGAATTTAAACATAAGTGGACAATGACAACTAATTATATGCCAAATGGAACAGGTGTCACTTCAGGGATACGGGACCATAGCTACTGCCACTTGAACACTTGAACAGTTGTCAGCACCCGCACGACTGACTGAGTGACCGTGTGTGTCTGCTCTGACGTCACATGGCGTGCCAGCCAAGCTGTAGCGTCATATTGACCCTCTGGCATTACGACCAGATTACTGGCGCCAGAGTGTCATGACATCTACGTCTTAGGATCGCATTATAAGGCCTTATGAAGATGCAAATATTTTCTTCATTTCTGACAACGCTTCATGGGCTACAGGTACACTGTCAATCAACATTAACCAGACCATTCGTTTGACCATTTTTTGTGTACATTCTAAAAATACCAAATATGAGCGAGAAAAGTTCCTGTTTAACCAAGCACATTGGTAAACCCCTCGGCATGTTTGTTGAATTTATGACCGCATGAACACAAGCATGGCTCGCACGGGTTACAGGACGCAGGCAACTTGCAGGCGACACAGGAAATGACCCGTGTCCATCGAGACGGTGTTTCAGTTTATGTTGCGAGCTCACATATATACTATTGTGTTTATTCACCATTTTAAGCATAATATTGAGATTATGGGCCGTTTACCACAATATGAATGCAACCAGATGCAAGACCACTGCGATACATTCCTCCATATTACTAGTATCACGACTCGAGTAGGCTTACCAGCCCAATTATCCGATGACCTACTGAGTCGGGTTGTCACGGCTATAGCTAAGCTGCTGCGTGCTGCAGCACTGAGTTCGGCAGAGTCAGCAAACAGAGCAGTCTCCCCAATATTTTTAAGTTTTATCATTAGTTTTCTAATAAATATGGTCGAATATACTGTATCAAATGTTTATTTAAAGTATATACAGTGGAACTCAGCCTTACGACCACCCCACCATTGCGACCATCCCCAAATTTACGACAACTTTTTTGGTCCGTGCATATGATCCAAGTAACTTAGAATTTTAGCTTTAAGTTAGCAGAATTGGCGAAAACCCCTATATCTAAAATCAATCCTAAAGTTGTTGTAATTTCATATTAGACCAACAAGTATTCATTATTATATCCACCTATCCTATAAGGGGGAGAAATTTATTTTTGGCATTATTATTATTCTTATAACTTATTATTCTGCCCCTTTTTTGTCTGATTTCATTCATACTTACTGTGTATATACTCTATTATGGTCCAAACTATTTGATCTAGTTTCATTGTCCTTGACCTATTTTTGAAGGTCCCAGTAGGCAAAAGTGCGATTTTTATCTCGGATTTCAAAGGTCCTCCATAATATTTGATTCCAAACATTACTGGTATGGTGATTCCGCATCGAATTTACTCATGCGGAACCATATGAAATAGATGACTAAGCACCTTTCAATTAGGCTACGTTTCCGGATAAACCATATGACCCAGAAAATTAAATCTTTTACCGACATATGCCCTTAACAACGCAGAGGTGCAGCGGCAAGTTTAGTAGCGATATCTTTTGCAGTTTTTTAATATATGCAAAAAAAGAAAAAGAAAATGTGACGTCAGAATTTTAAGTTCATCCAAAAGCCAGATTTCATTTGTTTTACAGAACTATAGTTGTCCCTAAGTGTTAGAGGTCAATAAAGGTCAGTTAGAGATTCGATGAAAGGGAATGGGGAGTGGGGGGGGGGGGGGGTATGCGTGGGGTTTGGGGTGGACATCCGTGACTGTCCTATGACGGTTACAAGAATCCTAGTTTTAAGTGTGGTAGGGTTCTTTCTGATATACATATTCTTTTTAAGTTTTCATTCATTATCATATAATATGGTATTGTAACATTTTTTTTTTAATTTTTAAACAGTACGATATTCCAAGCACGATGTACCATGCAGCAAACCATTTTTTTAGCTTACTAATATTAAACTACAGGCGGGAGATACTCCTAAATCATACAGTAAACAAAAGCAATTTAAAAACACGTTACGGATTAAATTGCCAAATGTTTATTACATTTTTAGATACATTCATATATTCAGTCCTGATTAAGAGTAAAATATTTTCGTGATTTCTGAAAAATAATATAATAAAATAAAATGTTTTATCATTTCCTGTATTTCTGGTGCTTATATGAGTAAAAACAATTTTTTTCTATTTTTTAATGAAATTTCCCAATACGTAATATATATATATATATATATATATATATATATATATATATACATATATATATGTATATATATATGTATATATATATATATATATGTATATATATATGTATATATATATATATATATATATATATATATATATATATATATAAGAAGGAAGATACACGACAATAGATGAGAATATAGATTTAATGATAATAAATAGTTAAGTTCAAATGTCATTGTGTGTGACTGTTCGATGAGATTCGAAATGTACCCCGATAAAACATTTAATTGCCATGATTATCCATTTAGATGCCCGTAAGCAGGGCACAGCTTTCTGTGAATGATCTTAATCTTTTGTTCAGACAAAGAGGTAAAACTGGTATAGCACCCAAGAGGGAAAACTTTAAAATTAATATACTAGTCCATGCACGGCTTGATGAGCCGTAATTTTCTGTAAACTGGGGCGTTCACACCTATCCGGTTTTTTTTCTTCCACACCCGCTTCCTTCATCCGCCGTCCGTCAAATTTGAGTCAATTAAATATTAATATTGACTATGATTAGCTTTTATGGAGAATAATGTAGGCATCCTTGTTCCAAGGGGGTTTAAGAATGAATCCTGTCATAGAGACACGGTAGTGAAATTGGTGCCATTTTAAATCAATGTTCTAAACTTCAATTACATGAGTACAAGTTCTGGAACGCGGTAATAGACAACTTGTTATTAGGTTTCTGATTAAGAACATCCGATTTGGATAAAAGAAGACATGTTTTGACAGTCATACTTTTTTACATTAAGATGATCATTGCAATACTTTATATTTAATTACCTGGCTTAAAGATAAGAGTATTTAACATTTAACAAATATTATATATATGAGACAACTCAGACAAGCAAACATATTTCCTACTATAGTAAACGAAAAGGAAGTGTTGATAACAGTGGGACCGCTGAGAGTAGCCCAGAAACTTCACTCTATCCATGTTGACAGAAAGCGACTGCCGTTGGATCAGACATATATATTTAAGATACTGAGTACATATTAAATTACTAAGAAAAACAGTGTTCCATTGATACTCATACTTCTCTCTCTTCCACTCTCTCTCTCTCTCTCTCTCTCTCTCTCTCTCTCTCTCTCTCTCTCTCTCTCTCTCTCTCTCTCTCTCTCTCTCTCTCTCACTGAACAGAGACGACAGAAGCGGAGTTACGGAAGCGGAAGGAAATTTGCTAACGCGGCTTATATGATTGGAAGCCCTCACGAGTTGATATTTAGTAAAATGTTGATGTTATGTTTGGGCACACGAACGTCAGATTGTGTAAGATTCGACCATGTCCCTTGCCGCGAATTCGTGGGAGCGCTTAATTCGTTTTCTACACATCATTGTTATGACTATGTTCGTTCGTTAAATGCAATTTTTAGTAACATTGTGTGTCACAATCAGTTATGATAAAGATAGTAATACAATTTAAGGAATATTGGTTCATCTTGAAGAGATTTAATTGATCAGTTCAATTGTTTAATTAATATGAATATATTAATAAATTTTAAAGTATCTATGTAAATGGCATGCATCATCTCCTAGCTTCTAGACGTAAGGGGAGTGGTTATTTAAATATATGTATGACCGTCTAATTCAACAACGGAGGTATTTGTACAATGAATTTCCGTGGCGAATACACAGGGTAGCAGCAATTAAATCTCGGGGGGGGGGGGGGGTATTACTTTGTTGAGTTCTTCCCCTATATGGTTTAAGTGATCATTCAAAGTATACGCGTGTATAACCTTGTTTGTAGGGTATGTATCATCACCAAACAGGCTAGGTTAATAAGGGGTATCTCTTCAAAGCAATAAATACATGATCGATGGCGGACAGTGATTCAGACCATATCTCAGCTTATTGGCCAATCATTGCTTTATCTGATAATAGCTGTCTAAAGTATCAAAATGCTTAACACCCCCCCCCCCCCCTGCTAACACAGCGATTATTAACGCTTTATCATCAAATTTTATCGCATATGCAAAGAATCTGTCAGTGAACGTGATATGGTGATCCTGTGTGCCCTACATTATCTGATCATGTGAGAAAGAAATATTTGGAGACAGACATAACAAGATATATGCGGCTCAAAGTGCGGGACGCCTTGACAAAGCCATATTTCAAGAACATTCGCACTAAAATCTACTCCACCGGCCGTGGGGAGGGTGCCCAGTTTACAATGGTTGGCTTTTATTTTCGCGAGGGTTTCAGATTCGCGTTATTCGTAAAAAAATGTAAATATCGCGAAAATGAAACTTTTTTTAATTAAACACCTCATTGGCGTATCATGTGTGTTATCTATGCATCAACACCTTTAGGAATAAAAGTGTAAAGACAAAAAGTTTAACATTATAAACAGTAACATATATTTTATGTCACCTGTAAATTAAAGATTGATCTCGAAAAATATCCTCGCGAATATGAAGCCAACCACGATACATGTTTTTTAATATGGCGATCATTTTGTCCAACGCTTTTCATCCACAAAGACATAAATGACTCAGAACTGCCTTACTGAGTGAATTTGATAATATATGTGTTTGTTTTTATTATTATTTGATCTTTTTCTGGATCTATTTGACATTTATCTATTCTTTAAACCTTAAATGAAGTATATGAAAATATTTTTAAATTTCTCAAAACTGGTTGATATTTTAAGATTTAAAATATTTAATAGTAATATATATTTCTCAAAACATTTTCAATAGATGGGAAAAGCGAATTTTCATTTATTTATTTTTTTGCCTATGTCTTTTACTATATTTTTATGTATCACACACTCTTAGCTTTCATATTATTTACTAATGGTAGGATTTGCTCTAAAATCTTATATCTGGTGATTGAAAGATAAAAAACGACTATTTATCGATAATAAATCTATTATTATTTGATGTAATTTCTGTGTTACCGTAATATCTGCTGCAAAGAATTTTTCCTGAGTATTGACCGAGTAAATTAAGTCAAAGACTAGTACATCACGGGACGTCAAGGCAAGGGTAGCGTATACACTCTAAGAAAAAAAGGGTTACATGTAAAACCCTAAAGAGTTCTTTAGAGTGGAGCTAGTGGGGAACCTTTAAGGTTCCAAGTAGAACCCCCATTGTCAGGGTTCTTTCTTGAACCCTCTCCGGGGGTTATTTGGAGGAACCATACAGGTTCCGTATGTGCCCCTGATTATGGGTTCCTGTAAGAACCCTACAGAAAGATTCTGCCTGGAACCATTTTTTTCATGAAAGGGTTCTCATAAGGTTATATATATATATATATATATATATATATATATATATATATATATATATATATATATATATATATATATATACAAATATATATTTCATTTTGCATTCGTATTAATTTACGAGGATTTTGTTTATGAATTACCAGAAATAAAGAGTATATACTCTTTGTTAATATATAAAAATATTTGACAGTTGTTGGTTGCACAAGGTTAGGTTTTAACGCTGTTCTTTATAACATCTCTGACGGAATATGATATGTTTTATCTAGATAAATTGACTTCTTTTGATGCGCATTCATAATCGTTTTGTGATCGATTATGCAAAAATGCAATCAATTTAATCGATTATTAAAGAAACAAACAATATAATCGATTAATTGGCACACCACTATAGTCTGTTCCACAGTAGGGTGTCCATTGCAATTCGGCAATTATTCACTGAGACTCAACAATTATCACTCAGTCTGGCCTTAAAACTGATGAGGGATTAAAGGCCTGTTATGAGATGTAAACTTCATAACAAAAACAACATTTATATTTTGTAACTCTCTTGTTCTTCTGCATCTTGTGGCCAAGTGACATGGCGTCTGTCATTGGTTTGCAGACAACTGCATTTTTTAGAATATTTATAACCAATTATTAGCCAATCAGGAGCTTTCAAGTGCAGTTGTTTGAGCATATGACCAGTGACCTTGACCTTCATGAATGGAGTAGAGTTGTTGTAAAAAATAGACCGTTTCCTCAGATATTGATTAATTGCATTACTTTAATATTTTGCAAGATATGATTTAAATTAAATTAAAGTTAATAAGCCAATACCACATTCCTTCGTTGAAGCATATACCATCTGAATTTCATCTGCCATGCAGTTTATGAAAATATTGCTTAATTTCAAAGGGAATCCTACTGTGGAACAGACTATAGTACGTGTATCAACAGTTTGTAAAACATTAAGGAAAAAAATAAAAAATGATTATACAGTCATGCTCTTTAGACAGTTCTTAAAACCCAAGGCCAACGAAAGGACGTCTGCAGGCTATATAAGAGATGACAAACGCCATGCCAATATTCCATCTGTTTTTATTGCAACCTTCTGGATGCTTCTTCTTCGTCATATGGTCACGTGACATGGCGTCATTGAAAAGCAGTGCGTTTTGCCCCTCGACCCCTCGACTGCAGCAGAAAAGGGAAGTCGGGGCTCGAACCGGTCACGTATATAGCCCTATAAAGGTCCGCACCGGCTCCCTCACCAACGACGTAAGAGGAGAAAATAGTTTACCATTTATTGGCATCCTTATTATAGTAAGGAGAAAAAAGAAGAGAAATCTGCCGAGAGTATGAATGATGCCACACCAAGCCAAGCGCAAGAGGCTCCAAGACGCCGTCCAAAGTTACATCCAGAACGCCTCGCACCGAGTCCAAAAAGAAGGACGAAACAGGAGAGCAGCAGCACCCACGCCCACTCCATTTCAAGCACCTATACACCCCCTTCACCCGCATACAGACTGTTTGGCTCTGCCTAGACCTCGTTTCAGCGAGTCGCTTTGTAGCGTTCATCATAAGCACCCCTAGGCAGTTTAAAGGGCACATATTACTAAAGCTTATAACATTAAATCAATTAAAACTTTACTGTACGGTTGACAGGAGCGGTGCCAAATAATCAATTATCGGTCGTTTTCTTTCATAATCGATGACATTGGTTGCATTTTCTTAAATAAAGGATCACAAATTATTATACATGCACATGCCAAGATCTTATATCTTGAGAGACGATTTCTTGGAACTTTATATAGAAGGTACATATATAATCGATTAGTGATCGGTCACCGGTCGGTTTTTTTTTTCTTTCAATCATCGAATATGATATCACAACCAGTTCCTACCAGCACAGTTGACAGACATACAGATAGGTAGATAACCGAAAATGGGGGAGAAACATACAGGGACGGACAGCACAGCCGGATGGAGAAGAGAGAGAGAGAGAGAGAGAGAGAGAGAGAGAGAGAGAGAGAGAGAGAGAGAGAGAGAGAGAGAACAGACTTGGAGCACCGAGTGTCTCAGACCCGTGTTTGTAAGTTTGTCTGTGTATGTTTGTCTGTGCATATGGATATTTGTTTTTTTTATTCGGCTATCTCTCCCGGGGTGAGGGGATTATATTGCTGGTGTATATTGTCTGACGGGACATTTCGTTCAATGATGTAGTTAATGGTATTTTCAAACCTGCAATGAGCGATGCTTACAATATTTTCACGTATATACACAAACATGCTAAAACACAGCTTCTATCATAAACTATAATATTTATTCCGTATACTTAACTTATATTCACTTACATAATCGTCTCATATTGTAATGTTCCTTCTAACTATTTACATCTTAATTGAACCCAGGTGTGTGTATAAGTTGCAGAGGATGACATAAAGATACACGTCAGAGAGAGAGAGAGAGAGAGAGAGAGAGAGAGAGAGAGAGGGAGGGAGAGAGAGATAGGGAGAGACAGATGGACAAATAGAGGAAGAGAGAGCGAAAACGAAAAAGGGCAAAGGAATGTATACATAAACCTCCTAAAGAACAATTTAAATTCATAATATCTTTTCGACCTAAACATTTTGAGAAATATAACAAATACCGAAAATTAGACCTGTAGGTATTAAAAATCATGATGCTAATAAACTACCCCATATTGCGCCTTTACAACTTAATTTTTTAAAATGTTTCTACACTGTGTGAAGGGTAAACCCTTCCTTGGATTTCCTATCTGAGCCCCCACCCTGTATCATCCTTGGTGATTATGAACTACCTCCCTGGGACACTCACTCCTGCGTGAATAAAATGAAAGGCCTCAAATTTCGAGCAAATAAATAATAAAGAAACCTTTCCATGAATTTGAAAATTAAAGCCTATTATGTATCATTGTACAATGTCTCTGGAATAATATGAATAAGTTTAGGGTTAAGAATATTAGTAAAGACATCTAAAATTATCTATTTCTTTTGACAATTTTTTTCCCAAAAACCTTTTACTCTCCGAAGATATCACCTTGTTCTTAAATACAACTTTACACCTACTCAGACCTAGGGAGAAAATTGGGAAAGTCATTGAAACCTATCACGTCTCATCTTCCCGATACAGTGTATCCTCGAAATTACGACCACTATTGAAACCGCGATAAAGCGGTCGCATTAGAAAGGTGATCATCTAACTGAGGTCGGATATATAGGGCCTAAAAGAACTGGGACCATGAAAAACTGTCGTTATTTTACTGTCACTGGTTCTTAGGCATGGCAGTTGTATACTTGTTCTCGGCATGAGATGCATTTTTACAATTCTGTTACTATCCGGTGGGAAAGAGCGTGAATATTACAGTCTCCCTCCTATCCCCCCCCCCCCGCTTCTTTTTTTAAGGGATAGGTTCTTGGCCTGTTGTTGGGACTGTTTATTGAATCAGGATGAAAGTATCCATATGATAAGAATGATGTGTTATTATTAAATCTTCGGAATTTCAGGTTTTCTATGCAAAGGGATAAGAATAATCTAAAAGTCATACCTGCATGTCGTAAAGACATAAAAGCGAATCACTGAGGTTCTATAACGGGGTATCGCCATTATGCCATATAGGGGTCACCGGCGAGGTTCGAACCGGAGACTTTTAGCTCCGATGTCCAGCGTCTTAACCACCAACCTACGTCCTATCCTTTTGGCCCTCATGTATAAGACAGGCGTGAGCGCTTTGCTGGTGGTTGGCTTGGCTGCTTCCTGGCCTGTATTGGCAGTGTTTCGATCAGTTCAAAATAAAACATCTTTAGAAAACGCATTAAAAATAGATAAACACTTTAAATTAAGTGGAGTTGGGGGCGCTGGACAATCGTTCAATCACCACTACAGTGAAGATTAAAAGATGTTCATAAATTTTCATGACTGTTAACTTATTGTGTTGTTTAACCGAATGGTGTCAAACGTTATAAACTTATTTATTTTACATGAATTGTACAAATAGTTATTATAACTAATCAAGGCACTCTCCGTGGCTCAGATGATGGTGCTAGGAAATTTGTAGGGGTGGAGGAAACAGGCGAACCCGGAGAAAACCACCGGTCTTAAAAGGGCAATTACAACCTACTTTCATAGCCACGGCGTGCACCGAACCCTGGTCGCCAGCGGAAAAGGTTGAAAAAGGTTGTTATTTCCCCTGCAGACTTGATTGTTTTTTCAAATTGTTCCAGATATGTTGACCATAATATTATGTTACAGTCGAATTAAACGTTGCTGTTTTTTTTTTTTTTTAATGGATTCCGCCAGTAATAACAATTGCAGAGTTAATTTCTGCATGTCAAATTGAAAACCAAGTGATTCAGAAAGAATATTAAGATGTTTTTTGTCATGGCAATGGAAATTTTGGATAAAATACTTAAATTTATGGTTGAACATTAAATGAAAGGGAGTTGAATAACAAAATTTGTCTCTGTCATATTTTATTTAAATCCTACGGGATTTAGAAAATGGTCAATGTCACCAAAAAGAATCTTAATCTCAAAGGGTGAAGAAGTTCCAGTTCATTGCATGTGAGGAAAAGATTTCTATGCCCTTGTACAATCCTGATGTGCAGAGTACTATATAACTATGATCATGATTCCGCTCAAAAGTTCTCGCAATTTCAGTAAATCAGTTTGTATAATTCAGTTTCGAATTCATCAAAAACATTATCTCATCATTCAGTACATCAGTTTATATAATTCAGTTTTACATTCATCAAAAACATTATCTAATCCTTTCCCGTGAGAGCCCATGCACTTTGGTGCCTAATGAGATGGACATTCAGATAACTTTTTAAAGGTGCCCATTTCACCTACCTTTTGAAAAAGAATTTATATGATCCTGGCTTCCTTTGTGTTTTTATTAATTATCTTCGAGTAGTTTTGGTTGTGAAAAGTTCTTATAACGCCTTCAGGAAGGATGTATTGCTTGTTTATCAGCAACATGTTTGTAAACACAGTATTATTGACAAACGGGAAAAGCATGTAGCCCAAGGTGATAGGTTGCATATATGCGGAGCTAGAAAGGTTACTTGTTGCAAAACGCCTTTGCAAAGCTGTGGCTTATCTGACTTGCTGCCAGATGCCCTTGTTGAATTTGTTTTGGTTATTTTGGCGGGCCCCCACATATTATAAAAACACGTTGATAAAAACAAAACAAACAGCCTGTGTGTGGTGTAATCAAAGTTGTATGGCCTTATGTATAATAAAAGCTCCAAGGGATAACCTTTAGTTTATAAGGTCAGATAGGTGATTGGGCCCCTTTAAGGCCCCGGGGACTTTAAAGGCCAATAAGTGTCTAGAATGTCGGGGTTATTTTCACTACTTACAACACAGTGTTCAGTAATGTATGATGACAATCCCCTCGGAACGGAATAGCATGACTCATCAGGTCAGAATTTTTCAAAAATGCAGTTTGTACATGAATTGTTAAGAATTCTTGCATTGTTCCTAACTAAAATAAAATTTAACCTTCATGTTTATTACCTTTAAGTCTCACATAATTTTTTAATTAAATTTGGAGTTAGGTCTTTTTGAAGATACTATGCAGGTTTGTCGTGATGTTTATCTATTTTCAGTCGAAATTCAACAGATCGGATTTCTGCCTAATGCATACCATCCGTTTGTTATCTTTTTCATTTATTTCGAATATCCGCCAAATGCACACAATTTATGTAACATAAATATACGCTGCTTTCATCTGATGGATCGCAGCTAGATCCATTCCTCCACGATAAATATCGCCTTTTTCTTAGACATCTTTATCGTCAAAATCTATGGTTTTTAACGGCAGCGTTTCTTTCCTAGAAAAACGTATATTACTTTGGCAAAACAGCATTCATAGAAGCGTATCTGCTTTATCGCCAAAAGTAAAAAGTTTCCAAGGAAAGTAATTCCTCTGGTTTTCTGAAGATTGTAACTTTTTCATTTATAATATTCTCATATAACACGTAGGTTTATGGATAGTTAACTGGAGAAGCTTTATCGGCTCCATTACAGTGATTTTCTCTTTTTTTTTGTCAATTTTTTGGTCTCACACCGGCTTCTATGGCCAGCCGAGGAGCGGGTTAGTTATTTTGCGGTCGGTCCGCCACCCAGGGTGAGCGCTCTGAAGACTTAATTGGAAGGCTGTCTCCCACAGCCGTGTATCACTCACAAACGAGTGCGTCTTTGGGAGGTTCCTCGATGTTATGACCCAGTAATGGGGATAATTACACATCCAGGACCTGGAGGTGCGGTAGACGACGGGTCAAGTACCTAAACCGAAACGGAACTCTGAAGATATACTACCTATTATAAAAGCCAGTTTTTAAAAATGGAGGCGGTTACCTGCACCAAAAATTTTGAAAACTTCTGGTTTTCATTTTTTCTTTGTTTTTTTCTTACCTCAGCGTCTAATCTTCTTTGTCTAAACAACAGTTCTCACTTTTGTATAACATAATATTTTTCTCTCTTCAAACCTTGTCGTTTCCTATTAACTGTCAACGTTTTAAGAATGTTTCCTGGCATATTTAATGACATATCTCCTTTCACTGTGTGTTCATCGCGTTTCTTAATTTTTCTTAAATATAAATAGAGGTTGTACACCTTTATGGCACACACTATTGGTTCTTTTTCATACACACATACACACATGTATTCACACACATAATTATATGTATTTTATACACAAATGTACACCTTATTATAACTTGACCTTATATTCATAGGGAAAATTAGGTGGGGAAGGGGGTCATGTCCCCCAGCCACTCACTTTCAAATAGGGAGAATATACCATGTAAAATCCTCCAGACACATTTTGCTAACTGAATGCATGTGATTTGTCATTAAAAATCGGCACTGTTTAAAATATGTAAAAATTGGAGTAATTAAAAATGCTCAAATTTAAGAAAAAAGTTGTATAGATAAGAATTTTCAGGGATTTAAATTATTATTGGGTACTGAAGCAATACAATTCATCGTTATTTTATACTCAGAGTCAAACTGCTTCAATATTTTTATATTTTGTATCAATTTCTTTTTTCTTTCACAACGCCCACCCCCCCCCCCCCCCCAACCCCTATCCCGGAATGGGGTTCTGGTTCTCAACTTATAACGTTTTCATTATTACCATAATTTTGGAAAAATATTGATTCGAAGTCCTCGACCACCAACCCCCAATTGCGAATGGAGATGGTGTGGACATCATTGTAATGCCAGAGATAGAATCCGGTGTTATATTTATCAGTTGAAGAAAGTAATTTGTGATACATAATATTGTGATACAATTTTAATATATATCAATTTATTTGTTATAACGTCAAAATTCAACAGTTATGTAATCTGAAATGTAAACCTCAAAACATTAAGACATGACATTTTGTAGACTTACCCAAGACTTGAATGTGAAATAGATCACCTACTTCTCTAACTATCTAAATCAATTACCAAATCTATAATAGCCCTTTCTATAATGATCTGTGTGAAAATTGGACAGTTCTGATATGTCATTAAAGTCTCCTACTAATCTATATTTTTTCAAGACAACGAGCAAGAATCCTTTGAATTTTGTTAAAAAAACATGGCCTGATCCAGGAGGTATGTTGTGGGGGGGGGGGCCCCCCCCCCCCCATCCGCCCCCCCCCCCCCATCCGCTTGTATCTTTTAACAGAGCCACAGGAGTTGTCCCAGAAGCTATTGAATTTTAAATACTAATATTTTAGAACTGTGTTCTCTATGCATTATACATTGAATAACATTTCAATAAACAGTTATCATTTATAAAGTATGCTGTATTTCTAATGTACATGGTGATTGTTTTCTCTTCAATCTTCATGAAACTTCTGGATCATGAAGGATGTCAGGGAGAGTTTTCCAGACATGAATGCAAACTAAAGATAGGCCTACAGAGAATAACATGGATTAAAAGCATTTTTTATTCAGATGAATATGCCATCAGCAAAAATTTTAATTAGGGATTAAGGAAAACAGACAAATTGAAATATATAAGAGGAAACTTAACTGTGTTACCTTAAGGTTTGCAGAGAATTCATTTGAGATGTTTAGAGGAATGGGCCTCATAGTGATCTCCACGAACATTATGGGTCAAATAGAAAAGGACCAAAAACTAGATTTGGAGATGATGCTTTTAACACTTAATTAAATGTCAACATTTCTCTATAAATAGTCTATTTACTGATTGATATGTAATCAAGAAAAGATGTTATTACATATAATTATTCTTCCCAAATAGTTAACAATTAACTCAAGCATATAAGGTTTAAAATTAACGTTAAATGTTAAATAAATGTGTTGCCGTGTGCGCATAGAAAATAATTAGAACTTTATTAGTAATCGATCTCGGAACTGGTCATATAAAGAAAAGATTAAACGCAATATAATTAAAATAAACAAATATAAATTTAAGCTATTTAGCAAAGATCATGTGTGTATAAATATGAGAATAAATGAAATAATTCCGATAAATTGTTTGTTGGATGAAGATGTTGTAATTGTGGAAGACCTTAATAGTGTCTATGATAAAATGACAAGCCTAAACATTTTTAAAATGTTAATTAAGGTTGAAATAAAATGTCACCCCTTTGATATAAAATTAAAGTATATGTTCTTCTTAACCATAGAAAACAAAGACATGTTCAAAATGGGGTTTATTTAATAAAAAGTATTAAATTATTGTTTATTTCTGGAAAAGCTGATGTCATATATATATATATATATATATATATATATATATATATATATATATATATATATATATATATAAAGTTTACATTTTTAAATATATCTTACTGCCAGTATGAATTTCAAATCCGTCCTTCAGATGTTTAATACATGTGAGATGATTTGAACAGGTTGAAAATTGATATAATTAAGGAAAAGACTAATTTCATAATAAAAACTTTACTACGTTTAAGCAAAATTAAATTAACACAATAAACATTAGAAATATTTCCTTAGACGATTTTTATGTTCCCGTTATAAAAGATATACAGAAATAATTTAAAATTATATGACATATGCTTTCTGAGAAATAAACAATTTAGATGTCTCATATATTATAATCTTAAAGGAAAGGCTTAACTTTTTAAATTTATACTCTAAATTATATTATAGAAAATAAGGCCTGTCATATTTTCCTGTAGACACTGATCAAATGATTATTATTAAGGTATATTATTTATTTATTTATCACAACATTTTCAAGGGTAGCCTTAATCAGAATAGATAGGGCTCTGTATTACTTAGAGAATTCACAATAAAATACGATTTTCAGTAGGTCCATTAAACTAAAATGACAAAATACAGTTACAGAATATCAAGCGAAAACGTGGTGACGTAAGCACAGCTAAAGATAAGGTACAAATATAGATGGTAGAGGTAAGCATGCAGTGAAATGTATGCAACAGAGTTACTAAATACATAAAACAAGAATTGGTTAAAAAAAACACACAAATAAAGTATTATAGTGAACAACTAAAATAAGGTATGTAGATAAAAGTCTAGATAAAATACGCAAAAGGACGGTAATGAAAAAAAAATAGATAACGCTCAAATATTCGTTTTGTTTCGCTATACAAGTAGAAAATAAAAGGAATTTATTCTATACATTGGGTTTGTAAATATGTATTTTCGAGTTTTATTGGAAAGCTATTCCATGGAACACTACCGGTATAAAAAGAATTTTATATTTGGAAGAATTTCAGGGAATTTACTGAAGAAACGAGTGTTATACTGATGAACATCACCAGTAAAAGTAAAATCCTTAATAAGATAAGAAGGGGCGAGTCTACTGATACCTTTATATGTCAATATCGATAAAATGTCCATGTATCATTGCTCTATGTTCATCCATCCGATGTCATGGATGATTGTCAAGCTGCCATGCGAGTGATCATAAATGCCCCCAGATTATTCTAGCTGCATGCTCGACCTTGATCAAGCCTCTGAATGAGAAAACGAAAAGTGCGAACACAATTTCCCCAAACAGTAAGGTCATAATCAATATTTGGATGAATGAACACATGGTAAAAGATATTTAAGTATTTTTTCAGAGGAAAATTTGCGGTGCAGGGGTCCTATCTTTGAGCATAAGTTCTTTATTAATACCATGTCTGTTTCTGCCATGAAAGATGGCGGTAAATGGTAATGGCAAAATGGCAAACATCTTCAACACTCACAATAGTACATTCACCTATACTGATTGATAGGTTATCATTATATAGACCTATTGGAGTGTATTAACATGGAGCTGATTTTTCGGCATTTACTGAGAGCTTATTATTACGCATCCAATTAACTACTTGGGACAGGCCAGTCTGAAGTTTGCTTTTGGCAGTATATATTAACGTCAGGGCCGTTCACATATATCCTGATATCATCGGCATAGATAGAGCATTTCGTTTCAGGGACCTTAGGAGGTGAATCAATCAGATAGATCAAAAGAATAATTGGGCCGAGGACGCTGCCTTGAGACACACCTGTTTTTTTGTTGTTTTTTTTTTTCAGTTAAGTTTATCATCCGAAATACTGTAAGCAAAAGTTACAAATTGTTTGCGATAATTTAAATATGAATGAAACCACTTTAGAGAAGTCCCACATGCTCCATATTGTTCTTATTAGTTCAAACTAGAAAGAATAATGTGTGTTCGTGAATCAAAACCCTTTTTAACATCGAGAAAACACGCAGCATTAAGTTGGGCCTGATGAATAATAGAGTGCCAGTTGTCAAATAAATGGTGAAGAGCAGTTTGAGTGGAGTTATTTGAAAGGAAAGCTGTTTGATACACTGTAGTATTTTTATATATTATCATGCAGCCTTGGTTCAAACGCACATTACATTTGCATTAAGAAGCACAACTGCATGAAAAAAAAACATTTTGTATTTGGAGAACGAATGCAGTTCTTCATTGCTAACTCAGAATTGTAATTACAATAAACGTTTAAAAGCAAAATATTGGCTATAAAAGTCTTTGATCCCAAATGCATTTGACAATATTTAGTCACGAAACTTTGCATTTGCATTTGATTTGTGTGAAACGTTTACAATTATATTTAAATGTCCTCAGGCGTCAATCCCAAGCCCTGATACATACATATATTCCAAATATTTTACATTAGTGTTTGAAATCGTGAGACATTGTAAATGGATGATCAGTGTATAAAACGTCAGATTTTAACCACTGCATGCCAATTTTATATAATTTAGCCTTACCAAAATATACAGCGGGTATATTCTTGCTTAATTTGTTTTATACCCCGTCTAGTCAGTTTATACTCCCTCAGTCCCAACACACAAATTTCCTGCATTCGCATGCACATCCGTTTCGGCGAAAGTATATTTATAGAATACCTTTGAGTTTGTGATATATTTCAGCTGTCACGGTCCATTGTTAATTATCTGATAACAGAATTAAAAGCTGTTCTAAACCATGGATCATCCATCGGTTTATTTAGACGATGTCCTAGAAAAGAATTTACTTAATATGTGTTTCAATAATATATTTTTTATCTACCCTACTTTGGTAATCCCTAAAAATATTCATGAGGAAACATATATAATATTAGTTTTAAGAATTGCTGCTATAAATAATTTTTTCCAATATGTATTTAATTATTATTATATAAGTATTTTGTTTTAAATTTATACTTAGTCTATGAGCTGATTTATACTATAGAATGATCAGCAACAATAATTTTTAAAACGTTATATGATGTACTGTTATGTGTACTTCTCATATAGATTATACGCATATATTAAAAGTCAGAAACGTGAATCTAATTGATAATATAAAATAAGGGTCGGCGGTACAAACAATGGTTCCCTTTTGGTTCATTAGGGTTTCAAATTTGCGTTATTCGCGAAAATAAAAGACCCATAGGACGCATCATCGTCGAAGCACAGAGTATATACATAAAGGTAAAAGATTAATATTAAAAATTATAACAGATCGTGTATGTTACTCGTGAATAAATGATTGTCGTGATTAATTATACCAGATCTTTCAAATTATTTGCTGATACTGAAAAATAACTTCGTTAAATAATCGTTCGATGTTCATTAGGATCTCAATAGTTACGATTTAGCACACCTATTACTAGGTATTCAATATAATTAATCCATGTAATAGTGGATATAATTTTTATATTGTTGTGAAAAGAATGGATAATAATCACAATTGTCATCAACTGCTACATATAGCGAATTTATTATATTTATACTTAATTAAAATATTATCATTATATTCTTTTAGTATATTATGCAGAATTGTCATAGGAAAATTAACTTTTTATGATTATATATTTACTATTTCATGAGTTAGTATTCTTAGACAAATCATGGACAAGCAAATACAACCTGCCTGGTATAGCTATAGGTCTATATACAAGGTTTAATAGCCGGACACCGACAGGACAACGGGCTACATTTGGCAATAAATTTCAAAGGCATTTAAACACTTTATAGGAATTAATTTCGGGTATCTCCTACATATATTGAACCTTCTTGGTCTGTATATAAGGAAGGGGGGAGGCGAAGGGCACTATATAGTTGAGGAGGTCTGCAAGGAACCCTGCCCGGTGGCGTTAATTGAACAAGGACAGCCGAGTGGGTGCGTGTGATAATTAAAGGCCATAAATAAAGGAGTAGTTAAAAAGAGAAAAAAAACAAAAGCTATTAATTTTGACTGATTCACAAATAATGCAGCAAATTGGTTATTTCTGTACATTTCACCTGGTATTGTTATTGTTTAGGTTGTTGATAATATATAAACACAAAATTACAGTTTTCTCATCATGCATTTCGACGGATCACATATTAGAGAACAAGATCAGATACCTCTCGGCCTCTGCGTACCGTGCGGTCAGCTGAACAGTGAAAAAAAAATTTAAACTGGCCCATGTGAAAGTCTGTGAACACGTTCCTTTAGTTTGAGAACCCCCAATTAAAGTCCGAAATTCACTTTAATTCACTCATTCGTTACCAATTTTAAAAATAATGTGATAACTTATCTCTTTCGCCATGATTTATTGATATGCACCTACATTATTCAACAAAAATATTACACGGAGGAAAAAGAAAAGGGAGAAAACAAGAAGATAGAGTGGGAAAGGGTGCTTTAAAGAATTAAGGCCCAGGTTTCATATCGCTGTGCGTGTATATTTATATACATGTGAGGTGTGTGTCTGACTATCGGACATTTGACGCTATATTTTTTTTATTATTATTATTATTATTATTATTATTATTATTATTATTATTATTAATTTTAACTTAGTCATGCAAATGTACCGGAGAAATTTGAGACTGTAATCACTTTTAAAACATGTCAATAATAATATTAGTAACATAATGCATGCACACGTAAAACCAATCTCCACAACAGGTATAGCCATCGGTATTCAGGATTGGCAATGTTGTGGGTCTACCTGATTTAAAGGTAATGATGATGTCGTGAACAAAGATGTCAACGTCTCGATTATGGTCAAGGGGCATCTTTGATTCAATATATTAAGGTTCGAATTCCTGGAAAGCTTGCCCTTTATTACTTCTTGACGACACTTGTGGTATCCTTCCCCCCACGCATGCGCAAAAGCTTGAAATCCAAAGATGGTTATATTGTTGGTCTTGTGGTTTTAAGTTTGGTCCACATTTAAGTGACAGGCAGACAGAACACTGATTTAGAAGAATATTATATAAAGTATTATATCATGCACTTAACGTTTGTTGTCAACTAATTTTCCTGTTAAACAATATCAAACGCCTTGGAAAAATCTAAACAGACAAATGTAACTAATTTTCAACTGTCTTGATTTAGTATATACCTATTCTCGTGGCAACTCCGAATATCGAACCAGCTATAGGGTCGCCAGAGAAGAGAGAGCCGAGCGTTTGACCTCTCGACTGTCAGACACCACCATCATCATCATCATAACAATTATTGTATTAATAACAATCATAAGAAGGAGAAGAACAATTATAATGTGACGAATAACAACAATAATAATTAAAATAACCACCATCATCATAACTGTAGTAAAATGGACTTCCAGCGTATATAGACAGTTAATGTGTTATTTGGTGAATTGTTTATGAGTTAATAGAAATATAATGAACAATATTAACATTTTACCCCAGTTTTATTTTTCAAAGATTGGTTCCATCGTTTAAATCTTATGTCTCTCACATGGTTATTTAAGTAAAATAAACATCTCTCTCGCCATGATTTTATTAATTAGCACCTACATTATTCAACAAAATAAATTACACGGAAGAAAGAGAGAGAGAAGAGAAGAAGATGAGGTGGGATGGGTGCTTAAAAGAAGGATCAGGTTTCGTGAGGA